>JAQJVL010000029.1:19862-493247 GCA_035578905.1 Stictocephala bisonia
GTGGGGACATGACAGAATAGCGGTAGGATGCTTCTAATGTAATGTTAATTTTGAATTCAACAGCACCAGTCACCGTAACTGTTTTGTTCATTTTTAGCTTGTTATTTTTACAATATTTTATTTTAAATTAATTATACTACAGTAGTCCCTCTATAATCCGGCCCTGCGCCAGTCCGGCCCCCCCAGTAATCCGCCCGGTTCTATCTTATTGATAAAAGAACCAGTTCTGGTTCCAGAAAACCAAAGGGGGGAGATAGCTTTCATATCAGGAATGTTTCAGGAGTGAAAAGTGCTGATAAACAGAACAATGAAACGACAAATTCTGATCAAAAGATAAATGAAATAACTTTTTCAGACCGTAAGATAAATAAAATAACTTTGTCAGAAAATATCTGCCCACAGTCAGCCTTTTCCTTATCAGTACTATTCAGGGCCGGCCCAAGGGGGAGGCCGCGGCCTGGGGCGCCGGCTTGGGGGGGCGCCGACGCAGGGGCGCAACAGCCAGTCTAGTCTAGAAGCGACGTGAGCGGCGGGAGTGGAAGCAGCCGGCAGCGCCCCCTCCTACATTTCCCCTCCCGCGCCCCACTCCCACACTTCGCCTCCCGCACCGCTTAGTCAGTAGTCAGTAGTGGGTCAGTCACCTTCACATATCGTTGCGCGCTTTGCCGCCAATATCGTGTTGTGGGCGATAGTTTTTATTGTGTATTGTTTTGAGTGACTAGTGTTTTGAGTGATTTAGGTATGTAGGCAGTGCTGTAATCGCTTTACTCACTCTTAGTCTCATACTTTATATTTAGCAAGCTTAATAAGTTATTTAATTGGCAAATCTACGAGGGTCGTCCAGAAAGTAAAGAACGATTGCGCATCACGGACGACGCAGTTCCCCCACCACCGCGGGAGTGGGCTTATTCTTTAGTCCAAACCTTTCGCTTCAGTTTGAGCTGTGTAGCGGTGCTGTGAGGTCACGTTTGCGTCTCTTGTGGAAGTTCAAATTGGCGGCGCCAAGTGTGAAGTCCGTATTGTGATTCGGTTTCTGAATGCGCAGCATGTTCGACCCATAGAAATTTATAGGCAAATTAAGGCAGTGTACGGTGACAATGCGATGAACGAGTCATCGGTGAGAAAATGGTGCATTCAATTTAATGAAGGCACAACTAGTGTGCACGACGAGGAACGAAGTGGAAGGCCGTCACTCGTTACTGACGAGTTGACAGCGAAAGTTGACGAAAAAATTCAAGAAAACCGGCGTTTCACTTTGAGCGGTCTACTGGCATTTTTTCCACTGCCAGTAGACAGCTCAAAGTGAAACGCCGGTTTTCTTGAATTTTTTCGTTAATAATTTGCCTATAAATTTCTATGGGTCGAACATGCTGCGCATTCAGAAACCGAATCACACTACGGACTTCACACTTGGCGGGATTTTCAATTGGCGCCGCCATTTTGAACTTCCACAAGAGACGCAAACGTGGCCTCACGGCACCGCTACACAGCTCAAACTGAAGCGGAAGGTTTGGACTAAAGAATAAGCCCACTCCCGCGGTGGTGGGGGAACTGCGCCGTCCGTGATGCGCAATCGTTCTTTACTTTCTGGACGACCCTCGTATAACATAACCTCAAATTTCTGACTTTACATATCGACTTAGACTTGACTGATGCTTTGACTTGTATATGAGGCTTGTACAATCAGTACAATGTCATCTAAGCCTAAGCCATCTGGTGCGCAATATCGGAAGAGAAAAACTAAAGCGGAAGCAGATGCAAAAGCAAGTGCGAAGGTACTTTGTGGCTTTTTATCTCGTGCTAGTGAAAGTGAACCTAACAAGGACAGTTTAACAGCTCGTTCGGCTCCACTGACCCATACTGCCACTGGCAGTGACAATAATTATCCTTAAGTTCAAGAGGGTACCGACAGAGAACACAGAGAAGATCTTGAAACTACAGTAAGTATTGTTGACAACACTGTTGATGAACTTATTGCAGACAATGTAGACATTTCCACTGCAGTGGAATTTGATTTGAACGACATTGGAAAATGGCCTACACTTACATCATCTATTAGGGACGAACTTATTAGAAAAAGACCACATGAAATAGTTGGGCCCGATTCAAGATTTCCTCTTGATGCTGAAAAAAAGGTGACGACTCTAAAGAAAGGAGGAAACATAGAAAATGTTCGTTATTTCATTGTAAAAGAAGTTGTCAAACAATGAAATCTCAAGCCGGACTTGGCTGCAATAATCTGATGAAAAAAACAGTGTGTATTGTTTTTGCTGTAAGTTATTTGGCAACAGTAAATCACAGTTAGCTGGAAATGGTATAAATAATTGGAAAAACATTGGAAGATATTTGGCACAGCACGAAGTTTTAAGTGAACACTTTTCTAATTATGCCAAATGGAAGGATGCTGAAAAAAGTTTACTTGAAAACAAGGGAATTGACGCTGAACTTCAAAAAGCAATGAAGCGAGAAGTGAATCACTGGAAATGTGTGATGGAGCGTTTACTCGATATAACAATGTTTTTGTCTGAACACAACCTAGCATTTAGAGGTAATAAAGATAAGCTATTTTCAAAAAACAATGCGAACTTTTTAGGCCTTGTACAACTTATTGGAAAGTATGACCCAGTAATATCTGAGCACATACGTAAAATACAAAGTAAAGAAATTCATGATCACTATCTCGGAAAAACAATCCAAAATGAGCTTATAAACCTTCTTGGAAATAAAGTTAAAGAGGAAATTGTAAATAGTGTTAAGGAAGCTAAATACTTCTCAGTCATTTTAGATTGTACACCTGATGTTAGTCATCAAGAACAACTATCCTTCACGGTTAGATTCGTAAAATGTTACAAAGAACAAGTTGAGGTAAAGGAACATTTTTTGTCATTTCGCCCAGTTTCTGACACAACAGGAGAAGGGCTCACAAACTCTCTTCTAGAAGAAATGAACATGTATGGGCTTGATATGAACAACTGTAGAGGGCAGGGTTATGACAATGGCGCAAATATGGTTGGAAAAAACAAAGGGATTCAATCGAGAGTATTGTCTCAGTTTCCAAGAGCTTTTTTCAACCCATGTGGATGCCACTCACTCAATTTAGTTATTGCTGATGCTGCAACGTCATCTGTAAAAAGTGTTTCTTTATTTGGAGTTATACAAAGACTGTTTGTGCTGTTCTCATCTTCAACTAAAAGATGGAAAATAATTCAGGACACTGGCATTGCTATGACACTAAAGGAAGTTTGTGAGACTAGATGGAAGTCCAGAGTAAACAGCCTCAAGTCAGTACGATATCATATGTCAGAAATATGTGAGGCTTTATCTTCAATGCAATAAGAAGTAAATGACCCTAAGGCTACATCAGAAGAGTATCATTAGAAACTCATATAGCCTCTTATGATTTTATTTTAACATTAATAGTATGGTATGACATATTATTTCAAACTAATCTTGTCAGCAAGAACATGCAGAAAGTTGAAACTGACTTGCCTGTGGTAGTGGCCTTATTGAAGAACTGTAAAGACTTTTTGAAAAATTACCGTGAGACTGATTATGGAAGTGCTGGTGCAACGGCAAAAGAAATTGCTGATGAGTTAGGAATTGAAGCAAAGTTCAACCAACCCAGAATACGCAAGAAAAAGGCTCATTTTAGTTACGAAAGTTCAGACCAAGTCGCAGCCTTAGCAGATTCAGAAACCAATTTTAAAGTTAATGTATTCTACCCAATAATAAACAATGCTTTGGGTGCCATTCAAGAAAGATTTTCTCAGCTTCAAGCCCACAGCAATGATTGGGTTTATGTATTATGTTAGAAACTTACCCGAGTCAGATTCTCTCAAAACTAAATGTTTTAATATTGAAAAAATTCTAACAGACCCCAACACTAACGAAATGGATGTCAATGGCAAGAGAGTTGCACGATGAGCTTATACACCTGCAAGCTCTTTTGAAAAACACTGATGTGTCATCTCCACAACAATGTCTGACATATTTAATTAGCTAAGAACGGTATGATTGACTGTTTTAGCAATGCATGGATTGCTCTAAGAGTATTGCTAACAATGCCAGTATCCGTGGCGAGTGGAGAACGCAGCTTTAGTAAGCTAAAGCTAATAAAGACGTATCTACGCTCAACAATGACACAGGAGCGTTTGTCATCATTGGCAATTTTATCAATAGAAAACGATGTTACCAAGAATCTAGAATTTTCTGCTGCAATAGAGACATTTGCAAATTCCAAGACCAACAGAGGGAAATTTAAGTAAGACGACATATTTAAAAACAAATGTGTAATGAAGTAAAATAATTTATAAAGAAGGACATTATAAACAAGTACTGTTTAATTTTTGTAATATAATTATAAACAAATATACGATCTAAGCATAATGATCGATTATTGAATGCAATCATTTTTTAATCAACCCCCTTGCAAACACAGAAAACATATTAAAGTTTTTCATTCCTGAAAATACGTTAAAATAAATTAGACTGTTTTTAACAGTTTACAAAATACCCTACCATTATTTTTTTTTTTATATAGTCTACATCTTTTAATGGGGGGGGCGAAAATCTTTGGGTTGGCCTCCTACCAGTAAAATGGTTGGGCCGGCCCTGGTACTATTAGCAGTTGAAAGAACAGATAACATTAGAATTCCAAATGCAGTAAAGAGGAAGATCGTCCTGAGCCCTACCTGACCCTTTCTTATCACTTCCTGCATGATAAAAACACCTGATGGCAACATTCCATTCTGTTTACAATTCATATCTCATGAAAATTATTATGCTTCTAGTTTTATAGTGTATAATAGTTGAAAGGTTTTTATAGTGAGGTAAATATATTAGAGTTTCTTTGTTTAGACATGTTATTAATAATGCAAAACATTGCATTAAAAAATGATAGGAAATATAATTGAAAAATACATTTTTATGATAATATTCTGTCAGCACAAGACAACTCTTAATAATGTTACTATTTTTTATTTTTATCAATAGTTACATTTTATTTTAACTATTTTTTCTTTTTTGCAAAGTTTTAAAGGATTAATGTTTTCAATTGTTGTAAGCTTTTTAACTTGTTTTTGATTCATATGAAACATTGTTATGTAACACGTTTCAACTGGTGTACCATACTTTTCTTACTTTGAAACTATTGTACATCTTTATTGTAAAAATTGACTTTTTTAGTTACAATATACATTCTATTATGTAATTTAATCATGTTTTACAATTGAACTCCAATAATCCGGCTTTTGCACTAATCCAACACATACCTGGTCTGAATTGTGTCGGATTAATGAGGGACTACTGTACTTCAATGAGTTAAGTAAAAACTGTTAATATGAACTTTTAATCAACTTACAACAAAACTCATTGATTGTAATATTCTTAAAAACTTCTTGATACAACTCTATATCCAGCATACCAACTACATCACATTACAACAGCTGAAATAGTAAAAGAGGAAATTCTAGCAAATATATCTTGGTACAGAAGATGTCTAAAATTCACATTTTTTTTATCAATCATAGCTTTTTGACTGATTGTAAGAAAATATGCTTTCGATGATAAGTTGTGTTTATGAATCTAGAGAGATTGTACACTCTTATTTTATTTTGTATTAATATTGACCACTTTATTACTTAAGAAGAATATTAATCAAGAGGATTGTCATTTATTTTTGTTAAATCCTGCTAAAATGTTGCATAACAATTTGACATTGTGTTCACTTCAAGTTATATTGCAACTTCAAAATATACATAATTATAAAAGTTGATTTCCATATGTATTATCCTATATTTTTTATTTATAAGATGTTGTGTTATTGACTACTAATATTTTAACATTTTCAGTAGTTTATTCATAATTAATGGGTGTTTCAATAAAACAGTTAAGCCTCTTGCTATCCTAATAGTTAGTTAGCCCCTCTGCTTCCAATACTGATAGGTTCACGTGTTAGAATCATGAGAATCCACTTAATAATTTGTCAAAGGAATTTTAGCCTGTTGTCCCTTAACAACGTTTGTGTACCTTTGTATGAAATGTCTCTGGTGTTACACAGACAAAAGGATGTGTGAGTAATTGTTGTTAGAGATTATAGCTTTTGCAAAACGATTGGGTCTTTCGAGCAGGACACAGCCAGTACATAACAGAATATACTTATGACTTACATGTATATGGGGCAATAAGCAGGAAAGATCCATATTTCTTGTAACTTGTTGGTCTGAGCTGTCAATATTCCCATGTAAGCTAATGTAATGTAAGTTGTAAAAACATTGTTTAGTACAAATCAAGCTCTATAATTATGAATCTAATACTGTATATCTGTAGATCCTTGTTTCAAATACTATTGCTATGAATAAATGAGATTTTGCAAAAATATACTATTGTGAACGTGGATATGAAGATCAACTTCAGTACTTTGTGATTGGATCGATCGTCAGGTTAAGGAAAGCAACGTAAAACATTTAGACTTCAAGAAAAAGTCACTTCAAGAAAAATAAACTTATATAAGTCTTTTTGTAAGTTTATTTTTCACTTGAAAACAAACTCAGATTTCAGAGGCTAGAAAGTAGCGAAAGAACTTGCTTGGTATTCATATTAAAAATAATGAAACCTAAGATGAGTTTAATCTACATACAATGTTGGACGAAAGTCTGAAATATATTTATTATTTTTAAAGAAATGTAATGAAATTTTGTACTTATGTAAATGTCCATACCAAACATTTAGGCATATTTTACTAACTTTTCGTATAGACAGGGGATGACCTATATACAAGGTGTTCCCAAACTAAGTTCCGAAACTTCAGGTTATGATTCGTTGGGTAAAAATGTTCCTATACATATAGGTCCGAATATGCTTCGTTTTCAATATGGCGCCCATTTTCGTATTTTCACTAAATTATTAATAATTTCATAACCCCTTACAATACAGTGCTCAAATTTGGAACGAAGGTACCTGTTCTGCTTTATTTAAGGTTGTGATAATATTATTTTATTATGTTCAATATTTTCAAAATGGCAGCACTTAAAAACTTTTAATTCTAAATTGCGCAAAAACTTGCGATCTAGAAAAAATGTACAGGAAATAAAAAAGTTGCCAAATGTAATGACAAATCCAACAAGTTCCAATTGAATAAAATCAGTTCATAAATAAAGCAGTAACACCAATTTAGGCAGTATGATGTATGATCTGTTTCATGTTATTAGACATTGAATTGATGATGTTGAATGAATTTCATATCAGCTAATGAGATAAATATTAAATTGCTGATATTTTAGCATTTTCATTATAGATTAATCATTGTTGACAAATTAGATTATGATATGTTTTCAAATAGTTTAATTAGTTTCTTTGTGCTTAATAACCAGTAATGGAACAACAAATATTGTACTAGAACTCACAAAAACTATTCAAATATCATAATATAATTTGTCAACAACTAGTAATCTGTTTTGAAAATGCTACAATATCAGCTGTTTAATATTTACTTCATCAGCTGATATGAAATGCATTCAACTCCTTCCTCATTACTCCTTTATTTATGAACTGATTTTATTTAATTGGAACTTGTTAGAGTTTTATTACATTTGGCAACTTTTTTATTTCCTGTGCATTTTTTCTAAAATTGCGCGTTTTTACGCAATTTACAATTAAAAGTTTTTAAGTGCCACCATTTTGAAAATATTAAATATAGTAAAATAGTATTATCACAACCTTAAATAAAGCAGAACAGGTACCTTTGTTCTAAATTTGAACACCGTATTGTAAGGGGTTATGAAATTGCTAATAATTTAGTGAAAATACGAAAATGGCCGCCATATTGAAAATCAAGCAAATACCTATATGTATAGGAACAATTTTACTTATTTTTACCCAACGAATCATCATCTGAAGTTTTCGGAACTTAGTTTGGGAACACCCTGTATATACAGCGTGTCCCAAAATTAAAGTGCCAAACTTCGGGAAATGGTTATATAGCTCAAAATAAAGAGTAAATATAGAATAAATATTTTTCCAAGAACACTTCGTTTACCAGATATCCACCATTTTGTTTTTTTACAAAAGAATTTTTATCTCCAAGTTGGCTTAACCGATCTTTATGAAACTCAATATGAATGATGATATAATACACATATTCCAGAAAATCAACTTGATTCAATTTTAAAATGGCGGCCAGTTAGAGTTACTTACTGGGAGTTACAGGGAGAATACAGATGGGAGGTACACAGTCCTATAGGATATCTTTTTTTGCTTCTATAGAAAAAACCTCAGAGATGTCAAGGCTTCAGAAAGTGCTTGCCAAGGACCCTGGGGGAGACTGGGGCCCCTCATTAAGGATGATGGGGAGAGGACCAAGTCAGAAGAAGAGACTTTGCAACTCCTCTTTGAGACTAACTTTCTAGGCTCTGCCGAGGTACCAGAGACTTGCATGCGCTGGGGCCTCACACGCGGACAGAACTGAGGCAAAGAGGATTTGTCAGAGAACAAAAGAATATGTGGGCATTTGAGTCTTTCCCCCCTTTCAAGAGTGTGGGGCTGTATGGCTTTCCTGTGCTTTTGCAGAGGGGTTTGGGGGCACTAAATATTGACTCAAATATTTAGTGCTTTAAGTGGATATTTTATATTTTTGGCAGAGGGAGCTGGCTATGGGTGTCTTTGCGGACAGAGACGGCGTTTTTACAATGTCTCATTGCAGTCCATGATTGCTGCTTTTGCTGGTACGGGCATCGGTGGTACAGTTACCAGATGGATCGAGAACTACCTTCGCAGCAGAATATTTAAAGTAATTCTGAACGGTGTGATGGTTCAGGTTACAGTTGGAAGTGGTTGTCTCCAAAGAGGTGTTCTTTCCCCTCTCCCTTGGTCCCTAGTGGTCGATGGACTTCTTAGGATGCTTAACGAGATAGGTGTATATGCTCAGGTATATGCATACGATGTGTGTATACTGGGAGTTGGCAATTTGCCTGCACGGTATCAGACATTGTCCAGTCTTCCCTGATATTCTTAGAAAGGTGGTATAGGGACAAGGGGCTCTCTGTTAATCCTAAAAAGACTGAACTTGTACTCTTTACAAGGAGAAGAGGCCTGGATGGACTAAGGGAGGTACGGTGCTAAGATCTTCAGGATCGGTTAAGTATCTGGGGGTGACTCTGAACGCTAAACTGAAGTGGCTCAAGCACCTACAGGTTAAAGATAGGAAGTTTAGAATGGCTTTTCGGGTGTGTTGAAGGGCCATAGGGGCAACGCAGAGCCTTAGACTAATGATGGAGTATTGACTATACACGTGCATTCTTTGTCCCTCTATATGTTATGCTGCAGTAGTCTGGTGTACCGCTATGGCACAAAACAGTACAAGGCTAACACTAGATCGGTGCCTGGGAATTACAGGTGCCATCAGAACAACCCCCTTGGCGGCTATGAACATCCTCATTGGAATCCGGCCAATGGACTTGTTTGTGAAGGGGAAGACTTGTAAACCAGCCTTTAGAATAAGGGCATCTGATGGCTGGCTGTCTGGCCAACCGGGACTCCATGGTGAAACACTATCAAGGGACATTGGTCTGGATCCCTTGCTTGCAATGGGGACAGACTCAATGACACCTAGGTACAGATTTCACAGACAGGTTAGGGCCTTCCTTCCAAGCAGAGTTGAGTGGTTGGGGAGTAGGCCTACCGAGCCTGTACATGTCAAAGGACCAATGGACTTGTTTGTGAAAGGGAAGGCTTGTAAACTAGCCTTTAGAATAAGGGCGTCTGGAGGTAGGCTGTCTTGGCCAACTTGGTCTTCATGGTAAAGTACTATCAAAGGACATTAGTCGGGGACCCGCATCTTGCAACTGGGACAGATTCAATGATACCTAGGTACAGATTTGACAGACAGGTTAGGGATTTTTTTCCAAGCAGAGATGAATGGATGGGGAGGGCTGAGCCATAAAAGGGAGCATCAGGTTTACGGATGGCTCACTTATTAGAGGTGGGTCAAAGGAACTGGAACTGTCTCGTTGGTACTGTTTCACGCTCGTAACCGCGACAGTTCCGCTACAACATTTGGAACTCCCAGTTCCAACTCCACAGAGCCAGTGATACAGTACCGGCAACGTCAACAGTACCCATTCTCACGGACTATGCAGTTCTTAGAAATAAAACAAGTCTCAACCTGTACTTCTGTACTCTTTAAATAATTTAATAGCCAAAACCAAACAGTTGCGTGCGTGCTATAGCTAATCATAGTATTCGGCCTTTATAAGATTATTGTTATCTTATATTAGTACTAATTTATTATACCCATCACTAAGTACTCTGGCTAAACAATACCTATGTTTCATTACCACGTATATTCCATTGTGAATGTATTTTTTCGAAAACAGGTTTAATTATAAATGAAAGACGAACTCAGTTGAAAACAACAAAAGCTAGGGAACTCGTCTATTTAAATATGAACTATAATTATGTCAAAAAGTGGGTTATATTTAATATTTTGTTCATATATAGGCCTAAAAATGTTAGCTGCTTATTTTGTAAAATAAATCATACTATCCTATTTCATTTTAAAAAAATCTTATTATTCCTGAGATTATCTCCTTTTTAATATGTATTGTCATAAGCATTTAATCGATATATCCATAAAAATGAACGTTATAGATGAATATTTATATTTATGTTGTATTAAAATCAAACATGTGTTTAACAGAGTAAATGTTAAACACATACTAATAAGTATGTGTTTAACATTTAATAATAATATACACATCTAATAAGTACGAAGCTGGAACTGAAATTATGATTAAAAATCCACACCCTTTATGGTACTGTAGAACTGACACCATCAAAGCTAAAAGTACCACAGAGTGTGTCTCATGAGTCTTGGAACTGGAACTGTGTTACGGCCGGCACCGTCGCAGTTGCAGCTGGTTTCCGCATTGGTACTGTTTGGAACACCTCTATCACTTATAGACGGAGGTGTATGGGAAGGGCGTATGGTAAGTTTTTTTCAGTCTAAGAGCCCATGCCACCGTCTTTCAAGCGGAGATGGAGGCAATCATGACTGCTACACAGGAAGAAATATGTTTAAGTGGCTTCGGAAGAGTTGTTTCCATCTGCTCTGATAGCCAAGCGGCGATAAAGGGGATCGTGATGTCACGTACCAGCACTAAGTTGGTATGCCAAGATACCCTAGAGACCCTTTGTCAACTGGTAAAACTCGTATGGGTCCCTGGACATGCTGGTATTGATGGGAATGAGATGGCTGATGCTCTGGCTAGGAGGAGGGCCAAGAAATCCCTTCTGGGGCCGGAGCCAGGCCTTGGGATTCCTTTCCAAACAGTTAAAGAGAAGAATTGATTGGTGAACTTTTGAGGAACTCACTAGTAGGTGGAAGATGGAGACTACGCTTAGGCAGCAGTCTCGTGCTCTTATCCGAGGACTGGATCGCAGTTACAGGGCTGCTTACTGGACACAATCTCCTTCATTGACACATGAGGATTATGGGCCTTGCAGAAGACTCCACATGCAGGCTCTGTGGGGTGAATAAGGAGAGCTCCATACACATCTTGTGTCATTGTGAAGCTATTGCATCTCTTGGGTATAAGACTCTGAGTTGCTTTTACGGAACCAGCGGATATCAGAAGGCCTACACTCGGGGAGATCTTGTCCCTCATAGGGGAGACTGGTCTCTTGTTACACTGTTGCTAGGCTTAGGGTACAAAGGGCCACAGAGTCTAAGTGTGGTGAGTTTGGTAACAGAACCACAGCTCGGTGTATCTAATCTATCTGTATAAATCTATGATACAACTTTATGATTGGAGGCACTGAATCACTTAATTTACCATTAAAAGTTTTAATATTACCTGGGTACTGCCAAGTGATTCGTTAATGGTTGAAACTACCAATGTTCTTACATTCTTACAATGGTTTTGAAACTCAAGGTTTCATTGTCAAGTTTTTAAAACATCAAGTTCAATTCTTCTTCATTACTTCTGTAGTGAAAATTTGTTATTTTATTATGACTTACACAAAAAATAAACAAAACTATTTACATAAAATACAGAAGTACTAAACTTGATGTTTTAAAAACTTGACAATGAAACCTTGAGTTTTGAAACCATTGGTAGGATCTATAATATTAAAGCATTTATTGATAAAACTTTAAGTTGGCATGAGGTTAGCTACAAAAGTAACTTCTTTAAAATACATAAATTCACCAAGATAAGAATATGGTAAGTTATTTCCCTTTATTCATTTTTACATGACACATTCATACAATCATGGTTTAGACACACAACTAAAATGAGGCTAAAATAAACAGATGCTACACAGATATTAAAAAAATAACAATTTTGACAGCTGGTTTAATATGATCAAATATAAGCTAAATAAAATAACAATTCCAATAATAAAAATTGCATTGTTCATAACCAAATTAATTATTTTAGTAAAGTCAATCAAAATAAGTTTGGTCAAAATTCATTGTTAGTTCATAAAGCTTTTGTAATTTGAAATTTCTTAGTTTTCTCAATTTGGAGTGAATATTTGAATTGCCAAAGAATACTTATTATAATCACAGTTTTTTTTAAATCATGTTTGCACCAGTCGATGAGTAAGTATTTTTTTAGTTAATAATTTGTTATGTTTATACAGTTTATATGAATAATATACTCGTACACCTACAATGTGACTAAACAAGGAAAAAGGCTATGGATGCATCTCAAAATGTCCATTAACTAGACTCATGTTTGAAACAAGTTAAATTATTACTTTATCAATATAAACTATATCTATATATACTGTATAGAAACGAATATGTGTGACTGTACTTTTTCAAGAACATGTTCATTTGAGTTTTGCCTATTTCTATCAAATATGTATGTATCAATGGCAATAAACATTCTTGATTCTTTGTGCATTACTAAACCACTAATCGAACCGACATGAAACTTTAAGAAGCTGTAGAGCTCACTTCCAGGAAGGTTTCTGATGTATGGTTTTATTTACATTCGACACTGGCCTTTAACATTTCAATGTTATTCTTATGGAGTTATTTTATTTATTTAATTAATAATCAAAAACAAAAACCTTAAACAATTATGCAAACAAATAAGATTAAAACTTTTGAAACAAACCTAAGTGGAATATCAGGTTAAAGGCATTTTTCTCTAGATTCCTAATATACTATCAGATTTTAAAAAAGACTATGTTTATGGGCTTCACTGTCCCATAAACCAAAATTAATTGTTATATTGTCATACAGTTCAAGTATCCTGGCGAGTTCCACAATAGGGCCTATAGCAGTGTCCTGACACACGAAGCTACCATAAATAAATTAAAACATTACTGTTTATATGTTAGTCCCGTAGCAAGGCATGAGTAAACAGCTAGTACTTTATGAATACTGATATATACAATAAAAAATTACATAGTTCTTAGATATAAACTTAAAACTATTAAGTATATAGCTGTGATTGCCAATAGACAGAATACTTTATTTTCATGATCATCAAGAACAGTATCAGCGTCAATTATATTACAATGCTATCACCACATATCATACACGATTAGTACAATGACACTGGGGATTTCCACTGTGAGCACATTGGTGTCCCGCTTCTTAAACTAAGGAACAGTTACTAGTTCCTTAGTAATGGAACCTTAAAAATAACCACCAATATTTATTTCCCAAATTAAAATTTAAGTTTTTAATACAATAAAAAATGTGAATATAATAGAATTCAGTATAATAACTAAACAGTAAAAAAAATCCCCTTTTTCCAAATTGATCAATTTTCCACACTCAGCTAGTAGGCTAATCAAACTTCCACTAATGTATTTATGTAAGGATAAATAGCTAAATTAATTTAACCAAATTCTTTAAAAGGGAAAATTCTCATTGCATGATGTTAAGAATAATGTTTGCAATTAACTTCACCGAGTGCTGTGCCTTGATTTCCTGTCAGTGTTCCTTCAGAAATCAGCTGGGCTTAGTTGTCACAAAAATGCTCTGCCTAAAATGGTGAATTACTTCCAAAGTTCTTTTGGAACTACTGGGTTATTGTTTAGCTGCTCTTGGGTAGTGTTTGATGACTGCTTGAGTATACAATAATCTCATCCATTATTTAATTATTCTTCTTGTAGCTTTTAATTGTACGGATAAAAAAGTTATTTTTATTTTCAGAGGGCTTTCATTTATCTCAAAATGTAATGAAAATGACCGAAGTAAAGATTTTGAAAGTTTTCGAATTAAGGACAATTCATCAACACAGATTTTGAACACAAAGTCAGTTGGGAGTTCTGAATCTAGAATAAAGCAAAACTCAGGTTTGTTATATTTTGTATTAATTCATTGTTGGTAGCCAATCGTAATTCTATTTTAGGTCTCACAAGTTCCGTTCAGTATATGAACTCTAATTGATTGTGTTTTACAGATTTTAAGGGTGATAACTGGTCAGAGTATGGAGAACAATTGCACCCCTGTGTTAGTGTTACATCGTTATCTGTGGACAACTGTAATGTATGCAAGGCGAGGAGAGCGGACACCTGTATTGTACACCAACACCCAGATTGTCATTACGGCTTCTGCGTTTTGTGTGCTTTTAACTACTTCAGAGACTCCAGGATTTGTCCTCTTTGTGCTAAACCCATTGTCTACATTTACAAGTATCGGGACATTTGAATAAATCAAATAAAACAATTCCCTTTTCTTTTTAATTTTTTTCATAGAAATTTTATTTTTATACAAATAATTTTCCTATCCTGAAAGAGGAATGTAGAGCTAGCAAAAGTTATGTCAGAATGTAATCAGCCAAGCAGTTTTTATTACTTCTGTAAGAATTTTAATTTATAACTAATCAGAATAGTGGTGAGCTTCTATTTATTGAGTTTTTAACCCAAACACATTTATTTCACTTGACTTGTTGAGGTAAGGTCCATCTTTATCTAGCTTACTAACTACCCATAAAGATCATCAAGTGAGAATAAAATACCTCGAACTCTATGTATGTTTCATTTTCATTCATAATTATACTTCAGATATACATATAAGTCCAGAATACACCTGGCACATTTTCCCGAACGACTTAAGGTGTAAAAAATTAAACATCTTTTAAAATCAAGTGATTCTAAAAGTACAGAAAATTACAGGCCACTTTCTTTGATATCTAAATGTTCAAAAATATACGAACCAATTAATTGAATATTTGGAATATAATAAATTGATATGTAAAAATCAACATGGCTTCAGAAAGGGGAGAACAACTAGTTTTACTTAGTTGTCAAACGACAGTGTAAATCATAAGTTACTAAATATTCTTCAAAATTTAGGTATTAAATGAGGTTAAGGGTCATCAAACTGTGCTTTTTCTTGGTTTGAATTATATTTGACTAATAGATATCACTTGATGAGTTGCAGCATTTAAATGACAATAATCTAAATACTACTCATTGAAAATTAAACCCAGTAAAATATGGGTCCTCAGGGATGGGTTATGGGGTCATTATTATTTTTGTGTTACATTAATAAACTGATAAATATTAATGTAACACAAGATAAGATAAATAAAATCACACTGTACTCTGATGATATAAATTTAAAGTTATCTGTTAAAAAAATTCAGGATATTGAAATAAGCGCATTTTGCAATCTTGCGCATATTCAGCAATACTTAGCAGAACAAAATTTATTACCGAATCAAATTAAAACCAAATACATGACATTTTCTGCCAATATAAGAAAATCTATCACAAATATTTACATTAATGACTACACCTTGGAGGAAGTAGTGTCCATGGATTTTATCTAAATTATTGATTCCCTCATTTTGTTGTTTTACATAAAGAACTTTTTTATAGATGTATAAGCCATAAACTTTTAAGATACCAAGTTCTGAAAGTAATCTTTTGACTGAATCAAATATTTTAAGACCAAAAATAATCCTAAGCGCTCTTTTTTGTTGGAGTAAAATTCTATCAAGATTCTTTTTGTGGTTGCCCCATATGAAACATGTGAGTCTTTTTGACATTTGTCTTAGAGCATATAAACCTCAAGACATCTTATTAATTATATGGTTCACATGTTTATCCTCAGATAAATTTTCATCTACGAGACCCATCAAGGTTGAATATGGCCAAACAATATGGCAACGCCACCTAATATGTCATCAAACTATTTTGATACAGTTTATACTAGTGCTCAAGTGCAAGTCACCTCAATGTCAAAGTACTTTGTAACAGGTCCACCAAATTGACGATTAAATTAATTAAATTAAATAAATAATAAATTATTTTAATGAAGAAACAGATACATTTAATTAAAATAATTAACGAACATTCAAATAATATTCGGAAATCATTGTAAATTAATAGCCAACAAGTATAGAGAAGTGGGCAGGCATATTTATTCCATTGCAGTCATCTGAAACGTAAACAAAATACCTAAGCATTGTTGTCGAGACAGATAAGGCAGACCTGTGCAGTCTGGTGTCGCATGGGACGAGTCTAACAATCCAAAGGGGTGTCAGTGTGACAATGTAATGGTCGAGTCCAATGTAGATGGGAGACGTCATTAGTTGAAAAAAGGATCACCAGAGGCACCACCAACCAGGGCAAAAATCACATGGCATGGGCGGAAGTTTAGCCTCTAACCCAATGTTATCGGTTATAACGGACAGAAACGGAGGACTGAAGCGACGCCACCCAGCATCGTTCACTCTTAGTCAGGTCTTCAAAGCAGACTCATGGAGGAAGATCATCTCTGTTGTTACCGCGGGTGTCCGCTTGATCTTAAAACCGCATAATATAAAGAAAATGTATTAATCAAACAGTAATTAAAAAATTCTTTTTTAATATTTAACTGCAATGGTCTAAATAAACATACGATGACCGGTTTGGAACAGTGATTACAGTTTAAATTAACTCAAGACCACGTGGAGTTTCAGCATCACAAGAAGAAAAATTTAAAGATAAGTTCTAGTTATTAACTAAATATCGTATGTTTCTAGTAATCAGTAAAAAGTAATTATATTCATTTTTGTAGTATTGAAATTCATACAAAGAAAGTAATAAATTAGCTTTTTCAAACGATAGTCTTTATTCATTGTAATTTACAGCCTCACCGATTTACCCATAAAAACGACCCTGAGATATTATAAATAATTTTAATTTGCATATTTTATCAAATTAACAAAAAACTTAATCTAATGTAACTCATCCCAGAGAGGAGAGGTTACAACTTACATTAGGACTTGATGTATTGTTTTTATCTATTTCTGTTGTCTACTTTGTTAACTCTAACCACTTTAATTGTGCTGCCTTCAAGTTAGACCACTAATATACTGCCAGCTGCATTAATATTGATTTGTTGTCCTATAAAGGATCCATAGAGGGTACAACAGGGGGTCCAGTTCCGACATGGTAGTGGCAAATATATTGGTATTTATTATTTGTTACTATGTTGTAAATGAGAAAACTGCAAATTACATACTCGTGTAGTCATGACATAAGGAAGACTACAGATAAATTAATATTGAAAATAAATATGCGAGAATATAAATATGTAGTGGTCCACGTTGTGGTTAAGTCAAAAGGGAACTGTTTCATGGATCTTTCTGAGAGGCCTGACACGGTTCTTGTCAGCCCTGGGCAAGGGTATACGCATTCCTTTCTATGGTGATCAATGTCAGTAAACTATATTTACCTTCCTCAAACTGGAGAGATTCACATTACTCGTGACAACTTACAGCAATACTTTCCACCAATAAATTTATTAATTTTGAATTTCAACGGTTAAACTAGGTTTTAGTTTTAAATGTTACTATCAAATCCGGTAAAAAGCCAAAATTTAGCTGACAGTGATTGAAATAAGTCTAGACTTCACGCAAACTGACCACTGTCTTTATACTTAATCCACTGTCTATAATGACAAGTCATGTGTAGTAATGTATATAAATTTCAAAAATGAAACTATATACCACTAATGATTAATATTTTTCAACCAAAATAAAGGGTAATAATTATTTACTTGGTAAGGAATGCACATACCAAATTTGCATCTCAATTTTTTAAAACGCTTACTGTCTTTACATTATTTCAATCTAGCGAAGATTTAGATAATTACAGATCACTCTCATGACATAATTTAAACAACCGATTTTAAAACAGCCATCTCGAGACACTTGCTTTGTTACATCTAAAAAATGTTTGATTTTGATTTACATTTACAAGAAGAATTGCCATTGTACAACATGAGATTTTGGAAGATTGTTAAAATAATAAGATTATGTAACTTTTTTGTTTCAACAGATTTTGTAATACAGGACTTGGGGTATTAAATTGTACGTCTGTTCAAAATATTAATTTCAACTGTTGACACCATTCTACAACAGTTTGAGAAAAGGGGTTGTCAGTATTGTGGTTCAATAGCGTAGTTGGTTCAATCATGTGCTAAAATGTTCTCAGTTCGATCCCAATCAGAGTCAATACATTTTGAGAAGGATCAGCTGATAATCACCGGCTGTTCATTTGTCATTGGGCTATTAATTAATGACACTTTCTAAGGAATAGTCACCCTTAGTTTATAACAATGACTACATTCGCTCATCTACACTTATTCAAAATCCATATTTGCCTATATGTTGACAATCGGCGTCTTATGAATAAATAAATATGAATTTATTAATGCCTGCCATTTTAGTTTGTTTCTTAGTATTTAACCCTTAAAACGCTGAGTAATTTTCTGTAATTTTTCAATTAACGCTTAATTTTCTTGAATATATATAATTTTAGTTTTTGTTAAGTTATATATTTTTAAATCTAAACCAGGATAGTACAATGTAAAAAAAAAAAAAATATTAACGATATTGTATTTTTATATTCATTTTTTATTCATTACAAAGTTTTATCAAAACTGTAAAAACGAAATATTATTGGATGCAATCAAAAAAATTTTATACTTGCAAAAATAAATTGTTCAATTGAAATATGATTTTAGAATGACAATTTCTTCCTCAGAAAGTAGCAGCTGTATGAAAAACTTCAAAACTATAAATTGTATAGCCATTAAAAAATATATACAATATAACTCAATAAGACAACAGATTATACAAAGTATATTATTTTGAATTTACTCTATATTTTTCATTGTGAAGTCTAGTTTTATTTTTGTTGTAAATAGTGTTTATTTTGTGTACATAATCTGTTTGTTTACACACCGGAGGTTAGTACAATGCACGAGACAGACATCAAATAACTGCAGACTGACGAGCGCCAGCCGGTCGCCGCGTCATGTGACTAGCAGATGCGTATATATTCGCTGCGAGCGCTAGCGGTTACCTCGATAGAGGCAATAATGAATGAAAACTTCATATTATTTACATTCGTTGCCTAGTAACCAGTCCAAAGGTCTCGAAAATGAATAATAACCTGAAAATAGTCTTGACCTTGAATCTTAGAACTCGCTACGTTGTATTAGGCCTGTTCTAGGATTATTGTTATCAGCTCGCGAAATATTACGTATAACGCGTTACGGGCAATTGTAAACATGCGTTTGTATACGGATGCCGCGTTTTAAGATCCAGTTCTTAGTTGTTCACCTTCATGTAAAAAAAATTGTGTACATGTAAAAATGTGAATAGATTTAAGTAAGGTTTTGTGCCACAGCAAAACAGAAATTCCCACTCACAATTGATTAACTACCAATATTTTAAATTTTGAATCATTGAAAATGTTCTGCTTCGAAAGAGTTTAAGTACAGCGGATCTGCTTTATTGCTGAGTACTCATACACGTCTACTTTATTGTTACGTTAAGTATGTTAAGGATAACTCTACTGTCAAGTTCTCACAGCTTGGACAGTTACGAATAAAAAAATGCAAACTTGATGAGTAAAATCCTTGATGTAGTAAAAAAAAAAAAGAAACATTGTGTGGAGCACAATACTAGTGTTCATTTTGTATTGTGACGATTTAAAAGATAAATCCGTTATCAGTTATAAAATCAACACAAATTCCTACAGGCGCATCTGACATGACATCCATAGAAAAAGACAAGTATCCATTTGAAAACTGCTTTTCAGCAATTCTGACATATATTTATGTTAAGTTAGATGAAACATTTCTCATTTTCCAGTTGCAGTAATAAGCTGTATTTATTTTCAACAGTCAACGTGTTACACATATTATGGCAAGTTTATAAGGTTGAAAGTCATCTCTTTTTCTGACTTGCTGGAATTAAAAGGGTCAGTCAACTGTTCTCAAAAATTCTATAATAAGCAACTGAGTAGGAAAGGGTAGAAAGACTTGGAATTTGATAGACCCAAATAGTTAATAAAAAATGCAATTTTCATGACTAAATTCTGTTGTTAGTGTAGAAAAAAAGTGTTTGTTTCACCTTTGGAATGCAGTGTATTGGGAGGCTGAAAAAAATAAGAATTTGGATTTCAAATCGTAACAAGTCTAAAAAATTGTACATTTGCATACAGAATAGCAGAAAAAACTATTAAAAATATTATTTGACCTTCAGTTTTAACATTGACCCTGAAGTTTTACATGCAACACTTCATAAGAGAGTAGCCAGGAATAACTGCATTTTTGTTTACACTGGACTTTTGATAATTGCATACATTTTTTGACCTCATAAAAATAAAAAGTGAGCTCCAAACTAGTTTAAATAATCAGTGCTAGTTAAACAAGTGGGAGAAAAGCTTCAATAATGAATTTTCTACTAGCATTAAGTCCATGATAATGTGTGCAACTGGACAAGTTATATAATTATTTTTTTAATATTTTGAAGAGCTCTTTCAGTTCATGAGCCGAAATGTTGATGCAATGATCGAGGTCAAGGGAAACCCAAATTACAATAACAGTTCCTCTTAGGGAGTTTTACTTGTTAACTTCAAGATCAATGCGCAAATTCACGATCTCATATAAGATTTTTTAACTCGTTTATTTAATGATTATTCTGCATACAAATATAGAATTTTTAAGTATTACGATTTTGGATTCCAAAATACCATTTTTTCATCTAACTCTTACTGTGAATGAGGGGCTTCAACACCTGTATGAATGGAATTCTATACCTGCGAACAATTTGTTTTAAATTGCAACTGACATTTTTTAGAACATCAACAACTGAGCAGTTCAAAGCATTTGTGTGATTTGCTCATGTAATAGTGCATACTGAATATAAGATCTTTTGTCGGCCCAGAAATTATGTGCACCCGAGTTTGAAGGTTGTTTTCTAAGAAACTAAGAGGCCTAAGGAAAATCTGATCCTATCATAGTTTTCTTTCTTTAATTGTACGTTATGACATACACTTTTACATTTTATTCCAAGTTTTAATCATTTTTATTTTAGTTGGAACAAAAAACAGTACTGGAATTTTTAATAGTTTTCACTGTACATCAAATTTCCTCAGTTATCTATATATATAAAAGCCAAATACCAATGACTCACTCACTCATCACGTAATCTCAAAAACCACTGAACGGATTTACACGAAATTTTAAAGGAAGTTAGTTTTAGTGTCGTAGGAGCCCACTAAGTAAGGATTTTTTGAAATTCCATTCCTAAGGGATACAAACAGCCCCACATTTTCCTTTTTCCATAAGAATAACATTGGGTTGATTTTATTAAATCAGTAACAGCTGTTTCGTAAATAAATTAACATATTTATTTTGTATATTTGACACTACTCTATCGTTTCATTAAGAGTTTAATCTTCAGCTGATAAACAAAAATAAATGAAATAAACACATTTGAAATAGTCTAGGTAATAATACCCTATATTAACCCTTTTAGTGCCGTGACCTTGAACGGCCTCTATGGTGAAAAGTGCCAAGCAATTCTGAGCAAAAATGTAAGGGTTTACAACAAAAATCATATTAAATTTATTTTTGGTCATAAACCTTTGAAATAAGTTTTATTTTGTTTTATGGTTATTATTGCACCTTTTGATTATGAATTATTTTAAAATATTGTCTTCCAAGTATTTATAAACTAAAAAAACATGTAAAAAAGATAAAAGTAAAAATAAAAAATTTGACTTTGAGTCCATAAAAGTATATTTCAGTATTTTTTTAAATTTTTTCCAGTAATACTGTCTTATAGTGCATCTAAAACTGAACAAAACCAGTATAACAAATATTACTTTCATAAACAATTCCCAATATTTTGCAAAATAAAAATATTTTACAATATGATAATTTACGGCAAAAACATATATGCTATGGAAAAAATTTATTCTCTGTATTCTTATAAAAAAACAAAGTTATAAGAAGTAAATTACTATATTAATTAGGAGCTTATTCTATACCTAAAATATGTTGTAACCATAGTAATCATAAAGAATAATATAGAAAATAAATCATTACATACCTTATTGATTGTTCAATAATTCAGATATTCAGAGTGAAAAATCAGGTCTCCTTACTGAAGCATTGAATTTATTATTGTTTTTTTACACTAATCATCACAGTTTACTTTATTTCTATCCATTTTACAATAAAAATGATTAACTTTGATTTGAAAACACACGCAAACACCGCTCGGCACAATGTAAACAAACAACTAGCGCAACTTTGTAAACTAATGAAACGATATATCGAAGAGTACATCGAAACATCGATCGAAACAAGTACTTCGAAGTCTTTAGAAGCTGTCTGCATCGTTACTAGCCAGTTAATACAGTAGGGTAGTACTATAATAAATTAAATACAGATCTACACGCTCCGTGTCGACGGCATTTTTAGCACAGATTTGCATCGACACGGAGCGTGTCGTGTGGCACTAAAAGGGTTAATAAATAGGTAGCAACGCAAGTAGTAAGAGTGAAATACTGTAAATGATTTTACGTTATACAGCTAATCTACTATTATTTGTAGTTAAAGTCACATGCAGAGGCCAAGGTGTATCAAGTGCAGCGAGAATCAGGTGACAACCTTCAAATTCAGGTGCACATAATTTCTGTGCCGACAGTAGGGTTATATTGGAGTCGAGGATAGAAGGAGAACAATGTTATAAATAAATAAGAACATGTTTTACACAAAGCTCTTCATTCAAACTCTTAAAATATAACTTTTAAATTATTTACAAATCCATCCCCAACAATTTTATAGTTTTTAATTCTTATACGTAATTGCTGTCGGACAGGCTTAACAAGTCTAACTAAAAATGCTTT
Organism: Stictocephala bisonia; assembly: GCA_035578905.1. NCBI lineage: Eukaryota > Metazoa > Arthropoda > Insecta > Hemiptera > Membracidae > Stictocephala > Stictocephala bisonia. The sequence goes on from JAQJVL010000029.1 coordinate 43,026, forward strand.
TAACTGACATTTTTTGTGTGAGGACGTATTGTGAACTGTGCAATACATTTGCTTAGTCAATTAAATAAAAAATTTAGGGTTCTTAGCTTGGGTGGCAAAAATAATATTACTGTAGTGGCAAAAACTGATTTATGTTTCAATAAATAAAATATTCTCAGATCTTTTTAACACATTTTCTTCATTATACGTAGTTGCATTGTGAATTTAATATATTTGTCTCAGTGAAGTAAAATTAAATGATGCTAACAAAATGGAGAATTTTCGTTTGAGAAATGTATGCTCAAATTTATCAACTCGTTAATAAAAACTGTCTCGACTATGATATTTTGAGCCATCAATGGACAATTCCAATAAAGAAGACTGATGTTGGCAAGTGTGTTGAACAAATATCAAACATACATCAATGGGACCCCAACACAACTAAAAAAATTTAATTTGAATTTGTAGCATTATTCTAGTTTAATTTAAAAAATATGAGAATGTGTTAATGAAAACAGGGGAGCTTTCCTCCCTTAGGTTTAATGCACAGTTGTTTATCAAATTGGAGAATAAGATAAGTTTGAGATTATTGATATAACTATCAAAACCACCATATATTAACCATTATTATTCATAATTCAATATGAAATTGTATCATAATATACTATAAAAGGCTAAATAAAATATTAGAGTTGTACTTACTGATTTGGACATGTATATTTCCAGACATTATATGTTTATATTTTTAGCTTTACAAACTACTATTGCTACTCAACCAACTCGTATGCATGAAGAAAAATGTTTTTCTATTTTTTACTTTATATAGGCCTAATTATTAATATACCTAAAAAAATACTATTTTTAATTTAATTTAATCAATTACATTGAACCTATACGAACCTTACATTTCAGCAAACAGAATTTCAGTGCTTAAAAATCAACACATTGCCAAATCAAAGAAGTTATAGTTGGATATCTCCACTGCCCAACATTACTTTCTCTTAACTAAGCTATAGCTTTCTTTCAACTAAGCTAATGTGAACTAATTTGCATATTAAAATACCATAAATAATATATAAAGTGAAAAGGTGACAATTATGTAATGAGTTCAGCCAAACTGGGAAATTCTAAAAAATAATTTCCATGTTTAGAAATGATATTACTTTCCTCCCAAAGTGAACATCATTTAAACAATGTTCTAAAATAAGTTATCACAGTCAGACAAACGGAAGGGCAAGTAAGTCTAATGCAGAGAATGTCAACAAATATACAGATACAGACAAGCTAATGCTACTTTAATATTTTACATCCTTGTTTGGATGAAGAAAAATACATTAATAAATTAAAAAAACTTAATGAATACTTTAAGATCTGACAGATTGAGAATTTTTTAAACAAATATGATAGTTCAGTATTGATTTCCAAAATATTTTTATAACATGATTTCTGCAGCCACAGCTCCAGAAAATTATATAATATCCGACCAGCACTGACATTTTGACCATAAGGAATATAACACTCTTTCAATTATGTTTCAATAAATCTAATATAGAAATATTTATTTATAGCACCTAATTAATATTAATGTTATGTGACAGAAATAATTCCAATAAGAAGTTGTTGTAAAAAAGGCTGGAGACGAAATATTAATAGACTAAAGTCCTTTGGGGGGTCAGAGCTCAGTAAATAAATACAATTCACAAACCATGCACCCTTAATCATGGAGGTGAAATGGACAAATGATTAAATCATAAAGGAGGAAGTTAAAGGAAAAAGGAGAGGTGTGTGTTAAATGGACGGGGTCTTTGTAGGGCAAAGCAGAACCATAGCAATGAGTGGCGGAAAACTGCCAGTATACTAAGCAGAGCCATAGCAATGCATGGCCAGGAACTGCCAGTACACTAAGCAGAGTCAGAGCAACATACGGCCAGGAACTGCCAGTACACTGAGCAGAGCCATAGCAATACATGGCCAGGAACTGCCAGTACACTGAGCAGAGGCATAGGAATGCATGGCCAGGACCTGCCAAAATACTAAGCAGAGCCATAGCAATGCACGGCCAGGAACTGCCAGTATACTAAGCAGAGTCATAGCAACATACGGCCAGGAACTGCCAGTATACTAAACAGAGCCATAGCAATGCACGGCCAGGAACTGCCAGTATACTAAGCAGAGTCATAGCAATGCACGGCCAGGAACTGCCAGTATACTAAGCAGAGTCATAGCAATGCACGGCCAGGAACTGCCAGTATACTAAGCAGAGCCATAGCAATGCACGGCCAGGAACTGCCAGTATACTAAGCAGAGTCATAGCAACATACGGCCAGGAACTGCCAGTATACTAAGCAAAGTCATAGCAACATACGGCCAGGAACTGCCAGTACACTGAGCAGAGCCATAGCAATACATGGCCAGGAACTGCCAGTACACTGAGCAGAGGCATAGGAATGCATGGCCAGGACTTGCCAGTACACTGATAAATAATAGATTAAATGAACAAAATTACATTAATTATTGAAGAAAGCAGTAATTTCAAACAAGATGTAACACTAGACTTGTGTCTACCGATCGGGTACAAATCAATAATATTGCTTGCACCATTAACATAATTGAAAATCAATTTGGTGTGACTCCTGAAGACAAAGTGAATGATAAAGTTAATATTTTCATTGTGTGGGAAAGCTGTTTTAATATATTTTTCCACAGCGAGCATACTATGATTAATACCAAATTATATAAATACATCAACAACAAATTCTTATTTTATTTTTTTATAATGAAAATTGTAAAATCACACACTTAGGAGAGAAACGTTTAGCTATCCTATACAGAATAGGAAAAGAAAAAAAGAAAATCTGAACTGTCGAATATATGTAAAGATAAACAAACAACTTTTTCTAAAAACTGTACAAGTCAAAAATAATTTCGAATTTCATTCCAACTAAATTAAATTAAGATTTTTGTCTTGAAAGCATATTACAATTGAATGACTAAGTCAATATCTAAAATTCAAGCAACATTGACACTAACAGAATCAATTGTTAGTATCTATCTCTAGAGCTGTATTCCATTCCCTATTAACATCTTAACTAAAGTTAATTTTTTCAATAAAACAAAGTTAACTTGTATAATGTTACTGAACAAAATTGGTTTTATATGTACATATAAAACTGTAACAAAAACAATTTTCTAGTTTTAAAAATATAGTAGCAAATTTACAACAATATGTACACTTTAGATACACAACTTTTATCAACAATCCTTTACAAACGGGTAACCACTGTTGTTCCAAGTAAGAGACAAGATCTCCTCTTGACTAAAAAGATACTGCAAACGTAGTTAGGTGACTTTACCTCTTATCGGCTAACACCAGGGGGTAACAGATTATTCACTGCCCAATGAGCCCCAAGTTTTAATTATATACATTATGTTGGACAGCTATGAAAGCTTTTAATGAATATTTTTTTAAACAAAAACATTTTGATTAAAACACTATTTCTAATATTTTTAATCCTATAATGGCAGTTATAAAATAACTACTACAAATAATTGAACAAAACAAGTTTGATAGTAATATTTTCTACTGCTTTAGAAAAAAAAAAAAAAAACACTATACTGGTAAGATACAGAAAAATATTTTCTTAAACATTTACAGGAACTCCAGTTGTATAATTATTAAAGTCTAAAAATGATATAATAAACTACAATCATAAAGATATGCAAATCATAGTGTGAGACACAAATCAAAAACTGTTATTTTCTTCAATTAAAATCTAATAAACACTTTAGAACTAATAAAGAATTAATAGAAGACAAATATGTAAAAGATGCATAAGCCATTTTTGACGGGCTATTGCAAAAAAGTAATGCATTTCTACACCATTAATAGGTTATCTAAGACAGCTCTTTGTTGATACAAGATAATGTATATATTCTACTTACATTATACAAATAACAGTAAGGAATAACTCCTCAACATCTCTTACACAGACTTCTCAACACTTCCGTTAGAAGGGGAAAAGTAACTATAACAAAATAACAAGGTAATATTGTATTACAATAGAAAATATTGATTATTGTCGTGGATTTTAATAATCAACAACAATACACTTGGTTGGGGTGTCACAAGGACTAAACGTCCTTCGCATGAGCCCTTGTGACTAACCAGACACTGTAAAGCTTGATTCGTTTGCTCTCACGCTCTGCTAAATTACTATACAAATATCATCAGATTCACTAAATAAAAAGAAATACTGAAAACAGCAGAGTCAATGAGCATATTAAAAACTTTACTTGCCTTCATATATAGGCCTCCACCAGAATGTTAATATCCAACCCTCAGCAACAAAATGTTTTGAGAGAAAAAAAGCAAAATTGTTTACTTCAACACAATTTTTTCAGCTAATTTGTCAAATTAAATATGAAGACCAACTTTCTTAAGTAACATTTTATATGTTTAGGATTAAAAGTAAAATTGGCAAACAGTACAAAGCATATTTAAAATTATCAATGATTTTTAATGAAGAGATAATATTCAAAAGTTGAATGATATCATGAAACAGAATTAAACTATTCAGGAATATTACTAAGCCAAGAGAAAGCGGGAGTTAAACTTAAAAAAATGTGTATTGCATATACTAACAAAACTATTTACAAAATAAATTCGTATACAATCAAGCTTTACACAATGCCGGGGGTCTAACTATGTGTAACATCCAACACTCGTTCGCTGGTATGAACTGTAGTAAAGCTGATGGTACCGTACATGCCGGCACCAGACATCGCCGGTAATTCTCTGGGCCAGCAGTCAGATGGTATGGATCCTTTATGCTTGGCCGAGATCCCTTCTGGCTCCTGCTTATCTCCTGAGGCAGGAGGTGCAGTAGGCGCTCCTAACATGTACTTGAAGAACTCGTATGTAGACCAGCAGATAGCAGTAGACGGCATCTGGTATAACACTCGTGCGCTCATGCCTCTAAAATAACCAAGAGGCCCACCGATTTTGTACACTGCTCGGATGGCGTTCCCCAGACCTGACACCTTTATCTGGAATTTAAGTTAATTGTTACTATCTATAAAATCTAATTCACAGCTTTTATGGATACAGATGGAATATTTGATCTAATGCCTTCGGTTGGTTTTTATTGTAAAGTTAATGTAAGTAAATTTCAAAGAATTAATAACTCAATAAAAGTTAGCAGAAGGTTGTGAGTCACATGATCTCTTTTAATAAATCTCAATTAGAATCGAAGCAGGATTTATTTAATTATTCATCACAAAGATGCCGATCGTAGAGATAATGGGCGAATATGATATGTGAATTAGGATATGAGTGTAGATGAACGAGAGTAGTCATTGTTACCAAGAAGCTGACTGTTCCTTAGGAGGCAACTTCAGTTAAGACTACAGTTTTAAGTGGAATCCGTATCACTTAGTATTGGTCTTTCCAGCTAATTAACAAGCTCAGTACTCAGTGCTCTTCTCTTCACAACATACACACTGACTACCACCCAACATGGCCACTCCAGATTTCTCTAGTAGTGTGCACGTCGGTGGCAATCATTGAGGGGATGCCACGTCAGTATTAAGAGGACCAAGCATACAACCTATCACCCACAATCTCCACAGCACTTTGTCTCCAAGTAGCTGGTTTAAAGCACTGCGCCACTAGAGCTGATTTATTATATAATTATATAAGATTATAATTTTTATTTTTATGATTAAATTTATTTATATAATTATAATCTCATATAATTGTACATAGATATTCACATAAACCACTATTTGAAGTAAAGTGATAAAACAAACATGACAAATTACAGACATCTAACTTTGTCGTCAATTCTCTCTACAACTTATGACAGCATAAAGTATTATTGGTTACTTTAATTGCTTCAAACACATTTTTTAACTGCAAATTCTAAGGAAAGGAAACATCCTTATGCATCAGTACATTTTTTTAATTAAAAATGTGTTAATGTTCCATAATTTCTCAACACAATTAAGATCTAAATATATACATTAATTTTACATATCATAAGACTTCCAATCAATAAAAACTCAAGGATAAAGCACTCACATAAATGTAAAAGTAGGATTACAAGAGACTAAAAAATGTATATACCGTATATTCTTTCATTAGGAACAAAAGAATCCCTATATAGAAAAGAATCCCTATAGAGAAAAAAAACACAAAAATGTTCACTTTGGTTTTCGGAGAGAATGAAAAACTACCAGCAATGGCCTATCACTAAGAACTTTTAACAGTAAAATGAGTATAATGTAACGCTAACAATTCAATAATGTCATTTACAGTAGAATTATAAAAACAAAAAATTAACAATAAAATTATCTACAACTTATGGAAGTAATGATGTAGGCATCAAAAACCTTCCATTTATCGATATAGTTTGCATTACATTTCACGCAGGCTGACAGTTAGTGTGATTTTGGTTACACTTATTTTATGTTTTGGCTGCCATTATATATTTGACTGATTTTTTATAAATTAACAAACTTATTAATTTCAAATGAAACTTGTAAAACAATATTTTTATCATTCTTGCATAAAAAGAAAGTTAATTACAATTCCTTGAAAGCAAATATGAGACCAACATATCCTGTAGAACTCGTTACAAAAATCTTTGGCAAACTAAAACAGGTTTTTTTAAATAAATAACAAAAAGTACTATTCTCAATTTCCTTCATTACACAGAAAGATTTAAGTGCTTGAAAGTTGAGTATAAAAACCTTACTGAAGTTAAAGAACGTGTTACTTTCAATTAACATACATTTAAATAACATTTTTTAAAGTATATACAAAATATTCATGAATGACATCAATACATGGGTTGTCTTTTATCAAGCTTAGAAATATAGAAAATAAAAAGAATTAATTGTAATTCATAAAATATTCCTGAATAGTGTGTAAAGCTTATATTTCAAATACCATAAAAGAAGGATAATGAAATGCCATAATGGCAGCAAGCACATTTGATTTTTGTGCTATCAAAACTTAATTACAGTTGTTTCCTGCTATCTAACAGATAATCTATAAAATTTTGTATTATTTAACGAAAACAACCACCAGTAGTAACTATCTCATGGCACAACAAAGAGTTTAATTCTATGACACCATTATGTAATTAATTGGTACCTAAAAGCACATCTTTGCTAATAAAATAAATTGCATAGTTTTTCAATGTTTGCTAATGTATCTGTTATTTTTCCTGTCACAACAATATTTAGTATAACTAGCTTTTGAGCTAAAAAGTCCTTGTTCTAGGTACTTGCCGTTCCTTCCTGGGTGTTGAGCAGTGTCTTACAGACGTCCAAGGGGGTTGTGATGGCTGCTGCCACTCCACCAGCGATAGCACCACTAACCATGTGAACTGTAGGGTTGTACACTCTTTCTTGGTTCCATAAGTTCTGACACATCTCATACATCACAAAATGAAAACTCTAAAACAAAATCAGTTTTAGATTAAACACAACAATTTAATGAATACTTCTACAAATGGAGGTTAATTAAAATATTTGTTTTATATAAATATCCTAGATCCTTCCATTGTTACTGGGTCTCTAGGCATTGACAAGCACAGTCTGTTTTCTCCTCTTCTTCAAGCATTTTCCATAATCCCTATCTCCCTTTCTTTGTTAAATTTCTAATTTTACTTGCTTCAATCCGCCTTCTACTTTTAAACAATTTTTTTTATCATTGCACTTAACATTCAACCGTGTTGTACTAACTTTGTATTGAATATTGCTTTCAAATAGTTGTACTGAAGCCAATAAAATTACTATCAATTCTAATATATTTTATAATAAATAGTCTATAAAAAAAAATGTTTAACGCTAATAATAAAAAAAAATTTAAATCGAAGCAATTAATCCAAAGCAAATTGTTTGAATAAGAACATTAAGAACTAGTAACATAACATACGATTTAAATTATGTAATAAATGTTTTGAAAGCAATGAATAGCTGTTTCAGAAAAAATTTGCTCCATGGCCACACATGTAAAGACCATGTGTGGCCATTCTAATACCAACTAAACAATACAGGTGTGAAAGTCACATAATACTTATTTATTACAATATAAGTCAAATTGTATAAATATTATGGAGATCGACTTCAGTAAACCACGTTTACCTTCCTTAGACCAGAGATTTTGTACTTGTAATGTAATGGATTTTGTTTTGAGTAACGTTCACTTGTATTTGTATTTGTACCGACACTTCATATGATGATAAGGCAAGTGTCTATCTAAAGACACTGAAACTGCAGCATATAATTCTTGACTATGCGACTAAAATCGTACTCAGCCAGTTGAGGCCCATTTTTTTTATTGTTACATGTTTGGGCTTGGAGCTCTTTTGGATATCTAAAAGTTCTATTGGCCAATGGGAGGATCAATTACATGTAGGGTGAGTTGAACCCCTTGAAAAATATTCTAACCATCAAATTGTGTATTGAAAAAACTATTATAAATTAACTATAAGAAGTTACAATTAGACGAGTAATTGTTGTTTCTCCAGAGTGAATTTGGAATTAATTTTCTAATTGGGCTTCATAAGCTATTATTCTTGGCAAGCTACTTAAATTTAACAACACTGCAACAAACTTTAAACTGCCTAGTGACGCCAAAAAATGTGTTATAAGTCACAATAACAATATAAAAATAAAATAAACCATTGTTACATGTAGATTCCAATTACAAAGTTGATTCATACACTTATTAGTCAATGATGCACTACTTTATATTATTTCTATTAGTATTGAGATATACCTGAAATGGTAGGTTCATGGCAAGTTGAGTGGTGTATGAGCGATAGAAAGCTGAAAATCCTTCTTTCCTGTACACTCCAATAATGCATTCTGTTATGGTCCTGTAGGGGCTGTTGTACATTTGGATCCTTTGCTTGACCACTACAACACACATATGTACTGACAGCCTTCACTGTATGCACTATGTTCTAATTATTAATACTAAACTATTCAGAGGTTGTTGGCTGTTCCTGTTGAGAAGCCACTTTTGTCATTATTAAATAATCGACTGTTTGAATTTGTTTATTAGTCGTTAAAATATCGCCACTGACTAAGAATTTCACTGTCTAGAAAGTATGCCAATTGATTTGTTTTATTAGAGCTTCCAATGTTTTTCACAATTTGTTTTCAAACAGCACAAACTTTGTTATAGAAAGGTTTTTTAGTTCTAGTGTAACATAGGCCAATCGTATTTTGTAACATGCAAAGTTTAAATTTCAAAATGTTCAAAATGTTCGGCTAAAAATCTTGTTACTTTTGAGAGAAATGACAGATAATAATGAAATCATAAAGCTTCTTTCCGTTCACTTTTTATCAAATTTTGCAACAGATATTCAGTAATGACTTAATATCAAGATTCAGTTTTCTCATCAATCTCGCAGTCACTTCTAATATTTCTCTTAGTTCTGGTCATTTCATTGTTCATATTATTATTTTTTTTCTAAACCCTTCATTGGTCTGACAAGTGAGTTTCAGCTACTTTTTCATCTTTAACACTAAAAAAAAAAAAAATTAAACAACACATTCTTTGCAGCTGGTGTGATTCACGAATGATGGCGGCTTACTAATAAATCACTTAGAACATAGAAAAACACAGTTTGAAGTTCCTGTAATGCATATTTGGCTTTCTTAGAGATATAAGCACACAGACAACAAAATACTAACTGGAACTTAGGTTACTAAAGATTCTAATATTACATAAAACTGGGGAAGCTTGCATTATGCTACTGAACATTTCCTGAGGGCTGACAGTAAATATCCTATGTGGTACAACTACCAAGGCGGTAGTCACAGCAAATTTGTAAACTACTTAAGATACAAAAATATAAGATGCAAATAATTAGTAGACTATTAATATTTATGATAGTTTGCAGTTTTGATCTTATGTAGCAGTGCCATATAATAATAAATTGAAAATACTCATAATTTATTTTCAATTACCTGTACTTTTTTTAAATATAAAGATAAGTAACAAAGACATGAGAAAAGCGTCCAAAGTTTTGTTCCATAATACTTCTTTTTTTGAAATATTGTAAAATTAGCGTTTTTTTTCTATCAAATTGCAAACAAAAAACATGTACAGTGGAGTCTCAATAATCCAAAATAGTTCGGACCGAACCCATTTCGGATTGAACAGATTTTTTTGAAACACTCTTTTAATAAAAAATAATATGCCTATCATTCAATACCTTTAGTTTTGAACGCAACAATAGCCTAAGATAATAAGGAGATAATCAATCCTTTAACCCATTGCGGATCACTGATGAGCTCAGCTTGCATAAGTGATCTGCTTTTACTTTTACCTCTAAATAGTTACAATTGACTCTACTAGGTTGCGTAAGCGTCTCTAATCATCAACTGGATATTTTTTAAAACGGGTTTGGTTTATAAAAACTTTCATAAATATCCTATACATCACAGTTATAGAAGCAGTTAATATTTTGTTCAGTGATATAATACTGTATTTAGTTTAGATATAGTGCGTTTATGTCCACATCGGTGCACTGATATTGTAGAGGACATTGAGGTTAGTGAAACAGACAGATGAGGCAGTTGTTGTCGTCAATCCTAGTCTATTGGATGACTTAGACGCTGTTATCTCTTCCCCTCGAACTGTGTGAGCTATATCTAGATTACGACTCCGACATCGTCCCCGCCACCCTATAACCTGTCTCGCTACCTGTCCTGTTACATATCGCCGATACCCCAGCAGGCCATTGTTACATCTAATCAATTATTACCAATAACCTGCAATTTTATCGCGCCGCTGCACAAATTACTTCGTACCCGCTGGGGCGCGTGCATAGAAATAATTTGATCCGCAATGGGTTAATAAAAGAATACATTTATACGAGACATCTGATCAAACACTGTCTTCTTTTTCTTTTTTTTCAAGACAAAAAGTTGGAGTTACTAGCGGAAATTGATCCTGGGCCCAGCGCTAATTGATGCCATTGCATTTGTCACCAGCCAGGTAATCATTTGACAGAAGTCGTGTGCATATTTCTGGCGTTCTCACGTTACCTTAGACAGCACTGTTCCATATTCCCACTGTCAATCTCGCACCAACAGTTCGAACTCGTCCGTGTACTTATCTCAGCTTTGTTGTTTCCATACCGTAGCGCTGCATTTCAAAAGTTTTAGTTATGAACTTCTTTTATTGTTGTTGTTGTTTATACTATAGTAAAAACGTGTACAGTTAGTAACCCATAAGACATTGTGTTTGATGTCGCTACGTAGAGCAATACTTCGCCAGGACCCCAGTGGATACCATATTTTTGAGATGCTGGCATAATTTAGCTTTGAGTGAGAGGAATTCATCTTTAGAACAAAATAAATTTAACTGATTTTTTAAGACCATAGTAACATTTGAAAAGTTTATTAACATTTAAATACTTAAAATAATATTTTCTTGACATTTTTAGATATATAAAGTATTGGTTCTTACAGTGACTGCATTTTTATTTCTCCACAATTTTTTTACAATTTCTGTTTAAAATTAAGCAGATTTTCAGATTACCGAAGTTTGGATTAGCAGGACTCTACTGCAACTGGAAATTGTCCATGGTTATTTGTATTATGTGTTACCATTAGCAAGTACCTTGAAATTAAAAATATATGAAATGACTCCCTTAAAATTGGACCCGTGAAACTACCTTGTAAATGAGTTACAACATTTTCTGAGTTTTATTCTTCATGTAACTAAGTAAAGTACATCAGTAAACACTCCAATGGATGGCCAATCAGAAAGTTAAATTTTGCTTCTGTATGAATTTATAACATATTTTTGCAGATTAATAAAACAAGAATACATTCAAAGTGATCAACCTCCTCCCATTCAGACATTTGTCATCCGATCTAGCCCATTTGCCGATTTCACTGGGTTATTAGGGCTACAAAACATATTCCAAATTAATTTTTAAAATTTTATCACTTGCATTTTTCATATAATTTTCAAGATGCAGACATAAAATACTTCATTTATGTAAAGCATAATTAAACATAATCATATTGGTAAGCTTATTTTTGTATAGTAAAACAAACATACCAAATACGATCTATACTTTTTCCTTGGTTTACCCTAGTAAGTTACACACTTTTGGTGTTTCATTTACACAGTAAAAACATAAAATTTTATAAAAGTGTCGAGACTAAAAATTACACAGTAAAATTATATTTGGAGTTAAAAAAACACTAAATGTTTAATTGATTTGATGCCAAATGGTGTGAGTTAAACAAACATGTGGGATATTAATTATAAATTTATAAGACAAAAGACACTAATGAGAGTAGTCAAAAGATGCCGATATTGCCGTCAAGATTTAGGATTTCTGCGCCAAATCGATAACCAGCCCTCCCCCCTTCCCCCTCTCCCCTCCCCCCTCACCCCTATAGCGTTGGAGGTGGCCACCGCAATCAAAATCAATCAAAATCAAATCAAAGTCAATCAAAATCAAATCAAAACCCATTAAAAATCGATTAAGGTTAATCAAAATCAAATCAAAGTCAATCAAAATCAAAAGGCCCTCGACGATTGCCGGTTTCGAGGCCCTTACCTGTCGGATCCGACAGGTGGCTTCCCCACTCTCCGAAACAATCAATAACGCTTGGGTCCGGCAGGTGGCCGCCGCCATCAAAATCGATCAATATCAATCAAAATCAAATCAAAGTCAATCAAAATCAAATCAATGTCAATCAAAATCAAATCACAAACTGCTCCTTACACTGAATAAGTAAAAAACCAGTCTGGTGACATTGTAGGGACCGAACCCGTGCGAACTCGATCTGTGAGTAGATGTCAACCTACCGACATAATATTGATTACTTGCTTCAGCTCAGGAGAGCCACCTTGAAACATGTAAGTTCTCACTTCCCCGTTGTTCTGTAGACCCATTTTCTAGATATTATTAAAAGCAAAAGGTCTGTAAATTGGTTTAGTCATTACAAAAGTTGATTATTTTCTAGTATACTATATTTAATTCACCATAATTTAATCCTTAAAAGCTTTAACTTATTGCTAAGTAAAACCATACGGAAAATAATAATGTATAAGCCATTAAAAAAAAAAAAAATTTATTAAGGAACCTTGTGGAAGATATGAAGTCTAGGCATATATAAAAAAGCTAAAATATTTAAAAGGATGATGTAAATTTTCTGCTAAACTGAATATTTCATCACATACCTAACTGTGGTTTAGCAAAACGTATTTTCTTATGTCATATTCTTTTGTCATGGACAAACAACTAGAGTAATAAGTTAACTTTTTTATCAAAGTTTGTTAAGATCATATACAATTTATTTAGAATCAAACACATGAAATAAAAAATAGACGTATGTTAATCTTCTCTTTTAATTTAGTAAAATCTGGCTGTATGATCTACACTGAATATTAAATTTAATGTTCTAACAATCATTTGTTGTTATACAGCAGAAATCTAAATTAAAAATAAACATTCTCATAATTTAAATATTACAAAAAAAGTATATACCATATGATAAAAATGTATTTTAAAAATTGTCTACAGTCAAATAAGTTGTTTTATATGATGGTTCGAAAATAAAAATAAACATAGCAGCAAATTACCTTAGTCAAAGATAGAGAAGAGTTGTGTCGGTTCTGACATGTTCGTAAAAGATATGGCTGTGTAAAATAGATAGAGCATTAAAAGACAAATAAAACGTAACTTTTACCGTCCAAATTGAAAGTGCTAATAACTGTGTAAACAAAAAAAAAGAACTAAAGTAGGGAGATTCCCCCATCAGACATATGTACAGCTGGCAGACAGATGTACAACTTCCGCCAACATTACTGCATGTAGACACTGCCGACTTAACTTCTCACCAAACCTAGGACATGCGCTCGCTCCAGCCGATCGCATGTCATAAATAATCCAACCGGTGTGGTCGTTAGTGTTCCATCCAATTACTATATAAAGGGCTCACACCGGAAACTCTTCCTGTTTTGTTCAGACATTCAGGTGGTAAGTACTATATTGAATAATTGATTAAAGTAAATTATCGCATATACATTGTCGTGAGTCTACGGTATTTTGTTGTACTTTTACAATACTTTACATAACTTTTCTAAGTAAATATTATTTCTGTCTTTATAGTTACTATATTACGTTTCAATTGTATTTACATACATTTTGTTTTTGGTATTAAATTAATAAAGTTTTCCTTATAACTGTTATAGATAAGCCATTATTAACACATACATGGTTTACTTTAATTAACACAAAATATTTTGTCAAAGTTTTTAATTGCTTCTAACAATCTGATTTAATTTTGATACTTTTTAGTTTCAACGAGTTTATTTCGAAATATATATTATAAATCATTTCGAGTTGTGTATTATAAATCATTACCACTGTTCTTGTGCGTTTTCTTACCAGTATTTTATAACTATATGTTAGAGTCAGGTATAAATTGATTTAACATTTAACCGGCTTAACTTGTTTTGTTATATTGCACTCTTGTATATTTCAATAGTCATATTTGTGTTATTAGCCGACAGTTTATTTTCGCTTTTAGAGGTTTGTGTCAACTATTTTCATAATAATAATAATTGTTATCTAATCTATTAACATAACGATTAGGTGATAGCATATTGTTACAAATTAAGACTTTTCATCAAGGTACCGTTCTCTTTACGGTTTTTCACAAGATTACTTATATACAGTACTTAGAAAAAAACCTTAGTCTTTGTTTGACTGTCAAAGTGATACGATATTGGGAATTTTCCATTAGTAGTAGAAAATTTACTTGGTTAACGTTCTACCTTTCATCAAGGTACCGTTCTCTTTACGGTTTTTCACAAGATTACTTATATACAATACTTAGAAAAAAAATCTTAGTCTTTGTTTGACTGTCAAAGTGATACGATATTGGGAATTTTCTATTAGTAGTAGAGAATTTACTTGGTTAACGTTTTACTTTTCATCAAGGTACCGTTCTCTTTACGGTTTTTCACAAGATTACTTATATACAGTACTTAGAAAAAAAACCTTAGTCTTTGTTTGACTGTCAAAGTGATAGGATATCGGGAATTTTCCATTAGTAGTAGAGAATTTACTTGATTAACGTTTTACTTTTCATCAAGGTACCGTTCTCTTTACGGTTTTTCACAAGATTACTTATATACATTACTTAGAAAAAAACCTTAGTCTTTGTTTGACTGTCAAAGTGATACGATATTGGGAATTTTCTATTAGTAGTAGAAAATTTACTTGGTTAACGTTCTACCTTTCATCAAGGTACCGTTCTCTTTACGGTTTTTCACAAGATTACTTATATACAGTAGTAGAGAATTTACTTGGTTAACGTTTTACTTTTCATCAAGGTACCGTTCTCTTTACGGTTTTTCACAAGATTACTTATATACATTACTTAGAAAAAAACCTTAGTCTTTGTTTGACTGTCAAAGTGATACGATATTGGGAATTTTCTATTAGTAGTAGAAAATTTACTTGGTTAACGTTCTACCTTTCATCAAGGTACCGTTCTCTTTACGGTTTTTCACAAGATTACTTATATACATTACTTAGAAAAAAATCTTAGTCTTTATTTGACTGTCAAAGTGACATTAGTTAAAAATTAACTTGTGATTGTTAAGTGTTTACTTAATTAACGTAGTAACTTTCCAAAGCTACTGTTCTCTTAAACGTACTTTAAGAGAGTATATATATATATATATATAGAACACCTTTTAAAAATATCATTTGTATTTTTTACTGTCTTTGTGTCAGCATTACATAAGGTCTATTAAGATGACTACCACCAGTGCTCTAAATGGTAATCTTTTAAATGTATCATACAAAAAAGTATGCAAAAAGTATTCCACCGATTACAATGATGTTTTGAGTGCTCTAACTGATAAGAAAAATAATATTCTCGATGAAATTAGGTCCCAATTGGGTAAAATGAGAAGCCTTAAATGGTACATTGCTGTTCGTGTAATCTTTTTCAAAACTATAAACAATTCTGAAATTTACTCATCACCTACCTTCCACGGTAAAACTAGGGCTTTGTTGTCATCTGATGATCTAGATAAGCAATTTATGGAAGCCCTTGATAAGATACTGGAGAGTATGACAAAGTATATCAGAGACGGAAGTGGTTGGCAACTAAACAATGTTGAACAGATAGACTTATGTATGGTAAAATACAAACCCCTTGTAGCAGCTTCTTACATACCCACCCCTAAAAGTTTGGCAGTTACTAAAGGAATAATTAATATTAAAAACACAGACAATAAATGTTTTCTTTGGTCTGTTTTGTGCGCACTACACGGACATGACGGGAGTAAACATTACAGAGTGCAGTACTACAAACATTTTGAGCAGGAAATCAATATGTCAGGTATTGAATACCCAGTTAAGATTACAGATTTAGATCTTTTTGAAGAAAATAATCCATCTCTGTCTATAAATGTTTTTGGGTACGAAGACGAGGAAATACATATGATAAGAGGGACTACACTGAAAAATCGTAAACACATTAACTTGTTAATATTGAATGAAGAAGAGAACACACACTACTGCTTGATATCTGACCTTTCCAAGATTTTACCACGTCCAACCAAATATCACAAGAAAGTACATTTTTGCAGCTATTGTATTCAGTCATTCCCAACTGAAGAATTGTTACAAAAACACGTACCAAACTGTACTCCTGGGGAAATCTGTAGATCAACATACATACCAACACCTAAAAGTCTTGCACAAACTTGCAAAGGAGTTTTGAATATTAAGAATAATGATCAAAAATGTTTTATGTGGTCAGTCTTGGCACAAATTCATCCAGATATACATCAAAACAACAGAGTAAATTATTTCAAACAATTTGAGCATGAAATTAATATGACAGGTATCAATTATCCAGTCTTTGATCTAACACAAATCGATAAGTTTGAGAAGCTCAACCAAACAATTTCCATCAATATCTTTGCTTATGAAAATGGTGAGCTATATCCAACTAGAATAACAAAGGAAAAAAATAGGGAGACACATGTTAATCTTTTACTCCTATCAAATACAGAAGGTAAACAACACTATTGTTTGATTACCAACATGTCCCGCCTTCTCTCACATCTGACAAAACATGGGCATATGACTTATTACTGTAATTATTGCCTCCACCGCTTTTCATCAAATGAACTGTTAACTGAGCATGAACCCTTATGCACTCCTCATGGTCTTCAAAAGACCAAACTGCCCAATGAGAATGACAAGTTGATGTACTTTTCAAACTACACGCTATGTCATAAAGTCCCATTCACCATCTATTGTGATTTTGAATCCTACATTGTGCCTATAGACACATCTTTGAACGATCCAGGAACATCCCACACCACAAACGTATCAAAGCACATTCCATCAGGCTTTTGCTACGTCATTATTGACAATGATGGAAAAGCTATAAAACCACCAGTAGTGTATACAGGTCCTAACGTCATTGATACGTTCCTCAACAAACTGATCGAAGAAGCCAGCATTTTGGTACCAATACTGAAAAATAACGTACCGATGGTGATGACATATGAGGACAATGAAAACTTTGAAAATGCTACTGACTGTCATTTATGTAAGAAACCACTTGGGGAAGATAAGGTTAGAAACCACAACCACATTAATGGAAAATATATTGGAGCTGCTCACAATGATTGCAATTTGCAATATAAAGTCCCTCAGCATATCCCTGTATTTTTTCACAACCTGAGAGGTTACGATTGCCATCACTTAATCCAAGGCTTTGGTAAATTTAACCCTTAAAACGCGGCATCCGTATATATACGCATGTTTACAATTGCCCGTAACGCGTTATACGTAATATTTCGCGAGCTGATAACAATAATCCTAGAAGAGGCCTAATACAACGTAGCGAGTTCTAAGATTCAAGGTCAAGACTATTTTCAGGTTATTATTCATTTTCGAGACCTTTGGACCGGTTACGAGGCAACGAATGTAAATAATATGAAGTTTTCATTCATTATTGCCTCTATCGAGGTAACCGCTAGCGCTCGCAGCGAATATATACGCATCTGCTAGTCACATGACGCGGCAACCGGCTGGCGCTCGTCAGTCTGCAGTTATTTGTTGTCTGTCTCGTGCATTGTACTAACCTCCGGTGTGTAAACAAACAGATTATGTACACAAAATAAACACTATTTACAACAAAAATAAAACTAGACTTCACAATGAAAAATATAGAGTAAATTCAAAATAATAAACTTTGTATAATCTGTTGTCTTATTGAGTTATATTGTATATATTTTTATTATGGCTATACAATTTATAGTTTTGAAGTTTTTCATACAGCTGCTACTTTCTAAGGAAGAAATTGTCATTCTAAAATCATATTTCAATTGAAAAATTTATTTTTGCAAGTATAAAATTTTTTTAATTGCATCCAATAATATTTCGTTTTTACAGTTTTGATAAAACTTTGTAATGAATAAAAAATGAATATAAAAATACAATATCGTTATTATTATTTTTTTTTACATTGTACTATCCTGGTTTAGATTTAAAAAAAATATAACTTTACAAAAACTAAAATTATATATATTCAAGAAAATTAAGCGTTAATTGAAAAATTACAGAAAATTACTCAGCGTTTTAAGGGTTAAAAAGGAAAAGATATCTTGCATCGCAACTACTAGCGAGCGTTATATATCCGTAACACTAGAGTCTCTTCGTTTTCTTGACTCCCTTCAATTTCTGAATGCTTCACTTGACACTCTTGTTAGTAACCTTGCTCCAGAAGGCTCAACTAAATTTCCAATTCTCCATCAATGCATTGAATCTAATCAACATCTTCTGATCCGCAAAGGTGTATTTCCATACAATTGGTTGACTGAGACATCCAAACTTTCAGAGACACAACTTCCTTCGAAAGAAGCATTTTATAATGTCTTAACTCAAACATCAATTAGTGATGAAGACTATGCACATGCACAGACCGTATGGAATACCTTCAATATGACAACTATGAAAGATTACCATGATCTGTATCTCATGACTGATGTGTTGTTATTGGCTGATGTTTTTGAAAATTTCCGAAACATGAGCCTCCAATATTATGAAATTGATCCCTGTAATGTGTATTCTGCTCTTGGTCTCGCATGGAACTCAATGTTAAAGATGACGAATGTAAGCCTTGAATTGTTAACAGATATAAATCAGCATCTATTTATTGAGAATGATGTTAGAGGTGGTGTTGCAATGATTCCACATAGATTCGCCAAAGCAAACAACCCTTACCTACATGACTTTGACTCATCAAAACCGACTAATTACCTCATTTATCTTGATTCAAACAATCTTTATGGAAAGGCCTTAAGTGAGCCGCTCCCTCATTCTGAATTCAAGTGGTTACAACGAGAAGAAATTGATAAATTAAATATTAGAGATATACCAGATAATGCAGATATGGGATATATTTTAGAAGTGGATCTCCACTATCCTCAACACCTACATGATCTCCATTCTGACTTTCCATTGGCCCCCGAACGAAAAGTAGTCACAGACGACATGCTTTCCCCCTACTGTAAGGACTTGCTTCATGAACTCAAATATAAGCCAGCTAAAGTACATAAACTTTTAACCACATTGGATGATAAGGAGAAATACATTTTACATTACAGAAACCTCAAGCTGTACCTTGACTTAGGTCTTCAACTAAAGAAAGTACATAGGATTCTTGCATTTAAACAGAGTACATGGCTTGCACCTTTCATCAACTTTAATACAGAAAAAAGAAAATGCGCCAAAAATAATTTTGAAAGGGACTTTTTCAAACTAATGAATAATGCGACTTATGGGAAGAGTTTGGAAAATGTAAGATCTCGGATAGACTTTAAACTTGTAAATAATGAAAAGCAATTGCTAAAGTGGACTGCAAGTCCCAGATTAACAAATTTCTTTGCTTACAATGAAGACCTTGTCGGATTGACCTTAAAGAAACAAAGTATATTGCTAAACAAGCCAATTTACGTAGGCCTAACTGTACTGGACATCAGTAAACTCACAATGTATGATTTCCATTATAATTGGACAGTCAAGAAATATGGTGCAAACGTAAAATTATGCATGACAGATACTGACAGTCTGTTTTATCATATTACAACAGCAAACATCTACGAAGATATGAGAAATGATATTGACCTATTTGATACATCAGATTATCCTGAGGAACATCCATGCTACAGTGTTAACAACAAAAAGAAACTAGGAAAATTTAAAGATGAAATGAATGGAAAACCACCAGTAGAGATCGTTGGCCTTAGAGCTAAATGTTACTCTGTTCTTAAATCAAAGGAGGAGGACTTCAAAGAAGCCTCAGACGAGAATATGGAGGAAATGATGTCAAAGCGAGTCGCTAAAGGTGTGCCTAGAGTGGTGATAAAGAAAGAATTAAAACATGAGCAATATAAACAATGTCTTTTTCATCACGTCTTAAAAACAACATCTGCTTTAAACATTAGAAGTGACCGTCACCAACTGTATACTCAGAATATTTCAAAATTGTCACTTTCACCTTACGATGATAAGCGGTACATATTAAACGATGGAGTAAACACACTGGCTTATGGACACTATAGAATTAAACGTGAACGGGAAGAGAGCAAAGATGGACAACCAATTATAAAGAGGAGAAAAATAGATGAGACATTTACGTCTAAAGAATGTTAAACTTTAAAAGACGTATCTACAATCTTAAATGGAAGAAAATAACACTGCGTATGCAGTATCATTGAAGGTATTGCGGCGTTATATGATTGATCCACGTTGTATTAACTCAGATTTTGTTAACCCAGATTTTATTAACCCACGTTGTGTTAACTCGGATTTTGTTAACCCAGATTTTATTAACCCACGTAAGGTTAACCTAGGTTCACCTGTGTTGCTATAACCCGAGTTAGCCCAACCCAGACTATAAATAGAGTTGTTTTCTAAATTCTTTATCATTTTTAAACATGAATTCGAATGAACAAGATCTCGTATCAGCTTTGGCTTCCACTGTAGCTGAGAAAGTTCAATCCTTAAAAATGTTCTCAATTCAAGGTAACGATACACATAGTGAAGTTGGGAGGGATCTTATGTCATGGTTACAGTTTAGTATAAAAAACTTGAATGGTGCAGCTGACCATACTTATGGAATCACTTTCGATAAAGGAAGCGAACAATTTAAAATGGGTACACAGTCAGTTAAATTTGAAGGAAATAACA
The DNA here is from genome assembly GCA_035578905.1 of Stictocephala bisonia. Lineage (NCBI taxonomy): Eukaryota > Metazoa > Arthropoda > Insecta > Hemiptera > Membracidae > Stictocephala > Stictocephala bisonia. Next base: position 64,283 of record JAQJVL010000029.1, read on the forward strand.
TCTTGATTGACGGTAAGGTATATCCTGGGTCATCTGATCTATTCGAGTTAGTGTTTATGAGGAAACCCATAAAAACATCAATTAAAGACTATAGAGATGGAGATTTGGATTTGTACAGGGAAATGTTGCTGCAAACAAAATCCTATATAAATCCTAATAATGGAATGGTGAAAGGAAGCAGGGGTCTTAAGTATAAAAACATTATTAAACCTTTAATTAACGTTTTAACACCAATAAGTGAGGGAAGTAGTACAATGTATGTAAATAATCCAGTAGACAGTACTTCTCGTCCTAGGAAACGTTCAAAAACTCCAGATAGGTTACCTGTAAAATTAGGTGGGTATCACGTGGATGAGATTGAAAACAATTCACTTGATGCAGATATGGGTGGGGAGACGTATAGTTCAAATGAGCAAGATTACTTTGATAGTAGTTCAGACGATGGAAATGAAATGGATGAAGTAAGGAGACAAGTATACAGGGATGTTTTAAAATTTTCAAAGGTTAATTACTCGAGCTGGGACGATCCTAATCAATTAGTAGACAGGTTGCGTTTGTTGATTGCCTCAAAAAAGGCGGGAAACACTGACCCTGACAGTGAGATTATTACAATATTAGAAGAACTTAAAGGAGCGCGGATTATTAAAGACTATAATAACTTCCAATTGTAGAAAGAAGCATTTATAGACTTAAGTTTTAAAATTTAACGACTCCTAATAAGGTTTTAACTGTTACTGTTTCAAATAGTTGCATACTACAACACATGTACTATCAATGGCACCATATAGTAAAAAAAAACATAAATAAAAAAATAAAAAAAGAAAGTTTGTTTTAAATAGTAAATCATTAGCTTGAAAATAGTCTGTTTTCAAAAAGTATTTGTTATAAACAATAAATGTAGGTTTTCCTAGTAATATCAAACGTGTGTCTAGCTCTGAATGTTACAATTTTATCCACAGACTGTTTGGTGTGACGTAATTGGATGGGTTGTAAGTACCTGTTTCCTAATTAATAACATTGTTGTGTGTTCTTGAAGAAATTCAATATGAGTCTGTCGTTTATATATGTGATACTACGCTCTCGTAATCTGTAGTTCCATGATGTGTGTGGGCTCTGGGGTGGTCTGACGGTCCGTAACCCAATGTGTGTTTGTACAGAGTGCAATCACCGTACCATCGAGGTGAGGGCGGCCCACATTTAATAAAAAAAGCCCGACTGTTCTCTAAGGCAGCTTTAAAACGTGTAAGACCTGAGGCAGTCCTGCAGCTTGGGGCTGGGCTAATCCCCGTAAGACCTTGAGTCGCAGTCCGGGCCCTCGTACGGTACGTGTATCTGGTTGTGTGGGCTCTGGAGTGACCTGACGATCCGTAACCCATGAATGGTTGAAATGATAGATAAGATTGATTTTTTCAATTGCATCAACTGTGGTATTTTGTAACCTTCCAATCACTTTCCTCAACTTGAACCAAACTCTTGCGTCACCTAACCTGTCTTGCTTATTGCTAACTTAATTTCAAACATAGAGTGTGAGACACGTTTATTATTGCTAGATGGGGTCTCCGTACCAACGGGTTTATTTGACCTAGGCCTGTTGGGAGCCTCGACCCGAGGTACATCACTCAACATTTCCAAAACTTAGATAAATATAAACGTTAATATGAGTGAGCCTCAAAAGTAGTGACCCCTGAGATGGTAGAGGAGGTTGACGTTCCTTCAGGGGCTTTTTAACTAACATTCTACCGGTCAATGCCCATGTATACAATTGTTTTCGTTGTGTGGTCTTGTAATTACGGATATAAGAAGTAGCCTAGTACGAATGTTGTTGGTTTAGCTACACTTTTGTTGGATATAAGAAGCATGGAAAGAGCTTTAAAAATCTTGTAATTAGAGTTATATAAGGAGAATCAAGAAAGCCTAGACACCTAGACAAGGATATATAGTACAATAATTCCTATCAAACTGGTGGATTTCTTGTGTAAAAATAAGTGTTTATGTATTTTGCTATATTACACGTAACACCCGAGACAAACTTCATGTAGAACCATCATATGAAACAACTTATTTGACTGTAGACAATTTTTAAAATACATTTTTATCATATGGTATATACTTTTTTTGTAATATTTAAATTATGAGAATGTTTATTTTTAATTTAGATTTCTGCTGTATAACAACAAATGATTGTTAGAACATTAAATTTAATATTCAGTGTAGATCATACAGCCAGATTTTACTAAATTAAAAGAGAAGATTAACATACATCTATTTTTTATTTCATGTGTTTGATTCTAAATAAATTGTATATGATCTTAACAAACTTTGATAAAATAGTTAACTTATTACTCTAGTTGTTTGTCCATGACAAAAGAATATGACATAAGAAAATACGTTTTGCTAAACCACAGTTAGGTATGTGATGAAATATTCAGTTTAGCAGAAAATTTACATCATCCTTTTAAATATTTTAGCTTTTTTATATATGCCTAGACTTCATATCTTCCACAAGGTTCCTTAATAATTTTTTTTTTTTTTTAATGGCTTATACATTATTATTTTCCGTATGGTTTTACTTGGCAATAAGTTAAAGCTTTTAAGGATTAAATTATGGTGAATTAAATATAGTATACTAGAAAATAATCAACTTTTGTAATGACTAAACCAATTTACAGACCTTTTGCTTTTAATAATATCTAGAAAATGGGTCTACAGAACAACGGGGAAGTGAGAACTTACATGTTTCAAGGTGGCTCTCCTGAGCTGAAGCAAGTAATCAATATTATGTCGGTAGGTTGACATCTACTCACAGATCGAGTTCGCACGGGTTCGGTCCCTACAATGTCACCAGACTGGTTTTTTACTTATTCAGTGTAAGGAGCAGTTTGTGATTTGATTTTGATTGACATTGATTTGATTTTGATTGACTTTGATTTGATTTTGATTGATATTGATCGATTTTGATGGCGGCGGCCACCTGCCGGACCCAAGCGTTATTGATTGTTTCGGAGAGTGGGGAAGCCACCTGTCGGATCCGACAGGTGAGGGCCTCGAAACCAGCAATCGTCGAGGGCCTTTTGATTTTGATTGACTTTGATTTGATTTTGATTAACCTTAATCGATTTTTAATGGGTTTTGATTTGATTTTGATTGACTTTGATTTGATTTTGATTGATTTTGATTGCGGTGGCCACCTTTAACGCTATAGGGGTGAGGGGGGGAGGGGAGAGGGGGAAGGGGGGAGGGCTGGTTATCGATTTGGCGCAGAAATCCTAAATCTTGACGGCAATATCGGCATCTTTTGACTACTAATGAGCTACCATGCACAGTAGCTAAATACCCTACATCAAAAAGAAACACATCTATAATAACCTACCAGAACACTTACCTTCATTGGCCTAGTTGTTAGTTTGGTAATAACAATATGCTTAAAATAGAATACAATCTATAAGATAAGTACTACATATAGTACATGCCCTAAGAAACAAATGATTTCAACACTAATTGAAAAATGTTGCTTGGAATGATATGTTACAAATTAATCATTGTTAACATCTTATAAATAAAATAAGCGAATATATTTATTACTTTGGAAATCAAATACTATTGATAAAATTTAATTTGTGAATTGAAATTTATCATTTCAAAAAGAGAAGAGGGCTGATAACTAAATTGAATAATCGATTATTATTAATTTTATTTAAATAAATTTATGTAGATAAAAAAGATAAGTCTGTATACTGCTTAAAATAGCACACTTTTGAATAATTCACACATTTCTTTTACTAGGTAATCGAAATCGAGCCTTATCTGAAATTCTTCTGTCTGTTAATGACGCTTAGTTTGTTTGCTTTTCATGAGGAAACAAGAGTACTGTTGTTTATATTAAAAATGATAAACGTTAGTACTTAGTACGTTGTTTGTATCATTCTTCTACAGAAGCATGAGGTTTTACAACATTTAATCTTTGGAGTTTGCCTAAGCAGACACATCTGATGTTCTAACATAGGAAAATACAAGATAAGGCTGTTTGTATGTGACATAATTTGTATATTGTTGTGATGCTTAATATCAGGTGTTACGAAACATTTTGTGACTGAATGTTTTTCACAGTTAATATAGTTTTTTTGTTTATTGTGTTTGGGCATTATTCACACTATTTAGGATAAAAGCATCTCTTTTGTATCTAAAAATTAATAACAGATTCATGTATTTTGTCAGGCATCCTAAAATCTTTTTTAACACATTCAGTACTACTTGACCGTAAAGTCAGTCACGCCACAGCTAGTTGCTGTCTAGTCGGTCATACGTAAAATTTAATAATTTTGAGCTTTCCATGCATGCAGACTACTACTAACATTCGTAAATTTACTCAGAATAAAAAAAACGTAATGTAATGTTAATAATTTTTAACATAAGACATGTTGAAAATTATTTCTTATTGGCAACAATGATTTTAACACTAAAATATACACTATAAGTTATTTCAATTAAATACCGTACTAAACAAAACTGTATGTAAAATAAAGTTATACAGATTATTTTAAATTTAAATCAAGAATTGATTTTCTCAATAACTTCTTACAGACTAAACCTTCTTTATCATACGTTATCATAGATCACAGGCAATCACAATTAAAAAAAGACTAATAATTTAATAAATACATAATACAACAGTAAATGTAAAATATGCATGCTACAACTGAAAAACAAACGTCAGTACTGTATGATGAAAGGAGTGAGAAAGTTCTTTATCCCCTACCCACGAAGAAGTATCTGTTTTTACCACAAGAGTGTCCACTGCTGAAGATATAAGGGCTAGAAGTTTCACCTTCTAGAAATTTCTAGAACACTTCAGAACATTCAAAAATGTCCCAGGATCATTCGGGATTATACAAGATCATTTGGCTAATTGTAGTTAGTTTTATTCTGAATATAAATAGATATTGCTGAGCTGTTTTGTTGTGTAAGGAGGACACTTAACTCCAAAAATGTAAAGGCTGACAGAGAACCCATGTTGACCAATGGGTTAGGACAGTCCAAAACCATTCAAGATCTCAAGTTTGAATGAATTCATCACAGTTTTAATGGCATTCAGCTACAAGTGTGTGTCAAAGTTGTCAGAAGAGTATTTTCCATCAGTCTGCAGATGGACACTTATAGTATTTCATTAGTAAGTGGAGATAATGTACTTTAAGAGTTATATTCTAATTTGGTAGTTTAGTAAGGATATAAATGTTGTGATCACAATTTTAATCTACTGTTCTTAATGTGAAATTTTTTTAGAGGATTAGAACACAAATTCAACTTTTTTCTAAAAACTCCTTCTTAAAATTAGCTTAAAAACTCACCGTCAGCTGGAGTCATGATGCCATCGTGTAAAACGGTTGCAACACAACCTGCCACACCTATGACAAGATAAACATATAAAAAATATGGGATACCTAGTGAGGGTTTACTTTGTAAAGCACGAAGTTTTGTTAATGACTTGGAATGTTAATAAGGAATATACAACCATATTATAAATATTATTTTTACTGTGAGATGAGAACTAAATGCCAAAAATGGATCGTAACGCTTTCCTAGAAGTTTAAGGACCAGTCACCAAATTTAACAGTTTTTTAAGAACAGAAACAATCTCTCTTCGCCACAAGTAATAGTAACGCTGCGTCACTCGCTAACCGCAACACAGCCAGGAGTTTCGCCAATATCGGTAGTCGGTTAACAAATATTAGCTTAGTTAAACAGTTTCGCGTTCTACCCATTTATTACAGCTGATGGCCAGGAATGAATCTATTTACGACGTGGCCATACTTACTTCACATAACATGGTAATCAATTATTTTACAGCTGAATATAGGCCTGCAATACGTTATCTACTTAAAATTTTTCAAGCACATTTAGCGTTTCTGAACAAATTCAAGCATAATTCCCGATTTTCCCGGCAAGTATCCACCCTGCATAAGCAGTTTTTTATTCTCTGTCTAAAAACTTTTCTATTAAACTTACAAAAACCAAATATAAATATAACTTATTTACCTATTAAGAACTACAAAAAATTAAGGTATAGTCCCTCTCCATGTACAACATGATCTAAAAACTCCTCCTGGTCCTGTTTATTTGTAATTCTTGGGGATTCACCATAGTTTCTAAATGTACTATGGTTGCTGAGACACTGGGCCCCTTAAAATACTTTTTTTAGTTTTGTTTAGTTACTCAACTATTACTAACTTCATGACAAGAATCACTATGTTAATAAACGCCATACACATAGTGGCCTATTTCTAACATATATCACAATGGGAATTTTGTTTTAACACATGTTTTGTTGTAGGAATAAAATTGTAAGGGTACTGATTTATTCATATACAATCAGGGTGTTGAATAAACTTGAGTATACGACGACACACACAACTCAATGTTACTCACTTAAATATATTGTCAGACATTAAATCTCTGTATATTCACTCTAAAAATGCTTTTTTTTCATAGAATGTCAAAATATGCAGAATATGACTTAGAAAAAAATTCTGTGATATATTTAAGTTTTAGGTAAAACAATACTTACTCCTTCAGTCTGCAGTTTCTCCACACAATCTCAACACCAATATTGAGGGCAGATTTGCATGGTAAATTCTTTGTGACAGTTACATTTAAGGATATAATTTATACTTAGCCTACAGATTCCTCATAAAAGGATGATTCTCATAAATAATTTCCCACCTTTTTATCTACAGAGAGAAATGTTGATTTTTTTCTTTAAAATTATTGACAACTGGTTTTGTTTTTTACACAGTGATCATTAACTTCTTATTGTTCTTATGATATTTGAGTTATTTTACTCTGAATTTCCTTACGCAATTTGGTTGAGTGGGTTATACCATTGATTTTACTATACATAGATAGTACTTCTTTTTGTTCTTATGATATTTGAGTTATTTTACTCTGAATTTCCTTACGCAATTTGGTTGAGTGGGTTATACCATTGATTTTACTATACATAGATAGTACTTCTTTTTGTTCTTATGATATTTGAGTTATTTTACTTTGAATTTCCTTACGCAATTTGGTTGAGTGGGTTATACCATTGATTTCACTATACATAGATATAGTATACATATACATTTATAAAGTAAAATCAATGGTTATACTCAGGAATATGATTTGGATTTATAACAGTTTCATTGTTATATTAATCTATTGCATTATTTGTACTTTCCAAAAATCGCAAAGCTACTCTAGCAAATACACCTCTCTAACAAAATAAATCCTTTTATGCTAGATCAAAAAGGCACAAAACCTGTTTTTTCTAAAATCTCAATAACTATAATGGAACATAGGTTAAATATGTCATATCTTAATTAAAATCCATTAACTTTGTAAATGACGACATTTTCTCCAAGATGCTGTAACTATGTATAAATGAACTAACTTCTCACTTGATCTGTATCTTCAACACATCATTAAAGAGAAAAAATTATATACAGAAACACAGCATCAAAAATCTATCCATAACTTAAAGATAGTAACAAAATAAAACTTACAAACTATATACCCATCTCACTTATCTCAAACTGTTCAAAGACAAGGGAGAGAATCATCCTTAGAGGCTTTTAATTTTTGTAAGTTATTGTTAAATTATTGTTTTAAAATCAATCATATTTCTCCCTTTCCACGATAAATCTGTGGTATGCCAAATAGTTTTGGGCATATCAATGAAAACTAAAAAAGATACTCCTCCTACAAAAAAGCTATTGAAATTCTGTCTGGTTTCCAAACATCCTTAAGAGTCTGCAGAGGCTGTCGGCCATGTTGGTTTTAATCCCATAAGAACAATGTTATTTTTGAATTGGACAAAAATGACATTTGATCACGTGTATACAATCTAAACAGTTATTTTTAAACTGATTTTTTCCAAACAAATTGCATTTGATCAAGAATGAAATTACTGCATGTTGGGAATTGCTTTGTGAATTCCTAATTACTTTTATAGAAAATAATATAAAAAATATTTAGTTTTAAGTTCTTATTTTAAAATATTTTATTTAAGTCAGTCAATTTATTAAAAACCTTTTACGTAGCTAACTTCCTTTATCGAAACATTCCTCAATTGATTAGGAGCATCTAGGTGTTATAAGATGTTTACAAACGGGTTGTTACTGAATGGCTATTGGATATTGGCCTTGACCACGCTTATCCCTTTAGTCCCTTATCAGCTCTGAATACTCCTGTATGACTCGACTAAACAGCTAACACCGTACTCTGTTGATGTGAATACTATATACAGTATATACGTAACTGAATTAGAATATATGTGTGTGATGTATGTGTACGTATGCTTCTGAATTACAGTTGAAAAGATTCCATCTCTTATTTCCTTTCTTATCTTAATGTCTTTTACTTTCCTTTTTTTATTTTATTTACATATTCTACCTAGCTTATTTCGCACTCCCGCTAGAATAGTGGCACAACTCTAAAATTGGCAGTTTTGAGTTAGCACCGCTAGATTGCTCTGCAGTCCATTCTCTACAACCTGCACTGACAACCATGGTGATAGTTCAATAAATGGCCGCTTGGCAGCAGTTGTGTCGGTTTTCAACTAAACTAGTTTCGAGTGGTGTTTGTCAAGAACAGTGGCATTTCAGAGTTGGTCGAGGCAACACCTGTGATGTTTCTCCTGAATACTGGCACATCTTGACTTAGGCCACTGTTCACGATAAGGTAAGCGCTGTTCTTTGGTTAACTAAATTATTATAATGACACTTTTGTAGTTGTGTCTCTTTTCATGCTTACATATGTTCAATATTTTCGTTATTAAGAAGCACATTTATAGTTATGCCTCTTTTCATGATTAAAGATTTAAAAAAATATTTCCTTGTTACGCTACTTTATGAGTTGTGTCACTTTTCTTGTTAAAGACACAGTTATTAAGTTGTTAAGTGATCTATTTTAGGATCTGTAAACAACTTTTTAAAGTACGTGTTTCTTTTTAGGTTATGATGGCATCAAGAGGAAAATTGATGGTGTCTTTGATATCAACAGACAAGGAGAAGACTGGTGATGGTGGTAAGAGCTGTGCTGCCGGTAAATCAAACAACAAAGAAAACATTGGTGAGCCTAGTAATAAGAAATGTTTTGAGACTGATTTAAACAGAACCGACAAAGAAAATACTAAATCTAAGACTGAATACTATGAATGTACTTTACCTAGTGATACACAGATTGATAACTTTGATCTGAACTGCCATAAAGACCCAGATACCAGGACTGAGCCCATCAGCAAGGAGTATATTCCCAATGAAATCGTTAGTGAGAATAGTAGTAAGAAATATTTTGAGACCGATTTAAAAAGAACTGACAGAGAAAAGACTGAATCTAAGACTGACTACTACGAAACGATTTTACCTAGTGATACACAAATTGATACGACTGAACTAGTTTACCATAAAGAAGACCCAACCAGGACTGAACTAAGTAACCAGGAGACTATTGAGTCAGAGCTACACACCAACCTTTGTGCCAAGACGTTGTTTAGCGGACAGGATAATTTGTCAAAACCAACAATAAGCAATGATTGTTGGTCCGTTCAAGTATCGGAAGTTGATGCAAGGATAAAACTAAAAAGAGTTTGCAAAAGCTCACATCAGATTTTACAGGATAGCTTATCAGGATCTGAGATTGACAATACAGACTCCGATCCAGATTTCGATGTTGGTGATGAATATAGAGTAAAGAGAAATAAAAGTTGTCTTTTTAATTATAATAAAACAGGAAAAAAAACAAAAAAACAAAACCGTATTGAAAATTTTACGTCCTGTGCTAACAAAATCACTGTAATTAATAGTACAGCAGATACTACAGAACAGCTTCGAAACATACCCACAGATAGTATTGATCCCGTTACAAATATTCCTTTGAAAGGAAGAAAGCGGAAATCAAACCCTCTTGGTTGGAAATCTATGAATGCCAAAATTCTACGTAATTCAGGTCAGCAGTATACCTCTAAGAGCAAGAAGATTGTCCCTGCAAAAACTATTGGTCCTCCATGTGGAGACTTTTGTCGAATAAAATGCAAAACAAAGATAAGTGAGGAAGATAGAAGAGAGTTATTTGAGAAATATTGGCAGCTCTCAGACGTTACAAGACAGCGGGAGTACATTTCTAAATGTATGGAATCAATAACACCGAAATATCGCTATCCGAACCCAGAGAGCAAACGGCGTTTAAACAAAGCATTTTACTTCATTGTAAATGAAGTCAAAGTTAGAGTTTGCAAAGTTTTTTTTTTTGTGCCACTCTAGGTATACCATTCCGTTATGTAAGAACGACCATTGATAAGTCACAAAATGGATTTTTACATCAAGACCTAAGAGGAAGACATGGGAAACACAAGACCGTTGATGCAGACATAAAAGATGGTGTGCGACAGCATATAAATTCAATTCCAAGAATTGAAAGCCATTATTTAAGAAATCAATCCACAAGACAATACATTGAAGGGGGCAAAACAATAAGTGATCTTTATAGGGACTACAAACAAAGTTGCATTCAAAGCAATAAACCATTTGCAAACCTCGTAATGTATAGTAGAATTTTTAATTACGAGTTCAATCTATCTTTTTTTACCCCTAAGAAGGACCAGTGCGATTTTTGCACGAGCTATAACTTGTCATCGGAAGAAGACAAAGCTAAAATTAGAGACAAGTACAACTTGCATATTAGAGAGAAGGAACTGTCTCGTATAAGCAAGGAAGAAGATAAAGCTAAAGTAAATGCCAAATTTGTTGTTGCCTCTTACGATTTACAAGCAGTGTTTCCGGTACCAAAAGGGGAAACATCTCAGTTTTATTACAAATCAAAGTTGAACTGTATAAATTTTACAATTGTTGAACTGAAAACTAAACAAGTCTTTTGCTATGCATGGCATGAAGGTGAGGGAAATCGAGGAGTAAATGAAATAGGAACGTGTGTTTTAAAATATTTAGAAGACATATCAAAAGCTGTAAATGATCCAGACTTAGAAGTAGTGCTGTACTCAGACAATTGCGGGGGACAACAAAAAATAAGTATATGATAGGGATGTACATGTTTGCCGTGACAAAACTACCAATCAAAGCCATCACGCATAAGTTCTTAATCAAGGGGCACACCCAGAACGAGGGTGACAATGCGCACTCAGTGATTGAGAAAGAAACGAAAAAGGTGCTTAAATCTGGCCCAATTTATGTACCTTCTCAGTATTTCACAACAATACGAACAGCTAAAAAAAACGGACCGCCTTACAAGGTCAAAGAAATGTGTCATGAAGATTTTCTTGACTTAAAAAGAATGTATGATGACTGTGGATTTGTATCAACAATAGCAAAAAAAGACAATGAGGAAGAAGGAGAAGACCACCACATGAAGCTAACCAAAGCCCACATCATTAGAATTGAAAAAGGAAATCCAAATAAAATACTTTATAAGGATTCATATGCTGAAACAGAGTTCAAAGAAGAAATTGTGAGAATCAAGAGAAAACGACGTAATAAGACAACTTTAGAAAATGTTACACTCGAAAAGGCCTACACACAAAAGTTGGATATTGCGGCAAGGAAAAAAGCTGACCTAATGAGTTTAGTAAGCGCTAATTTAGTACCTAACTACTACAAGGACTTTTATAATAATTTGTAGAAAAGTTTAGTGGTACTCATTAATCTGTGTACTCCTTTTCAATTTTTTTGTAATTAACTACTAAAAGGACATTCATAATAATTTTTAAAAAATTTGGTGTTGGTACTATTTAGTTATTGTAATATTTTTTTATTATTTTAGAATACAAATACTACAAGGATTTTTATAATAATTATAGCAAAGTTTAGTGTTGTCACTTTTAAATGTGTGTCAACTTTTTCATTATTTTATTACTACTACAAGTACTTTTATAATAATTTGCAGAAGGGTTTGTATAGGAACACTTTAATCTTTGTCACCTTTGTACTTATTTTAGTACCTAACTGCTAGAATGATTTTAATAATTATTTGTACCAAAACTTAGTGTTTATACTTTTAAATCTATGTAACCTTTTTCAATATTTTAGTAACCTTGAATAATTATTAGTTATTACTTCATAATGAATTATTTCCTTCACTTTTGAATTTGTTACTTTTATAATTTCATTTTTATTCTCAATTAAAGTTCTGCTCTACCTTATAAATATGGTTTTAATGAATTTATTAACCCACCTAAAGAGTGACTAAACTTAAGAAAATACACAAGTCGGTTCACGAAAAAGTGGCACAACTCAAAATAAATTTTTAAAAACTATATTTTTAACAAGTGCCAACTTTTTTAAAATTATAAATTTACTAGTAAATCCTCAGATACATTTTGTTGTATAAAAAATACATATCGTTCGATTTTGATGGGTAGTTTCTTCATTATAATGGATTAAAGTAATGCACTTTTAGTTTTCCGGCTCTCCTGAAAATATGCACTTTTTGAGTTGTGCCATTGTTTTAGCGGGGGTGCGATTTTACCAAGTATCAAATTGCTATATCTGTGCAAATTGCATTTGCACTTCAGTGTCAGTCCTAATATGTTATTATATATATTTTACATCCTTTGTTAGAGATTAGTTATTTTCCAGAACACTGGTGTACTAATACATGTTTCCTTAGCTTATTTGATAGAACTCGTACCACACACACAGATCATCTAGACCCATGTAGATTGAATTTGAATGTAAATGTTGAATTTTTACACAGATCATCTAGACCCATGTAGATTGAATTTGAATGTAAATGTTGAATTTTTATCTTAATTCAACATTTTGTATAATTATTATGTAAATATATTCTTGGTTAATAAATGGATCTCTATCTCTCCCTCCCTTCCCTTCACCCCTCCTCTCTCTCTCTCCCCTCCCACACTCTCTCTCTCTCATTTTCACCTATTTTTCAAAACTAGGCGCATATATTCAAAATATCACAAGCAAATCCAATGCGCAATATGATAACTTTTAAAATGACACCTCATAAACAACTTTTGGTCAATGAATAACGAACAAATATGGATTCGCAAATAACATTGTTCTTATGGGATTAAAACCACGAGGGTTAACAATCTCTGCTGACTCTTAAATTAGAGTGATATTTAACTACTAAGTATGAGTAAACATGTGTAAATTAACACCTACAAGCAAATGGGTATGTGGGGTTTCTCAAAATATATATAATGTACACACATTATATATATTTTGTATGATATATACAAAATATATCATACCCAGCCTCCCACCCATACACGTACAGTGGTATTGACCCACCCACCCGCCCATACATGTAGTGTGGTATTGAACACACACACACACACATATATATATATATATACATCATAGTGGTATACAAATATGAAGTTTTGATGCAAACAGCATTCTCTGACAATATTTAATTTATTCCCGCAGTGTTCACTTTTTCTTGATTTACAACATACTACAAACATTGCAACGAAAGATAATTAGATATGGTTGATGAGCCTGTGACGATTTTTTGTACTAGATAGTACTCTTTATCAATGACTTGCAATTTTTTTGTTCTTTTCTGATAACAACTCCTCGGATCATTGAGGAATTACTAAGTACTAAAATCTTGATAAACTCTCATTAGCCTTTAACCATTAACTTCTTATACATTTGTAATAACCCTTTACGCAATAAGTTTTTGTTGTTTGATGCACCGTTCTTTGAAATTTTAAAAACTGTTTGATACCTCATCTTTTATTTAAGCTACAACCAAGATTATAATACACAGATTTGTGTCTTTAATGACTCTCACTCATGGTTAAATTGATAGCATATTTAAAATAATTTATGCTAAAGAGAATTCATAAGTCATCATACATTTTCTTTACTAACTTGCGGATCTTACTGTTTCTATACAGAAGGTTCTATGTAGTTACATCATTTCTGATTATACTTCACAAAATTTGTACATCTTTTTCTCCAGTATGAGTTTAGGATATTGACTGATCAATACCAAATTGTAAAGCTAAAATTATTTTGACTTGATCACATATGATTGTTAGTTGGTAATATCAATTTGTTTAAGGTTCCATTTTACATAGTAAAAAAACGATCACAGCAAATATATTTTATTGAGTGGAATATCATTTAATTTGACATCCCAGAGCTTACACATTATTATCAAAACATAAATAAATTATTTAATAAAATTACCAACAAAGCGAGTTTGGCACAGTAATATCAAACTAAATCTTGCTTAATATTGCTAATAATATTAGGATATAGCATAGTTAACAATATTAAGGAATAAAAACAATAAATAAGTCTATATAAAGGGTGATTTTTAAGTAAATCACCATTGAGGTCTTTTAAATGTGCAAAGATAGAACAAACTTTATATGGGGGATTTCACCTACTTTTTCCTGATTAATAAAAAATATGTATTTAGTAATTTCCAAAAAAGCTGCCATTTTCCAAAATGGCAGACAACTTAACTTTTTTAATGAAACACCGTATTTTTTTATCTTTTCCTATAGAAAATGTAATTTTAAGACTTTCTACTCTTTCCATTTTTCCTGTAATATTAGCCGTTTCCTATTTAAGAACACTCAAATAGTTAAAACAGCAACTTTTGGCATTGCAAAACTAATATAACAACAATGTTTTATTCGTAATATTAGGATGCAGGCTTAAATTCATACATTTTAGCTGCCGTTAAAGTTGAATATCTTAGACAAAATAAATAAAATCAGCCCAAAACTATTTTCTATAACACTGTTTCTGCTACCAATTTTTTTAACTTTTGTTATTTCATTTTTCAACATAGTTTCACAGTTAAATATATTTAGTATGATAAAATAGCACTTAGTACACCATTAGTAAATTATTATAATAGGTATGTTTTACAGCTTTTTTGAAAATCGTTAAAAGCATATTTTTATTAATCAGGAAAAAGTAGGTGAAGTTCCCCATTTAAGTTTGTTGTATCTCTGCAGGTTTAAAAGATCCCAATGGTGGCACAATTTAAAAAAAATCATCCTTTATATTAACATAGTGAGAATAATATCTAATGCTTTTTATGTAATTGAGAAAGCACACTTTACTTCAATCTTACAGCCAATGATTTTGATAACCCTAGAACCAGGAAGATGACATAAATAATTACACTGATTATTTTATTTAGATAAACACTTCACAATTTATTCATATCAAATGCTATAATAGAGATAATCTAGACTGAGCAATCATTTATTTCATGTCTATCAGATAATTTGTCAAATAAATCACTGTAACTACAATTAATCACGTTTTAATGAATAAATTCAATTTCATGCAAGCTGATCGTTTATTTTCATTTTTAAATCACACGATTGCAATACACATTGCTAATTACACGCATGCAGCTAATTTGAAGACCAAACACAAAAGTAAAATATGAAAATGTTTGGGAAACGATTAAAACTGTGACAACAAATAACAGATTCAACACAGAAATGAGTAACATCTTGATAGAAACAAATAGCTGAGCATTCAACCAATCCTGAATTGTTACCCAACATCCCCTAGTTATTATAACGGCATAACATTCAATCAATCAGTACAATGCTTATGATTTTATTCCATTTTGAATTGCAAGCTTTAATCATTAGAGAATCAGAAACAGAAAAAAAACAAATGAAAAACAATTAGTGATATTAACAAAGTAAACAAAAAAAAAAAAAAAATCATAAGGAATTGAAGTATCCAAGTTCTACAACTGTGATGAATTAATTTCACAAATCAAAGATATAATCAATAAATCACTTAGAAATGAACATTTCCCCTCACAAAAAAAAAAAAAAAATAACAAACGTTTGCCCTATATTAAAAAAAGGAAGCACTTCAGAGCCTACTAATTGAAGACACATTTCACTTATAACCACATTTTCCAATATAATTGAAAGAGTTGCTCTAAAACTAATGTTAAATCATTTCTCACATTATAACCTATAAAATAATGCCCAACATGGATTCACAAAAGTCAAAACTACCAATACAGTAGCAGTTCAGTTGGTAGAAGCACTGTTTGATGGACTTGAAAACCTAACACCAGGGATGTTCTTAGATTTTATAAAAGTCGTTGACTGCCCATAGCATAAAATTATCATTAACAAACACGAGAATTTTGGTATTGTTGGAACTAAGAAATGGTTCCAATCCTACTTTGTAGGAAGGAGTCAGCTAGTTATACTAAGGTATTTAGAAAATGGAGCAATCGGAGAGGAAAGATCCAGTATCCAACCTTTGTCTAGGAGTCCATAAGGATCTGTATTAGGTCCTGTACTCTTCATACTTTTCATAAATTATCTTCCTCAAACAAATTGAATATTACTGTCTTTATTTGATGTATGCAGATGATACACAACCTTAGTGCTTAGAGACCCACGAGTGAGAGATGGCAGTACTCCCTATGTAAGTCTCAAAATGGCTTACCATGAATAATGACCTGGCAGTTAATACAACCAAAACATCTCAAATAGCTTTTGTAAGAAAATTTGTTCCAGTTCCACTACTATCTGACGTTGATGTGTGATAAAGCTAAGTTTCTGAGCATCATTGTACACAGAAACTTAACACGGACACCCGACATATGTAATCTTTACATAGAAATAAGCAGCAGTCTTTTTTAATAAGAACAATTAATGAGACAACAGCTTACCAAACAACAATTGACAGCCTATTACAAACTTTTTTAGTTGAATACCAGATATGAACTAGTAGTTTGGGATTGAACCTCAACAGCTAATTTGCAAAGGGTTCTCAAACTTCAGAAAAAAGCAATTAGAACACTAGCAAAACTTGTAACAGGTCCACCAAATTGATGAATAAATTAATTAATTAAAATAAATAATAAATTGCTGCATTAAAGAAAGGGATATATTTAATTGGAATAACAAATGAATGTTCAAATTATATTCGAGAATTGTTGTGAGTAAATCACCAGTCAGATAGAAAAGTGAATAGAGATATTAGTGTCGTGGCAGATGTTTTCTAAGAATTGAACAAACAACATTCTTTCTTCATTGTTATCAACAGACAAGCGCTATCATGTCGCCAAAGGACGAGTCCAAATGGCAACCCAAAGGGGAGTCAGGGAGGGACAAAGCAAATAGACTAGTCCGGAAGACGTCTCTAGTAATAGAACAAGCCACGGAGTGCAGCACATTATGGGGCGAACAGTACATGATATGGGTAAAAATTTGAATCTCAACGGTTGAGAACGGAGGAAGGGGGAACCCAACCTAGGCGAGCTGAACGCCTCGATCACCCCACTCACCATGATAGCCGACCAACATCAAGAAGTACTTAGAATGCCTGTGAGCATCAATAGGAAATTTTATTAAGAAAATAGTTTATTTTGTTGAAAGAGTTAAGTGAAATAAGTCATAGAATCATTATTAAAAAAGATCAAATAAATCGTGCTTTATAGTTTAATATCAAGTTGATAAATGTGTATTAAGAATACGATATGGTCAAAGAGACCACGCGGGCGAGCTCCATGACTACAAGAACACTCAGCTAAGTTTTAGTAATAAGTTAAGCTGTAAACTAGAAGTCAATTATCAATTTTTTAGATAATATTATTTTGAATCTCATTTTTTATTGTAATGCAATTGAAAAAGTAACGTAATGATTTTAAAGAATGTAAATTAAAATAACTTTGTAAAATCAGTCTTGGTTTTTGTATTATACAGCTCCACCGAATTACCCATTTACACGAACCTGAGATTAATTTAAGAGTAATGCTTTAAATTAAAATAAATTTTTATCATTTTCAAAAAATAATTTAAATCAATGTAACAACCTCATTAGAGAGGGCAATACGTTACAAACTACAAACTTATCATAACTTTTGTAGCAATTTAAATCATGGAAGTGATATATCGTATGGTTTTTTGTCAGCTAACATTCAGTAATTTTTTTTCTTCAAGCTGTGATATATATTTGGATTAAGATACAAAAGTCATGCAATATATAATATAAAATAAAAGTGATCTGTCACAAAGCTAAATCCAATCTCTTGAGCCATTTACGACCTATCTCACTTATTCTGTTTATACTAGCCAATCCCTCCGTGAAAAAACGCAGGGGACACTCAGTAATTATGTGATCCATTGTCTGGATAGATTTCCTGCAATCTAGTGTCAATCCCCATTTATACTTCCAGTATTTACATCTGGAAGTATAAAATTTATACTTCCATAGTGCCTCCTGACGTCTTATCACTAATAAGTTGGACATCAATCACTTTTGTATGTGCGCTATTTAGCCATACGGAAACACTGTATTCAGCAGTGGTATACCAGAGACAAAGCAGTTGTATGCAGGATGTGTACGTTGGCTCCCCAAGTTGTTCCAGCATTATGATGTAGTTCATTTGCCCTGGTTTTAATTTTAGCTGCTGTTTTTTTAAACGTCAGCGATCAACCTAACGTTATTCCCCGGTACTGTGGATGATCATTATGATGGAGTTTTACACCATTTAGAAAGATGTTCAGTTTTAGATTAGCCAGTTTGTTACTTAGGTGAAAGCAGGCTACTTCGGTTTTTGATGGGTTAGGTCATCAGCTTCCAGGTTCTAAAATATCCTTCGAGGGCTGCAAGGTCACTTGTGAGTGTTTCTTCAGTAGCTGTGAAGTCCTTATGTTGGTAAGCTAAAGCAATATCATCTGCAAATATAAAATTTCTAGACTTTGTTATTGTGATGTCAGCGGTATACACGTTGAACCAAATTGGAGCAAGAACAGACCCCTGTGGCAGACCATCCTTCAAAGAGCTGTCTAAAAGAGCTTTCTTCACGACAGAGATATACTTTTAAATGCATAATAATGCATGCAGTAAGAGGACTTTCCAAGGCAAAATTAAGTTCACCAATACAACCTAAGAAACACAGCAATGTTCGACCTACTAGCAAATTGTATGACTGACTCTATTTCAGAAGAAACCATTGTACATTTACAGAAAATTTCATAACCCATCAAACTAAGGACCAAGAATGGAAAGGATCTAAAGCCTTTACTAATGGCTTAGCAGTTAGCCACTTGTACTCCATGCAAGATTGTATGACTTAAAACTTAGATCTTACCTGACTAAATAATAATGTTTTAATGATATATAGTAACTATATACAATATTTGTATATATTTTATGTTAACACTTTTTTTCATGAATATATGAATAAAGTGTGTCCATATTACATTTTATTGTAAAATATACTCAAGTTAAAAGATATTTTAACTTGATAAGTCTATTGTAATCCATAAGTTAGTATCAATCCGATGGATTCTGGCAATAGATTAAATAAAACATTTAAAAGGGATTATTATATTTCAACATAACGGAAACAGTTCAGACATTTGATACTATGCAAGATTAATAAATCTTACAAGTCCCTACAGAAAACCAGTCTCACAGGGAGGATAACTACTGTCGGCGCAGAACTTACGTGCACCAAAGGCAATAAGAGGCCTATAAAAAATCTAATCACACCACTGTTTCCTCATTTAATTTTATTTTATGGCATAAACATTTTTAAATGTTATTACAAGTATTAGTAATTTTTATCCTTGTTACAACAAAAAGAGATTACATATTTTAACCATTCACTGCACATCAAATTTGCACCGTTATTACTCAAAAAGCCGTTATGCATTGAAAATTTATTTTAATACCTAGTTGATAGGAATGTTTTCTAAGAGTTTTATAAATTTTATAATTTTAACTTTGAGAGAAAAAAAGTTACCCTGAAACATTGTTTTCTTGGCTTCTTGAGGTCGTAAAATTAATAACTTTGTATTGTTGTAATCCTCAGGACATGTAAAGTTACAATACATTACTTTCATATGTGCAAGTGAATGTGGTGATCTTAAACCGATTTAAATGAATTTAAAATAACTTTAAACTTATTATTTTTACTAAAAACACAACAAATAATAAAAAATATAAAGAGGGTTCACATATTTCTTCATATAAGGAGATATATTTTGTTTTTTACATGCTCTTTTCCTTGTGTTAGTGGACTTGGCTTCTCAGGTAAGTGCACTGATTGTTATCTCTTATATCTTATCAAGTTAATTAAACCTCATCCTGTAAACTAACCTCAAAAATTACTCTTTTGAATTAATCACCTAAATGCTTACTATAACAAAATTATCATAGTAATAATTATGAACCAAATATTATTCTAGAAAAAAAAATGTATTAATGTTTTTAGTAATATTACATCCTTATATTATAATTTTTTTGTGCAATGTCTTTTGGTACAAGTACAAAACAACAAAATAAAATAACTAACCATATTTTGACCAATACACATGTCCATAATATACAGGTACAGATATTTATTTTAAACCTCTACTTAACTGCATAATCCAAAAGAGTAATGCAGGAAAATCTTGAATTTAGTTCCATTATGAATAAAGTGAGAAACTGTGATTAAGACAAATATATCTCGCTTTAAGATCATTAACACAAACATTTCTTTGAAAAATATTACGTGCATCTAAAAAACAACACTTTACTTTTTGTTCGCAAACAGTGCAGTGTGCAATTATTTTGGGAACAGCAATAGATAACCCCAAAGAGTTTCGGCATATATATTTAGTGGCTTATTTATTTTTAAGACGCTCATCGTTAAGATAAGGGCGAATATGGATTTTGAAAGAGTGTGATGAGCCAATGTAGTCATTGTTAAAACTACAGCCGACTATTTCTTAGAAAGTGTCATTAATTAATAGCCCAATGACAAATGAACAGCCGGTGATTGTCAGCTGAAAAATTGTGATGGCTCTGATTGGGATCGAACTGAGAGCCTTTAAGCTTACGAAGATGAGCTTTAACCAACTAAGAGCCCAGTCAATGAAGGCTAAATTTCGGCTGATGTCGGGAATAATTAGTAAAAAGCTGAAATTTTTCCATTTATTACTACACTGTAGGGGGAGTATTTCCTCAAAAGTCCCCAACCCTACCCCTCTTGCTAACCCCCCCCCATCCCCCTAAACGTGTAAAAGTGCAGACCCGTACTCTAAAGCCATAATTTTAGCTCAGGAAACTTGCACACTCGTGGTAGTAGTGTTTTCCTTTTCCTCATAACATTCTCTTTCATTTATGTACATACACAAGTTTAGCTAAAATCAACAGATTCGTCGCTATTTAACAAAATATCTGAAAATCTTGATTTTATAAATATATAATGGAAGACGTATTTGTGCTTATTAATAAAAAAATATTAACATTTCAACAAACCAACTTAATTAGTAATTTTTTGCATTTTATAAGCTTTAAAATGACATAGCTAGTAAAACATTAGTATGAGAGGGAGTGTTTTAAGACAGATTTTAGTAGCTGGGTGTCGCGGCGGGCAGCAGTGATCGGGTGTGTGGGGCAGGGGTGCTCTCGTATGCGCTCAATTTCTGGAAGAAATTATATGATTAAGACTCAACTAGGACACAAATGTGTCACAGTCCGAAGTAAGGAAGTTAATATAAACTCACAACTATTCAATAGTATTTTATGTGTGTGATAGCCTTCAAAAACTAAAGACCTACCTTGAATATGAATTAGCCTCACGGCCACCATCTCTGTTTGACGACGTTTCTATACGCAAAGGAACTAAATCATCTGCAATCAAGATCTTCGAGGAGGGAGTCATAGAGGAAGAGAGCGTCTGTGCAAGTGATTCAGCTATAGTGGTTGATGGTGGATTTCTTATTCACTATGTGCCCTGGCCAAAGGACACTACTTATGGATATATAATAAAATCCTATAGCAGTTACATTACAAAGACTTATGGGGAAAGTCTCACTGTAGTTTTTTATGGTTATCCTGAGAACTGCACCACCAAACAAGAAGAGCAAAACAGAAGAGCAGCAAAAAGGTCTTTCTGCGACATTACTTTTGATAAAAATACAAGGTGCATGACTGCTAAAGAAGATTTCTTAGGAAATAAAAGAAAAAGTACCTCATACAACTATTATCTCTAGAACTACATCGAAATGTGGTTGCCGAGGAGGATGCAGATGTTCCAATTGTCAAAACAGCTTTTCACCAACTTAAAACAAGAAAACATGTAATAGTTGTCGTCACTGATACCGATTTGTTATTGTTGTTAGTAGCCCTTGTACCTAATTACGGAAACATTTATTTTTGCAAACAGAAAACTGAAAAATTTCCAATCAAACTATTACTTATTACGATATAAACAAATTGATTAAAAAGTTTAGTGGTAAACATAAGCTCTTGTTGTTTGCTTATGCCATAACAGGATGTGATACAACTTCATGTTTCTTTGGTCTAGGGAAGAATAAAGCCATGGAAATGGTACATGCTTCAGAAGAATCCCAAACTCAAGCATCTGTGTTTATTGAAAAGAGAGTTTCTAAAGAAGATCTAAAGCTTAACAGAGAAAACCTTATTCTCAATCTTTATGAATTAAAACGATATTCCAACCTCAATGAAGCACGCTACTTTATGTTTTATAAACTTACAAAGAAATCAAAATTGAGATCTAATTTTCACCTCGCAAAGCTTCCTCCAACATCTGAAGTTGCATATGAACACCTATTGTGAGTGTATTTAAAAATACAAACATGGCTTGGAAATAAATTGGATGCAACAGACTGGGTTTGGAAAATAGGTCACATCAAACAATATGGAGGATTAAGAAAAACACTAATACCAATATCCAGCTCTAAACATTTTGCACCTGATGATCTTCTGCACCTTGCTTCTTGTTCCTGCAAAACATTCTTGTTCCTGTAAATTATTGTGGGTGTCGAAAAGTAAGACTGAATTGTTCTGCCATTTGTGAACACTGTAATGGTCTCTCTTGCAGTAACTCTTCTGCTCTCCAATATGACGTTGACTCTGATTGTGAAGAATAATAAAAGATAATCAATACTACAATGATTTAGCTTGAGCTTGAATTGATTTAACCACAAACATAAAAATGTACCTAAATGTCATAGATCATGTAAATGTAATATGTACATTTTGTTACTATGTATATATTTAAATGCTTATTGATACGTAACTTTTGTAAATATGAATAAATAGAAGGCTTAGTTATTTTTTTTTCTTCTCGAATAGAAATCTTCATATAATAGAAAATGCTACTGTAAAAAGGTAAACACTGTTATTTATATTCCGAGCGAGGTGGGTGGGTGGTCTGTGATGGTTTTAACATAACAATTTGTTAATATCAAATTATTGTGTTACATACCTGCCGGTGTTGCCAGTCCGAGACACAGCGGGTCCATAGGTGGTGTATAATGGGATGTCCTAATAAAGGGCTAGTAGTAATCCCCTGAACCAAAACTGGCTATTCTACTCACTCACTGCGATTGTTACAAAATAACAATTATAACATTTGTGTTATAATTTGCTGAATTTTAAGTTATATCTCTACAAAAGCCTACAATATTCCTGTATATTAAAACCACATATATCTTAAATACAAATTTTGAACACATTATGCATGTTTATAATAATAATTTAGGAAATAGGGCCTAGTGTAGCCCAACGTTGCCGGTTATCAGCTCACCAGGCGCGAGCTGCTCTGCACTCTCCCTACAATTCACGTGACAGCCTACCTACGGCGTGCCGAACATAGACATATTTTATATCGTTTTAAAGAAAATAAAATTTCGCTTAATGTTTGTACCTTAACCTTTTTTAGGTATATCAGTCTATAAAACGCTATAAAGGAACAAATGTAAATTTAACAGAAAAAAGTTTGATTTTCAAGGTTTAAAAATAAATAACTTAAAAAGTATTGGATTTTATCGTAAAAACCGTTGTAACAATATTTGTAAAAAATATCATTAAAAAAAAGACATAAATTTCATGTTCGTATGACTATTAGTTTTCTCAATATGACCGATAGAGTAAAAGCTTGCAAGTTCAATATTCAAGGGGGTGTGGGAGGGGGAGTAAGCAAGAGGGGTAGGGGAGGGGACTTTTCAGAAAATAGTGTTTATAGTGTGGTCTAACATCCCTGAAAAATTCAGCTTTTTATTAATTATTCCCGACATCACCTTTATTGACTGGACTATAATGTATCATTGTTATAAAAATACTGAAATTATGCTTTGATGTAAAAGTTACAGCAATTCAACTGTTTAACAAACCAATCCACCTTAGTGAACCAATACTTATCAAACACTATATACCTATAGAGCACATGTTTTATCTAACCCAGTTGAGATACGAGCATCATAACTCACTAATAACAAGTACCATTACTTTGTGATTAGAAGCAATTAATTAGTCATAATGAACTAGAACCACCGTGAGCATGTCAAAATGAACGCTTTTACATTTTTAACTATTATACATAACAAACCAAAGGTAAACATCAGCAGTTCTCATTCCTTCAAATTTACTTGGTATTTAAATACAAATTTACATTCTGAACAGATTGAGAAAAATAAAATAAACTTCATTTATATAACAACTAGATTTAGCATTGGATATATTTAACTAAAATCCCAGAATGGTATACTAAATAAAAGTGATGGGTATATAATGGCATCCATAATTAATAATATGGTTTAAATTAATAAAAGTGTTGGGTATATAATGGCATCCATAATTAATAATATGGTTTAAATTAATAAGTGTTGGGTATATAATGGCATTCATAATTAATAATATGGTTTAAATTAAAGTCAAAATTAATTTAGTAACAAGAAGTTACTATAAAAAAATACAAATATAAATAGGTTTTCAAAAAATGGGAACAAGTCTTTTTGGAAGTTAAAATAATTATAAAAACATCTTTTTAAAATGTTATCAAATAAGATTTCGTGCTAAATGAATTTGTATTCATGAAACTGGTTATGAGTTAATATAATATAACAAAAAAATATCAATTTTGATTTACTAATTTGATAACTAATCTGCTAACCATTTGCTAAGCTTTCCAAGTCCCAATTATTTGCACACATTTAACAAAATTTGTATATTTTATTAATTAAGGCTTTTTTTATCTTAAAATTCCCCAATGGAATTATACCCAGATTTAGCACCCCAAAAATAATAACGAGATCTTACAATCCAGCAAAAAATATAACACTGAATTGATATTCATTAAAACAAAACATTTCATTCTATAACGAATATCAATTACAAGACAGTGACAAACACAAATCAGTGACGATGGTCAGAACAACATGTTTGTTCAAATTCAGTTGACATTATAAAACTACTGAAGTTGAAAGGTTGGCCAAGTAAATAGACATTTCCAGCTGTGACATCTGGTAGTAGTAATTGGAGACAAGGTCACTGTAATGTAAACATGAGGATCAAGTTGAGGTAGGGAATTTTCCCAAGAGTGTTTTTAAAGTATAGATTTTTACAAATAGACATCAACCGATGTTTAGTTATTTAAAATTATTTAAATGTTTTTACATGCGTTGGAAACATGTATTAAAGCTATAGTTTATGCATAATATTTAAAAAAAAAAAAAAACAATAAATTTACACTAAAGCAAGAAAAATAACAAAATTGAAACACACAGCATTTAATTAATCAAAATAAAATGCATTAATCGAGCTAAAACACTGACTGATATTAGACAAAAAGAAAGCTACTGAATAGAGTTCTAACACATTCGTTAAAAGCCAATTTAGAAGAATTTTCTACAAATGCCAATTTAAGAATAACTCTTGTATCTATCTAATTCTACTTGTTTAAAGATATTATACTACATAACAGACACTATTAATGTTCACTTTTTTTTAAAAAAAGAATAAATTTAGATGGCATTTTTTTTTCTAAAAAATTAAAATACTGCTGCCACAAAAACGACATGGATGGAATAAAACTATGATAGTGTAGCAATAACTAACACACATTTTTTTTTAGTTTTGTTATTTTTTCTTACTTACAAAATTATTATTGCCAAACAATTTATTCAATACAAAACTGTTATGAAAAGGTGAATACAAAAGTATTTTTAATAGATCTTTATATGAATTCATGATTAAAATATTGTATATTACTGATTCTGCTCGAGTATTGTTTATATTGTATATTACTGATTCCGCTGGAGTATTGTTTATATTGTTTTAAAATTAAGTAATCTACTTAATTTTTTTCTTTCAATTTTGAGAAAAACTGAGAGAAATGCAGAGTGAAATACATTACTGCGAGTTATTTACAGAAACCCTCTTATCTTTTGCTTATCAATTTGATAGGGAGTGACCATGGTAGCATATCTCTCCTTTTCCAACATATTTCCAAAATTACCATAATTGTCTCCTGGTTCATAGTTCTTAAATATTGTTATGTAAAACTAGATTTGGGACTAGATCCAAAATATTATGTATGCCTCAACTTTTTTTCTACAATATACAACTAATGATCATTTCAACATTTCATCAAGCAGACACGGTAAATAAAGAATATAGCTTTGTTGCTACGGCCTTAAACCAAGTAAACTACTTTTGAGGTGAACGCATATTTTTTTTAGGAAGAAACAAAATTTTTATTTGGACCAAAGTATTAATCAAATTTACAATCATGAATTTTTACTAACGTTTATAAAAAATGGTTAATTCATTAAAAAGAGTGACATGACATTTTAAAGCACTAAGGAGATTTCTTAAGCGATCCACACGGAGCGCCATCGTTACTAGCTGTCATGTTGCACGTTTTTTATTGTTTCTATTAGTTGCCGCTGAGTTGCGTACATAAACATTTAAGGTTAGAGTATGGTTATGAATACGCAGAATACTGAATAGTGTTGAATAAATACTTTCTAGTGTGACAGTAAACACCATTTTATATGGTGTAAAGCTTGTTTATTCATATGACCTTCCTATCCCAAAGTTATTCATTTTCCTGATCATCTTAGTCACAAGAATAGCCAACAAAATGTAGGCTATTGTATGGATTGCACCCTATAGATTTGCCTTTTTCTTATTTATTTACAATAAAACACTGACTTTGGTCAAGTTTAGCAATGGTGACGTTCTTTATCGGGCATTCTGTCAGTTCCCAGAATGTTCTCACGCAAATAAAGCAAGGCCGGACGGGCAGTGCGCATCTGTGAAATGTACATTGCCTATTGCACTATGTAGGTGTCTTTTACCGATATTTACCAAATATTTTCCTTGTATATTTTATCTGGATCGGGATACCACCACATTATTAAGGATAAAACGAGGTTTACTGTAGTTTTATTTATTAGTCTAGTACCTAAATATTAATTCTGAGATTAAATTTGAATCAAGCATAAAAGTTCTAACAACATTCAAATTTAAGTTAGTTTCCAGCTTAAATTGATACTAAAGTATAAACTGTATCTTCTCTCATGCAGTTTGAGGGATGCCGCTGCTAACTAACACTAATGTCCAGCACAGCAATGAAACAAACTAAATTCAGCAGTTTAGAGACACATCCCACAAGGGATAGTGTATCCTATAACTATTCTTCCCAACAAAAATTTGTTGCAGGTTTCTAGTATAGATAGAATTGACTGCCTGCATGGGCCTGGGGGGGGGGCATTTGAAGTTAGACATTGTGAAATCAAAATAGCTAACCAAAATTACATCAGTTGTTAGCACAATTCAAACTCTATACATTTTTATTTGTTAATGTTTTTAGTGTTCAGCCTCCAGGCAGTACTTGTTTTTTGTGGAAATGTGTAAATCTGTTGCAGAAAAAGAAATTATGTTGCAACATGCATTAAAATCTGACACACAAATGAAATAAAATTAAACCAAAATAAAATATACCATCTAAATATCTTAAATAACATCAATTGATATTTATATGGCTTTTAAAGAACTGTCATGATACATATACTAGAATATTGAACATTTCAACAAATAGGCGCGGCAGATCAAATAAATGAAAATGTCTTCAAGAGTCCTTATACGTAATGAGTAGGATTACATGACATGCAAAATATAAGTCAGTGAATTAGTGAGAATAGTTTACAACTGCTTATATAACATCAAAGGCCTTAGTTGGAAGTGATAAGTAGCCTGATTTCCTCTGACCCCTCCACTGCAACAGACATGATAAACTTTTTGTTGGGAGAACAACCTTAACCTTCAGGCCATCAAGCGTCAAGTTTTTAGTTTGAGTGGGTGTGCATACAACTGTTGAAACAATGCCGCCTGAACACCTCAGATTAGCCAGACCTCTTATCTCTTGAGCAATGTTTCCATTATGGATACCGATAGTTCATTCATTACAATCAAAATATTTTAACTTTCACTATTCAAACCCAATAACAGCAGATTGTGTTTGAATATTTCTGAATCACTCAATGATAAAATGTTTAAATAATTGCGATGAATTTATGTATTCTAGTAATAAATGATAAAATTAAATAAAATACAGATTGGTCAGGTATTTACAAGGCTTAAATATGTAATCCAACAGTGTGTATTCTAAGTGATAACTGTTACAAATCATAAAACATAAAATCTGTTCTTGTCACCTGACGAGAGTAGGTGTAAAAGGGGAATTCAACATCAGGTAGGTCGAGCGAGTGCCAACTGTCTAGACAATTACATCAAGATCAACCATAGAGCCAGGGTTATATACTAGTATTGGCCAAGAGTAGAGATATCTTATATACTATTGGATCTTATATACTAGGTTGGCCAAGAGTACAGATGACTACACTACTCTCTAATGCGTCTCATATATCAGGTGGAATTACACTGCTTAGAACTTGGAGCCAAAATAAAGGCGCCATGAGGGTAGCACAGACACTTAAAAAATTCAGAAATTTTACACTTATTTAACTCTATACTAAATTCAAGTTCATAACTGCAAATCGGTACATACCTTCACACCTCAGAGTTAAGAATTAACACAAAGAGGGATGAATTTTACAATCTGAGTTTTGTATTAGTGATTGGTAGCTACACGATCAGAACCACCATAACCTAAGTGTTCATCAACGTACATATCTACATTTAATTATGTTTAGGTACTCTTTGTAGTCCATTTAGTTGTTCTGCAATTAGTGGTAAAATGTACTGGCAGTTTAATTTTTAAATCTTGCCACCTTATCCAAATTCATGGATCAAATGTAACATAAAAATTACTTAACACTGGATAGTAGTAGAAACTTTAAACCAGCCCGTCACATTTTTTTTTTTTAATTCAATAATTTCTACTGTTTATTATAAATGGTAGCTATTTTATTTTCATTATGTTAATCAAACAGTAACAGTAGAAGATTGTAATCAATCTAGCAACACCTATAAAACTTATATTACAAAATTCCCATCTATCAAAAACAGCAAAATAATTTTAAAATAAATAAAACTTTAATTTTTTATAATCATATTTCATACAAAATTGTATAAACCCCAATTATTAACGACAAGAAATTTAGGACTTATTTGAATACTGTAAAGTGACTATTGCTAAAATATATTGGTTAAAAAGTAGCTCCTGTTTGACTAAGTATTTAGTCCTTAGGTCCAGTGCAGGACAACCCCCTCATAAATTATGTTACTTTTGAACAATATCAAGAAGACTAAGTTTTATGTATAGTGCTCTATATTCATTTACTAACATGAATATACAGCGAACACGTTCACTAGGAGCTTGTAGAAACTTACATTTCACAATGTATTTTTGTAACTAAACATTCCAGTGGACAGAAACTCACCATAGGATAGGTGGTTGTTCAGACCATAGTGAGTCATGTTCTCTTTAAGGTACTCGTAGCACGAGAAGTAGAGTGAGTGGGCAGGACCTGCACCCATGACCACGGCTCCCATGCCACGGACTGGCCGTAATATACCTTCCTGGGACACCATGCGTTGGAGCACCTCACCAATACTGCGATATGAACTTGTGCCAGACAGACTTTGCATTCTTGTCTGTAAAAACATTACTAGTAATTAGCATTCTATATATATATACACATGTATAGATTCTGTAGTGTTAAACAATAGTGAGTAAGCATACACAGTGGATTCAAAAAGTTACACTGCAGTAAAGTAAGATTAAATATTAGCAACTAGGGAACACACAACGTTTATGGGGGAAGGGTTAATGATTAGCTATGGCAGTGGTTATATCACTGAGTAGTGACCTGCCAAACACAGTAAAGTAAGATTAAATATTAGCAACTAGGGAACACACAACGTTTATGGGGGAAGGGTTAATGATTAGCTATGGCAGTGGTTATATCACTGAGTAGTGACCTGCCAAACACAGTAAAGTAAGATTAAATATTACCAACTAGGGAACACACAACGTTTATGGGGAAAGGGTTAATGATTGGCTATGGCAGTGGTCATATCACTGAGTAGTGACCTGCCAAACACAGTAAAGTAAGATTAAATATTAGCAACTAGGGAACATACAACGTTTATGGGGGAAGGGTTAATGATTAGCTATGGCAGTGGTTATATCACTGAGTAGTGACCTGCCAAACACAGTAAAGTAAGATTAAATATTAGCAACTAGGGAACATACAACGTTTATGGGGGAATGGTTAATGATTAGCTATGGCAGTGGTTATATCACTGAGTAGTGAAATGCCAAACACAGTAAAGTAAGATTAAATATTAGCAACTAGGGAACACACAACGTTTATGGGGGAAGGGTTAATGATTAGCTATGGCAGTGGTTATATCACTGAGTAGTGACCTGCCAAACACAGTAAAGTAAGATTAAATATTACCAACTAGGGAACACACAACGTTTATGGGGAAAGGGTTAATGATTGGCTATGGCAGTGGTCATATCACTGAGTAGTGACCTGCCAAACACAGTAAAGTAAGCTTAAATATTAGCCTAAACTCTACAGAAGTAAAAACAGCCATGATCTTTTGACCATGACGATAATCAGCCATTTCTTCACTACATAAGTCTTTTCAGTGTTACTGATGGTGTTTGTTATATCCCCTAGTATTCATTACCTTACAAATTATGCCCTGCTCAAAATAAATCCTTCCACAGCAATATAATTTTACATGTAAAGGTATACAACTTCCTTAAACCTGTATAATATATATACATACATATATATAATAATGCTGAGTTTATTATATATATGTAAACCTTCAACAATTTAATAAAAATGTTAGTGATGGTACCTTAACAATCTATTTATTATTTAGATGAGTTTTTTAGTATTAGTAACCTATCTATCTTTATAGTAGAGGAACTTGATATCAAGTTTATAATTTAATCTGTCTTTATTCTTTTTTATCTATTATTATTTATTTACTTTAATTCTATTGTTTAAGTCGATAACACAGTATAAAATGATTTTGACCTAGCTTTAAGCTTAACCAATGACTTTATCAATAATTTGTTTAGTTTTGAAGACAATAAATATTATTATAGGGATATTACTGGCAGAACATAGTAATATTGAGTCATTTAAGAACATGGTATCTAATACCAGTTATCAATAATTTTGCTATACTATAAAATTATAATCTCATAAAATATCTAATATTTTTAGTATGACTGCGAGTTTAAGGTACGAGGGTCGTCCAGAAAGTAAAGAACGTTTTGGTATAAAAAATTAAAAACGAAAGATAACAACACAGAACTTTATTTACATACTCACAGTAACGTAGCCTACTTCTCAATGAAGTTGCCTTGGTTGTCAAAGCATTTATTGTACTGAGGAATCAGTTTTTCAATGCCGGTGTTATACTCTTCAGCCGCCAAAGATATGAGCCAGGATGTCACTTCTTCTTTCAGTTCTTCATCGTTTCCAAACTGCTTCCCACCCAAGAATGTTTTCAGTTTCAGGAACAGATGGTAATCTGAAGGTGCGAGGTCCAGACTATAGGGAGGGTGTCCAAAAATTTCCTACTTTAGAGCTTGAAGTTCTTGCTGGGTTCGTACCGATGCATGGGGTCGAGCATTGTCGTGGATCAAAAACACTATTTTTGACAACATGCCACGTCTTTTGTTCTGTATTGCACGCCAGAGTCTTTGAAGAGTTTCGCAATTGACAACAATTTTTGCAGTCCCAAAAAACAGTTGCCATCAATTTGGCGGGATTTTCAATAGGCGCCGCCATTTTGAAAGTTTACAGAGCAAAGATGCGTGACCGCACAGGAATGAAACTCGGCTCACACTGACAGGACAGCCAGAGGTAACTAGCGTGCATGCAGTCGCAGTGGTGGGGGATCGGCGCCGCATGTTGATGCACAATCGTTCTTTACTTTCTGGACGACCCTAGTATTATATAATATCCACTATTGTCTAAAATGTGTCAGGTTTGCCCATTTTAGGTTTCACTTACAAAAAAAACCCACTTAAAAATATAGGTTTTACAGTGTTGTTGTAAAATATTATTGGTGTTGTTTGATCTCAGAACACAGTTAGCCCTGGCATCGGAAACCTAAACTTTTAGGACTAATAACAGACCCAACTCTTAACATGCGGAAGCACATTACTGTTAGCAAAATTAAGTTAGAGTTGTCTTCACTGTAAAGCACTTTTAAAAAGTGATCTGGAAATGACAACAAATTAAACATTATTTTAGATCCTAGGAAGATGTGGGAGGATAAAACACTGAGTCACTGCTAATGATGTAAGGTAAACTTGCTGGATCTTTCTAGTCATATTTCCTGCGATCACTGGGTATTAAATCATGTTTATAACATTCTTGTAATACAGAATATAACAACAGCAAGTATTTAATATGTTCATTTTAACAACTATTGAATTTCCTTGTAAACGTGCATTACATCAGAAAGATAAATATCTATTCCAGATGCTATTTAATACCCTCATAAAACACTGATAACGAAGAAACCTGCACTTTCCTTAATGAAACCTGACTAATAAATTCAACTCAATTCATAATCTCTTTATTTATGTACATACATGAATACAGGTAAGTAGTGTCAACCACATATACTTTATATTTGTATACATGTAATTTATATATATATATATATATATACATATATATATATATATATATATACACAAATTATATATATATTTTTTTCTGTCCCCAACTTCGCCTCATTAAATAAAGACGTATTTCATTTCATATATATTTTGTATTCTTACTGCCAAATTGTATGGTCTTTAATACACAAAATAAAGAACGTTTCATTTCAATAAGTATTTACCTATACTAGAAACAATTAATTTTAATTATAAATTAGAGTTTTATAATTAATAGACAAGTCAAATACAAAACGAACATAAAAATCAAGGAGTTAAAATTTTGTGGAGATGTACCTTGATACCTCAGGATCACAGTAATACAAAGTCCCGGGAAATTCTGTGACTTGTGGGGGTGAGGGGGTAGTGGAAAGGGGACTTTTTTTAAGTTTTCCTACTATAACTTCTAAATGCTGCATTCTAGCTGGAAAACTCCCGAGCAAATTAAAGAACACTAAATTCTGTATTGATTTACATACCCAACATTAAAATTTAATCAATAAATGATATCATTAACTGTTGGTCGAAAAACCAGACAACAAATATTTTTGTAGAGATGCACTGTTTCTCGACCTGTAGTGGTCTCTATCTAAACTCTAGAAAATTTGTTATCGCATGAAAGTTCTAGACTATGTAACTATGTTTTCCAAGAGCACAACAAATTTAAAATTGGGCCAATTTAAATTAATATATGGCGTAAATAGGTTAAGCCAGTAGTGATGGATATTACACATTTTTTCTCACATTCCAACTGGGTCTGGAATAACGTTTCTTCTGCAGTTGCACGTACACTTCATCTTCAGCATACTCCCCGTTCTATACCTTCATGATGCCAGGGTAGAGAAACTGGAGCTTCAGCAATACTATCAAGTCAACATCCTCACCAACGATCGCAACTTTTCATTGGATGTTGCTTTTTCTACACCACACCAGACAATCAAGGTATCTGCAACCGCCTCTGAATGCCTCACTTCAATGCCCACGGACATTATCTCTTCTGCCAACAACCTGATGAAGCTTGCTTCATTTCTCACATGTCCAAGTAATTGCGCTTAGAACTTTCATTCAATAAAATTTTTTCTGGAGGGAAGCTAGAAACCACTACAGGTCGAGAAACAGTGCATTTCTATACACATTTTTTGTCAGATTTGTCGAGACCATCAGTTATGACATCATTTGTTTATTAAATTTAAACGTTGGTTATGTCAATTGATGCAGAATTCAATGCTCTTTAATTTGCCTCTTATGAGTTTTCTGGCTAGATTCAGCGTTTAGAAGTTATAGGCGGAAAACTGAAAAAAGTCCCCTTTCCACTGCCCCCTCACTACCACAGGTCATAGATTTTTCTGGGACTTTGTATTACTGTGATCCTAAGGTGTCAGGGTACATCTCCATCAAATTTTAACTCTCCTTAATTTTTTTGCTCAAATGGCTTTTTTCTGTCTAATTTGACTGGGCTATAATGTTTCTTATTATATTTTATATTTACACATATATATGTATGTATTGATAGCATTTTTCAATTTTGTCTATTGTTTTGGGTTTAAGAAAAATTGTAATTTCTTTATTTATAAATCAAGTATAACTATAACCATTGATACAGATAGACTTCTCATCCACTAGTAAATGTTGTGTCTATAATTATCAGCAGTTTTAAGGTACATTAGTGGAGCTCTAGTTAAATCCCATTTAAATGGAATGCAGTTAAAACCACCAGTAGTTGCAGACTTCACTACTATCATTGACACAGACCATAAGCAACCTGCATGTTATATTTATCGTATAGGAGTTCCAACAGCAAAGGGGAATCTTTCCTCTGCTGAGCTGCCTTGCATGACAGCGTGACTAACTTCCGCATTCAAGTGTTCAACTTCCGCAACAGTGTTCAGTTGAAAATAAAAAAAAAAAAACTTTAATGAACTGTACAAGTTTTTTAAAACTGTAATGAACTGTATAAGTTTGTTTAGTTGTTATTCAATTACTAAATAAATAATGATTTAATTTAATCCTTGTAAGCTTGAATCCTTAGTGTTAATCAAACCAACCGATGGTCACTGCTGGTAATGACATAAAATGGGCAGGGCTTGCTATTGCACTGTCAGCACACAGCCTACTGTCCTGGTTGCCATGACACTTTTTAAATGGAATTATTCATTGGGGGAAGAGTAGTTCTCTGTATCACTTGCACCACTTCATTCATCTCTCTCACACCTCAGTGTGTTCAAAAGGTCTTTTTCTATGCAGCCTATGTATAACTGATTAAATTAATGGTACAACTATTTCTATTATGTGACATAACTATTTGTAATAATAATAATATAATCAATATTACAACACAATCTTATCATTTATAACAACCTAATTTTTTTAAACTGTTTAAATGATAATCAGGCAATTATTTTTTTAGAAGTAGCATTGATTTTACATATTATAGACCAAGTGCCCAGTAGAAACATGTTTATAGCCAGGATTTCTGAGTGGCTGGCACAAGCTTCTAGCAAACACTAGACTGACATCACCATATTATGTAACTAAGGCAGAAAGAAAATCACTGTATAATACACAAAGCTAGTGGAGGGACGGAATCTCAGAATTCATCACACTCTAGTGGCTGCTTGAAAGAAGTTTTGTTTTAAATTGAAAGGTGAAATACAAGAAATTACAAAGAACTAGGGCGGTGGAGACAGAGAGAATGTACGTATTACTAGTGCTAATTTCAACTAACAGTATACCTAACTACATGTTTTCCTATGAAGTGAAATATATGATTGGTAAAAATACTTGGCTAAATTTTTAAAATACTTGTAAAATGATTGTAAAATTTATTTACAAGTTTATCTAATAAATGGTAGAAATGCAGTTGTTTTGTACAAAATCACAATCAAATGATATACAGCAGAGACTACTAATTTTATACATAAAACACACTATAAGTATATTTTTTCTGATTCTAGGTACTGTAATTAAAATAACGTTTGATTGTAACAATAACTATATTGTTTTATAAAATCTTTAATGGCTCAATAAAATGTTGAAGGAAATCACAGAGATTACATAACAGTAAGTAATTAATTCATTATAGCATTAGTCATCAAAGAGATCTGTTCTACAAATAATTGTTAGAAGTATTTATGATGTAGGTTTTGTTAAAATCCATACCGTATATGTATTCTTTCTCCAAACGCTTCAACCAGTTGTCAACAAATCATCCGTTAATAAGCTAAGAAACTGTTCTTATTAATTACAACACTTACACATTTAAATGACAATTTGATTTATATATGTGGCAGAACTGTTTTTTTATAGCACCACAGCAAATTGAATATATATAATCAAAAAATAGTACAGAACCACAATAAAAAAAATTGTAGGGGGCTAAAGCGATGGCTTGCCATGCAGCCAGTCCAGGTTCGATTATGATATCACCATAACACATTTTACCACCTATCTCTCCCGTGGTTTGGTAGTCACTTTAAACCGGTGGTCCAACGAGCCTAAAAAACAAAAATGTGCTCGTCTAAGCAGGCGACGAAAACTGTGTCATAATTAGGCATCTCTCCCCACTAAAAACCATAGCAAATAACAACTAGAATAAGAAGGCAATAAAAACCTACACGAATCTAATAATAACATCACCATTATTAAAGTGAAAATGGACTAACAAAGGAAAAAAGAAAAAAAAGTAGCATATATAACGCTATTAACAAATTGACTGTAAGAAAAATAAACGTTTATAGCATAAACAAAGTAAATTATACCTTTAAAATAATATAGCACAACGAAATGTAAAGACTTCTTAAAAGAATGGATCAATAATTGTATACCAACAAAATATTAATTTCAAAATTGACACATACAACAGGATTGAACAGTGAGATCAAGAAGTGCACAGAAAGATTAGTATAACAAAGGAAGTGATCGACAACAGAGAATTTTTCACCAGACTGAGTGATAGCAGAACAATATATCTTTAAGAACAGTAGAGAGAATTTAAACGGATGAACCCTGAAAACAAAGTAAACCATCATCTTGTCTGATCAAAAAACATATGAAAAAGGCAAGAATAAAACTATGTTCATAACAATAATAATCTTATTTTTACTGTCCCGTTTTAAATGCATAGTAGATTAAAAGAATAAAGTTGTTTTTAAACATTTCATTTCATGTTCATTTCATGATAAATTATTGTGCTATTTAACATATATCAAAGAAATTAAGTCTTTGGTCAGTATATTGCTAACAATGCAACATATTTTGCATAACTTCATGTTTTGTGCACCAGAGAAACTAAAATTATTTAAATTCCTCTCTGATTGTGGATAAAACTTACTTTAGAACAGTGGTTCTCAACCTGGGGGGGGCGTGAGAGAATTTCAGGGGAGGCGTGAGAGTACAAAGAAAAAAAGTTAAAAAATATATATTTTGTTAAAAAACAAAAACTTTCAAAACCATCAAATAAACTTTCGTATTTAAATATATCTGGATTTTTATTTTGCATCCCAGCTTTTGCTAACGTAGAGTTAGCATCGTCAGTTTCATAATTTCACTGTTCTAACTTGAACCAACCAATTATTGACTGGAGGGGAGGCGTGAGCTATCTTCAGTGTTCAAAGGGGCGCCAGTGCTAAAAGGTTGAGAACCGCTGCTTTAGAAGAAAAATGAGAGTTGGTACTACTTCAGATGAATCTCTATACATACAAGACATAACTCTTTATCAATGAATTCCTACATCTTCTTAAGACCTTGCGATTTAATAATGAAAAAAAAGACAATTATTTGTATTAAATTCATCAATTACATGCTTTTTAAATGTTTAAGTAATTTAAGCAATATAAAATTATTCGTAAGTCTTTCAAGATAGGGACTCCATGACTGTGACTGGAAATCATTCTTAAATGCCAGCTCTGATAGAAAACTTCAACTAAAGAATTCTATCAAAATAGAACCAAAAACATTATAAAACCACATATATTTTAAAGTTTACAAAAACACAATAAAAATCAGAGTTGTAAAGACAACACAATCTGAAGTAGGGCTCAGGACTAATATAATCACTACAATTGAATACATTAATTAAAAACAATATAGGCAAGGTACAGACCATAACTAACAAATAATAGACATTGAATCTACTACTGGTAGATAAGGTGTTGATTATTTGATTTTAACCTTGGCAATTCTATATCTCATTTTAAGTCACACTTAACAAACTTATGCAAAGTCATGACATACAATGAAGAAATTTTGTAAGATAGCTAAATTTCCCACATAATTTCCCACATAACAACTGTACTACATGGGAGGATGAGTTCCCTTACCTGCCATATCACTGACATGTGTGTATGTTGGGTGGGAGGGTCAATACCACTATACATGCATAGGTGAGTGAGATAGTCAACACCACCCTACATGAAAGATGATAAAGTGGTAATTGAAGAATTCATTAATTCTAATTTCAGGAAGGTGAAAGGCATCGATAAAGATGTGTTGGAAGCAGCTAAAGATGACAAAGGTAACAGATATTAGAATAGAATTAATCTGCATTCCTTTTTCAGAAAGAAAATGTTGATTTGATTGAATATTTTAAGCATTTCGGAAATGTTACAGAAGGGTTTCGAGTATTACCACACTCCACAAAAGGGTATTCTCGATGATTCAGAAGTACAAGAATCAAGTACTGTTTCTGACTCAGTCTGAAATTTAGAAAGAACTCTTTCACCAATCATCACTGTGAAATTAACATCAGAACAAAATAAAACACTTTGATCCACTACCTGAGCAACTCACAACAATCATAAGGGCGAATAAATCTACTAAAGTTTTAATGAAGAGCACAATAATAAATAAAATTAGGTTTACTAACTTAAATTTTACTTTATTTGAATATTTCCTTAGTTAATTAAATAAAGAGAATATCTTAGTAAAATTTGAATTTTTCACAAGAGGATCTTGCATACATGAAAGTTGTTTCCTGCATTATAATTAAAATAGGTTAGCAGGTCTGCAAATATGAGAAAGGTACCA
Organism: Stictocephala bisonia; assembly: GCA_035578905.1. Lineage (NCBI taxonomy): Eukaryota > Metazoa > Arthropoda > Insecta > Hemiptera > Membracidae > Stictocephala > Stictocephala bisonia. The sequence goes on from JAQJVL010000029.1 coordinate 103,247, forward strand.
GGGCACTAAACATTTTAAATTTATGTAGTGACTTTCATACGCATGTTATGTTTTATTAGTGTAATTAATCTCTTCTAGTAAGTATTGCAGATGCCTTATCTCTCGTAATGTATCAATATTTAAAATAAATATTTTCTCATAACTTTTGTATCATATTGCTGTTTTACATTTTAGTATTATTACTTAACATTATACTTAGTATACTTTATTTATTTTGTCATTTACTTACTATTGCACGATTGAGAAACACTCAATTGCTTTTGTACCAGACCTCAAAACTATGGACTTTTTCTTTTTCTATACTGTTCAATGGTCTTGACTTGCTATGTTGTTGTTTTAACGGGTCTTAACTTGCATGTTAACTTTGCATGTTTTAGTTTATATTTGTTTGTTAATCATAGTTTACCGTATACAATAATAATATATTAAGATATTTTATTACATATTTTGATTGTATGAAGCTTTGATGCTGTGCCATTGGCCTATGCATCTGTATATGTAAAAATGATCCATTCAATAATCTATAATGAAATATTTCTTGTAAAAAGTTGCAAAACATTATCTGCCCAAATATGTCTAGCAAATTTGAACCTATTCTTTCAGAAGAATACTCGTTATTCACCTAACATCAACATCTTGTATGTATATCTGATGGTAGTAATGGAAATTCTGAGATCAAGACAGTTTGTGGTCACTTAGAATACCAGTCACATACACCTGCTGCCTTACACTCCATGCATTACAAAAATTATTCTTTATATTATGACAGACAAGCATTGGCAGCTATTCAAGTGGCGATGTGTCAACTGTAAAATCACTTCATTATACAAAATAAAGCAAGTATATGTAATCAATGACAAGCGTTATAATGATTTAAACCCAGAAAAATGTCCATGGCAATCTTGGACACAATTTCACCTAAAAGAGAATCAGTAATTAAACATTAGTGCAATACAATTCTGACTATATATAAGTGATTACTGTAAAATAGACAAATTATAGTTTAAAATTAAATATCTTAATGTAATCTTAGAACTTAGGCTTAAGCGGCCGGTGTCATAACTAGAATCTACAGTTTCCGGTGACAACCGCGTCAAGGTACTATCATTGATTTTATACACAAATAGATTTCCCATCCAATGTTAAATTTTGAGTCTCAAAATATCAGCTATTTTTGTGGTCCATTGTGGAGTGCTAGTGTAGTCCCATGTAAATGTAATGCAGTTTAAACCAGCTGTGGTTGCGGGCCACACAAACTATCAAAATTACTGCCACAAATATTCCTATTAGATGGTTTATCTATTGGAGGTTTATATAGTCAATGGTACTATCTACAATATTTAAAAGATGACCAGACGTTTCGCCCATACTGTGATGTGGCATCACAGACTAAAAGTCTCAGAGAAACCACTGAGGATGCCACATCACAGTATGGGCGAAACGTCTGGTCATCATGTAAATATTGTAGATAGTACCTTGACGCGGTTGTCAACGGAAACTGTAGATTCTAGTTATCTTAATGTATTTTATTTTTAAAATAACAACTATTTTAACACATTGAGTGCGGGTCACACGCCCGCGGGTGATAGCAGTGCTTGCGCGAGCAGCGGATAGGTCGCAGGCGGTGGACGGATCAATACCGGCTTGTACGCTTCAGTGTCGTCTAGCCCTTTGGCTTAGAAGGGTCGGATTTGCGCCGCATTATAGCCTGTTTCTCGCGTCACATTTCCTTGTTCTTCGTTCGTGGATCGCGCCATTTTGAGCCAGTAGGCGGGGGTTAGCGTGCCTGCGCGCGCAGCGGAACTGTTGTCGGCGGTTGACGAAGCAATGCTTGTTTGTGGAATTCAGTGTGGTCTAGCCACTTGCCGTATAACGGTCGGATTTGCGCTGCATTGTTGCCTGTGTCTCGCGTCACGTTTCGGTGTTCGCCGTTCGTCGATCGCGCCATTTTGAGCCAGTTGGCTTGCATCGTAGTTTTACCATTTTATTTTTGTGTATAATAGTGAAACATTAGTATCGTGTTGTGTTATATTGTATTGTGATTTGTGTTATATTGTAAATATATTTGTATAGCGCGTTTTATTCTTTTCTGCAATGTTTCAACCAACTCCTGGGCCATCTTCGGCTCCTGACTTTGTCCTGCCGACAGTGATGGTGAAGTTGATGACCCAATCCAACATCAGATAATGGGAAATGCTTCAGATGACTCTGATTCTTATGAATCTGATGATTCTGATATCGGAAATGATACTCCTGTATAGCGTATTTCAACTTCAGGAATGCGACCTGCCGCGACTAATTGCGGCAGCGTCGCGCGGCGCGCATGGGTTTCGTTGCGATGTGCGGCTCCACCGCCGGCGGACGATCACTTCGGAAGCCCCGATCTACCAGAATTGAGGCCATAAACTGAATTTGGTGTATCAACCCTGTTTCCTGACTATATAAGGTATTGTTTTATTACAAAATATTATTTTAGTTTCTGACATGTTTTTAACATATTTTTTCAGCAGCGAATGTGTTAAAAGACCCATATCTTTAAAGTAAAAGGAGATATCTGCAAAGAACTCCATTCAACATCTGCAATCCATGTCAAATTCCATGTCAAACCACTATCTTATAATCCTATCCCACTATTATATAAAAATCTAATGCTGTGTGCGTGTTTTACTGAATCAAGCAAAATCTACTGGAGGGTTTTTGGTTAACACATAGGCATATTTATATTTTGAAATTCCATCAGGACACCAAACTAGAGGCTCTAAGAAGTATCAATGCAAGCCCTATGGCAATAACAATTTGACAATTAAATTGTTTAAAATATTTTCAATTATCAGCTGTTGGAACAAACAACTTACATAGTTCTGAAGTAAATACTGTACCAAACCTAACCACAACACACTTCTGCGCTCACGTGTTTCAAGCGGAAGGAACCAGCACATTTTTACAAAGGGAAACAAAGAGTAACTATTGTTTATAAGTCTTTTTTATAAAACTTTCTTTTTTCTAAACATGACCAAATTAAAAATCGTTTAAACCACCTATAGTTAATTTATTTCATCCATGTTTTGTATTACTGAAGGCAATAAACAATATAATTCAACGTAAAACCCATACAAAGGAAGGATAATCTACTAGTATATTTGTGTAACTGCATTATAATAAATTTCATTTTAGTTCAAATTTCAATGTGATGGGGGATGGGGACCCACAGGTATAAAGGAATCTATATGACTTGAGTACCAAAACCTTGACCACTTGACTAAAGTTAAATAACTAGAGATGGGACATGTGATGGGCATGGAGACCCACTGGTATAGAGCAATCTATATGACTGAGTTAACACTAACTAAACTAAAGTTAAATGCTCCAAAATCTCCAACAAGAATTGAAAATTCTAATTCTAACTTTGTATCAATAACCAATTCAAACTACATTTTGCTTTGTTCTTTGAATTATTATTAGTAGAAAAAAAACTAAGTAGGAAATCTATTTAATTTACAAAGAAAAATAAACACTATAAAATGAAAATATAGTTATTATTTTTAAGAAGAAAATCATTAAGGAACATTAAATATATTGATTAAAACAAAGAACGATATCAAACATATGTTTTGATATTGTTTGTAAGCAAGCTATTTCAAAAGTTGAATATTTCAAATTAGTCATGTAGCAAGTTATAAACATATTCAGCTTGATAATGAAATTATCAATGTCATGTTACAGATATGCAGTGTTATCTCTATTGTTTCTGCAGTTCCGGAAGGAGTGATTAGTCACTTTAAAAACAAGTGTTCTTTAAATTTATATAATCAACTGCAAGATGTAAATGACATAACAATAATATTTAAGCCAGTACTTTAAGTAAAGTAAATATGTTTGTTCCTAACTAATATGGAACAACATCCAACGGAGCATGTAAATTTGTTACCACAATTACCAAGTAGTATGACTTGTTTAACATAACAGATCCACTGAAAAAGTGTCGGGAGAAATAAAAAATTAACATTAGAATCACAGTAAGATTAAGGAACTAAATTTGGATTGTTTTCTAAAAACAATTGAAATAATTAATACATTAAACAGCTAATTTTCCTAGTTATTTGTTATTTAATTAAATGATCAATTACATTTATAAAAAGAAGAATTTTTTATGCTTTGGTCTAACAAACAAAACATAAAAAATTTAGAAATATAAAATTTACGTGTATGGGTGTGTGTGTTTCTTGATTGTTAATTTCTAACAGCCTCTGATGATTCTGACTGCCCAGCTTAGGTTGATATTTTGGACCTTGCATTGTTGTCCATAAACTGCAATCTGGTAGGTATAGAATATTATCTCATTTAACTAGCGCTTTAATGGAATAACAGGAAAGCTTATTTCAGTATAATTTGTTCAAAATTAAGGAGAAATTTACATTTTTAAAATTATTTGTTTAAAATAATTTCATTTTTAATTACTATTTGCAGTTTTTAAGACAAAACGTTGTGAAACAAATATGTAAAACTGAATGAGTTGTTTTTTCAATGTGATTATGACATAATTGAACTCATTTCTGGCTGTGAATCACTGTGTGTTTACGCCACTGTAGTTCACAGGCCGCCTACACTGTGGTTTATATTGAGCAAGTCATCATACCTAACTGCAGCGTCCCTCAAGGTCACACAGCCAGTCTTGTTCATTGATTGATCCACATCTCCACATTGTACTGACTCAATCAACCTCAACTACTCAACAAACCTCAAATGAGCTGTATTTTAATGAAATGAGCTTCTAATATACATAACAATAACTTTCACACATATTCAGGCAGTGAAACGTATATGCAACATTCAGATCAAACAATAATTTATATTTTAAATGTAGAATTTTCAAGGTGCGAGTGAGAGAGCAATGTTTAAAAGGTATATGACATTTAGTCATTTATATTTTTATTACTTTTTTAAAAAGATTTTTTTTAATTAATTTATTCATCTCTAAGTTTTATAAAGTGCTTAAGTCCTCATGAATGTAGCACTAAAGTCAAAATAATTCTTTTCCAATCAGTTATTTTTATTTTTCATCATTAATATCCATTACGGGGTTTTTTTGTGGCTACCAAACGAAGTATTATTGTTATTGTATAAACTGAGAACGTTTATATTTATGCCTACAAAAAAAGTGGACATTCAGATGGATTTTTGAGATTTATTAATTCCAAAACTAGGGCGCATATACATCCTCAGAATTTTGGTCTAATCAAAATGTGTATCCTCCATTTCTCTCAAAACTAAATTTGTCTGACAAATTTTCAAATGAGATTTAAATTAAATGTATTAATCTCTTGAATTATAATATTTCCTTTGGATGATTAGATCTGTTAGACATTTTTAACACTAAATGTTAAAAAGTTTCAATGAATTCAATAAAAAGTTTCAATAAATTCAAAACTCCTCAGTTGTTATTGTTTACATAACTAGTTCTACAACAAAATGACATCTTAAAGTGAATCAAATCATATCAACATCAAACAGCCCTTCTAAACCAAGACAGGCATGCTTATAAACCAAGATTCACTTGATTTCAAGTAATGATTTTCACCAACACTGCAATTTTACAAACAACAAATCTGGAAAACGTTATCCAACAGTAGTTGATACAACATTTGTATAGTGAATAAATTTAACTTATTTAATAGAATATGATTTTGAGTCAACAAAGTCATGATGGAACCTCTAACCACTAGACTTATAGACGTCAACATAAACATCAAAGACAAACTGTTTGTATTATTTAGCTTACTCTTTGACCTACTGTACCTGATGAAATATTATATATGTTCCTAAACACTCAAAACCACTGAAAATCTCCAGCAAATTTCAAAATTAGGAACAATTTATGTCCGACAAATAATTGTCAACCAACATTCCTTTGAGTTTTTTTAAATGATCGAACATTTTTAAAAAATATATAGTTTGTAAACATGTTTAGACACGTATCATGTAACCTCATTCTTACATAGCAAATGTATAAGTAAAGCAAATGCACTATTCTAACATTTCATTTTAAAATGTTCATTATATGTTTCCTTGTTTAGGTACGAAACATCTCATTCAATAATCGACTGTAAAAATATAAAAATTATTCAATCACCTACATAAATTTAATTTTTATCCAGGTTACTTTGTATATGTACTTTTATAGTACTATAAAATGGAGTTTTTTTTGAGAAATTGGTCTCAAACTTACTCTACCTATACTACATAGACTATTGATCAATGCTGAGATCTTATTCAGACAGAATAAAGGGTAGAGACAGTACCAGAACAAGGTGAATATTACAATAAGAACTTCCAGTCAAGGCCAGGATTCGAACATGCACTATCTATAATTCAGGCTCAAAGTCCTGACAACTTAGACAGCTCGACACTGGCTATCCCAGTGGTAGGCTATGCAAAGTTTAAAAAATAAAATATGTGATGGTAGTTTCCATATGCACCCATTACTAATTTTTTTTAGTTATAATAATACTTTTAATAATTAATTTGACAATGGGCTACAAACAAACAATTATCATGCTACTTGATGGAAACTGCACTTGTTAACACATACGTAGGCCTACTTTTGTTATAATTGTTTGATAATAAGGTCTTAAATGATATAAATAATTATTTAATATTTACATTGTACATTTATTTTTTGTTGCATCCAACTGAATAAGTGTATAGATGTCATGTTTATATAGTATTCTGATTTACAGCAATAATTTTCATTACTGAAATCACCATGGGTATACAGGATGTTTCAGACTATCCATGCAGTATCTGTAATTGTTGAACCCTTTAACGTAAAACGTCACAAAATTGTTTTTGTTGCATCTAAAATACAAAGTGTGCCCAAAAATGAAGTTCACAGGTTCGGATCTCAAACATTTCAAATAGAAACATAGGTCATGTTACACCTCAATTAAAACGGTTTTAAAGCCTCGTCATTTTTATATAACAATTTTCAAATCATTCTTATCCTTAGGGGCAGGGTGGTCCAAAATGTAAAAAAATCTTGGTTATTAAAACTGACATTACTGTAACTCTTCTGAACATCACAAGGATATACAATTGTTATCAAATTCTACCCCATATCTCTGATGGTTTTTAAATATAAAGATGGGATTAGGTAGGATGAACTCAGAAATAAAAAAAATAGGCTAGACTTGCTTTATGAATTAGCCAAGTCCAGTGATAATGAAATGACTAAAGAACAATACAGATCTGCCAAGGCATGTTATAGGCAATGCATTCATAAAGCAAAAAAGGATGCAAACGAGTTGTACATAAATACATCAGGAAATAAAACAAAGTCAATCTGGAACATTGTAAATAGCGTTGTAAATAGTGATAGTTTTAAGTCTCAAACAAACCCAGGGTTTACAGCTGATGAATGCAATAACTATTTTGTAAATGTAGCAAGTAAGGTTATCGATAATCTGCCAAAGGCCTCAGGACAGTCAAGTGAAGAATTCCTCTCAAAACTAAATTTTGAAATTTCAAAAGACTTTATCTTTAGTGTTGTTACAGAGAGTGATGTGTTAAGTGCAGTTAATGGTCTGAGTGCCAAAAATAGCAAAGACCACCTGGGTCTCTCAAATAACTTAGTTAAGAAAACCATTCAATGTTATTTGATTCCTCTAACCTATCTGTACAACCAATGTTTAAGTCAAGGACTTTTCCCGGAATCACTCAAGATATCCAGGGTGCACCCACTTTTTAAAAAAGGAAAGAAAGACCAAGTCAGTAACTACCGTCCCATTGCGATTGTTCCTGTTTTTTCAAAAATCCTTGAGATAATAATTGGCAGACAGTTGATAGGCCATATGGAAAAACAAAAATTACTAAATTCAAAACAGTTTGGATACAGAAAGGGCCTATCAACAACTCACGCAATGGTTGAATTAGTGGAAGGAATCTTGGAGGCTTTCGAACAGAAGGACTTTGCTGTGGTCACTTTCTGTGACCTCAGCAAGGCGTTTGATTGTGTATCACATGACCTTCTTTTACATAAACTGTCTTACTACCATGTATTAGGAAAAGAGCTTAAGTTTTTCGAATCCTATCTTAAGAATAGAGTACAATATGTATCTCTAAGTGGTGTTGACTCGTCTAGAAGGCCAGTAACAAGTGGTGTGCCGCAGGGATCCGTTCTCGGACCACTGCTTTTTATTGTCATGATAAATGACCTACCTGCTAACATTCCTACAAGTACAGTACTGTATGCAGATGACACTACCTTAACCACTAGGCATAATGATTGTGAAGATGCCCTTGCGGCTGCTGAAGTAAACTTGCTGGCAGTAAAAAATTGGCTGACAGCAAATGAACTTGTTTTGAATGAAAATAAAACAATCAATACAATTTTTTCTCTTAGAACTGCACAAGACCAAGTTAAAGATGAAATTCCAAATTTTTTAGGTATGTCCCTACATACATCCATGAATTGGCAGAATCACGCTAATAAGTTAAGTAGGCAGCTGTCAAAGAGCATCTATGCCTTAAAAAGACTGTGTCGTGATTTATCACAAGAAGGGGTCAGATCAGCTTACTTTGGAATTTTCCAATCTCACCTCTCTTATGGTCTGGTGATTTGGGGTGGCTCTCCCCACTCACAGACTGTATTCTTAGTTCAAAAAAGAGCCATCCGTGTGATAGCCGGAATGAGTAGTAGAACACACTGTAAACCTCTTTTTCAAAATCTAAGAATCATGACTTTGTACTCACTTTTTATTTATCAAAGTCTCTTATTACTAAAGAATTCACAGAGTGGGCTCGGTCTGGCAACTAGAAGTACTATCCATAGTCATAACACCAGGTTTGCTGGAAATCTTGATATACCTCACCACAGACTTTCAAGAACAAGTAACAGCACTGTAGTAATGGCTGGCAAATTAATGAATAAGTTACCTTTGTCAATACGGTGTTTAGATCTTAATCACTTTCGAAATAAGATCCACAGATTTCTCCTGGAGAATGCTTTTTACAGTGTTTCGGAGTTCACCGATAGAAACTGGACTGAGAGTAACTTTACATAAATGTACAAATTGACGTGCCTATGTATTTTATGAAATATTTTTGTGGCAAATAAATGAAATTGAAAAAAATTGAAATACATTTTATGAAAATCAAAATGGCATGCTGAATTGCAAATTAAAGATTTTTATAACCTTTTCCATTCCAGCGTTCAGTTTTCCGGACGTTCATAATATGTTCAAAAAATCCTATCATTCTGTTTACGGGACGTCTGAAAAATGCTCTAAAATCCCAAGGTCCGGTCTACCTGACGTTTGGTAAATTATTTTCTGTGAAGATTTATTAACTCGAAATATATATTTTACAATATATAAATGTTCACAATAACATTTTCTATTGTAAAAACGCTGATTTGTAACAATAGACTGCAATAATACAGCACTTTGTATTATTTTGTTGCTTTTGTTTTGCATTAACAGCTGTGTTGATTTTCGTCAGCTGTGATTGTTAGCTGAGGTTAATTGTTGTTTCATGAGTGACGTTATTGTTTGTGTAGTATAGGAGGTAAAATTGACTAAAATAAAACGTAGTAAGTTGCCAATAAGTGATTATACAATCGCTAATTGTGTGTATGACGGGAGTGATGAATAAGAACACTTAGTTGTTATTCGTAGAGAAACAACCCAAACTGCAGGTTTTTTTTTTTTTTTCTAAACGAGATAACTTTTATAATTTTAGATATGGCATTGTGAAACATGAATTTATTTGACCATAGTCCCATATGAGGAATAGTTTTTAAAATAATGTTATTAGCTCAGGTCAATGAATTTTTTAGTGCCATCCATAAGGCAAAAAACTCAGAAAATGTTCAACATATTTGTTTGTAAATATATAGAAATACAAAAAAAGTTTTAAATGCCTTTTTTACTTTAATTTATATTACAAGTAATCTCCTTAAGAAACTAATAAATTTGCTTCATAAATAAAATTTGTTAGTAAAATGCAACAAAATGACTAAAAGAGCCTGGGACTTTTGGATATGTCACACATGAAAATAACTGGGATTTTTGGATCAACTTTTGAAAAAATGTCTGGGATGGAAAGGGTTAAAATAAAACATTTTTTTATTAGAAGTTATGAGATTATTTATTACGGCTTTCAAACGGCAGATGAAAAACTCATTCTTTACATTTTCTTAGTTTTTTATCTGTTTTTAGTTTTTCAGTTTTTGTTTTTAGGCATATTTTATTGTTGGTAAAAATTCCCATTAACTTTAAACTGTACAGATTTCTTTCTTAAATTTTGTTCACTAAAACACAAGGGTGCAAAATGTATATAGTATGAGTATATCTGATGATGATAACAATGATCTATTTAGAAGTTCTTTTTATAATATTTCCGATATTTTTTCTCTGCAAGTTAGCTGTTTATTTTGTAACTCGTAAAACATATGCAAGATTGTAATGTTTTATAAGAATGACTAGAAACAAACCAATGGGCAAAAATATTTGTACTATTTATAGACTTAGACAAATTTTTCTTTTTAGCAATCTGACTTTTTATAGTTACTATTTTTGAAACCCCTTACTTCCAAGAATACACAGCACAGACTTTCCTATGTCAAAGAATACTAATATTTCTGTTATTTATGGATGTTGAAGAAGACAAAAATATGTCTATGAAGGCAAAAGTATGATAAACATTCTTTGAGACTAATATAGAGGGAATTTCGTCTAAATTTAGGTTAACTACAATGACAATTTAAATTTGGCTAAGTACCAACGAGAGACCTTTTTATAATCCTTTATTAGATTAGTACCAATATTGTCTGTCAAACTTGCTGTCTTCACTTTATTAATTAACAAATAAGCATACAAACAATAGGCCTAAAATATTTCTTTCGTGTTAAATTTATATTAAAACAGCTGTTTATCCATGCCTTGCTACAGTTAAAAAAGTTTTAGATTATTTGTGATAGCTTCACGTGCCAACCCCATCACTCCCTGTGCTTGTGAGGGGAATCCAGCCTGCAGTTTCCCTTGAAAACTCTGCCTTTAGCCCCTTTATGCAACTCGGTATACAGTCTCGCAAAGATACTATACAACCCATTTGTGGATCTCGCCCTACGACCTCGCCAGGACATTTGGCCTGTATCACAATGAATTTTGATTTTGGGGGCAATGGAACCCACAAACATTGTATTTTCTAAAATCTGATGGTATATTAAGAATCGAGAGAAAATACCTTTAACCTTATACCCCTCTTGGGTGTGTTTAAATGGTTTTCAATTCTTTTTTATTTTTTTAACAGCTCTGACGATTAATGAAATAACTCTATAAGAATAATGTTGAAACTTTAAAGGCCAGTGGGTCGGTACCCTAGAGCCAGATGTGACTAAAACCACACCAGAAACCTTCCAATGAGTGAACTTTTAACCAAAACGATGACATGATTATAATATAAATATCATTGATATAACTGCATTACATTCAGTCAAATATTAATATAAGTTAGTGTATGAAATGATGGTAAATATATTAATATAAAATTAATTTATACACCAACATTTCATAAAGCATATTACTTGTAAACTGGATGCAAAAATCTATTTCAGTAACCACTTTATCACCAAGAAATAAAATAAACAGATGTTTATAGAAACAAATAAGTTTTAGAAACATTTAAATCACATGCTTCAAATTTTCTTTGCATTTGTTTTGTTAGTAAACAAATCAAACTAAAACTACTTTGTTACTTTTCCAAAATTTTCTAATTTCCTTGTGATTTTGCTCATTTTTCTTTCCTGCAAACATTTAACGAAAAATTTAGAAACTTTAAAAACATAAATAAAGGAAGTCTGTTAAGCCATTGTCAAGTGATGGAATGGCAGCAAATGTCAGGTACTCATTTATATATATTAGGATTTCAGATTCAAAATTAAACCGAGACAACGTAAGTACACACATGTACACTTCATGTTCTGACTGATTATTTGCCGCTTTCATGCTTATCTTGAATTTCAGCATAGGTTTATTATTCATTATACCATGACTATTGTACCTACCTGACCTCTTACTATCATTTCTTGAGTAAGAGAATAACATCTAGGCCTATACCCTTGTATAATCATTTTCAGCTTTATTTATTTATTTTTTTTAATTTTGTTTTTAACATTTTTTTGGACAAGGTACAGATTGGGTTAGTATAATCCAATTCAGAAAAATATGGAATTTCTTATTCTGTGGTGAGTAGTTGTATTTTATTGTAATGTTATTTTCTTATTCTGTTGGTAAATTTAATTTTGTAATGTTGTTGTAATTATTGATTTAGAATAGGGCCTTGGTTGGCCTAACGGCTCTTTGTTAAACACATACGCACAAGCAAATTTGTATTAGATGTTAAAAATAATTTTCATGGTTTAGCTTACCAATACCACTATATACATGTATGGGGAGGGGGTAGGTCAATACCACTACACGTATATAAGTGGGTCAATATCACTTTACGTGTATGGGTAGGATAGTAGGTACCACTGTGTGTATGGGTAGGATGGTGGATCAATACTACTGTGTATATGGATGTGGAAGGGCGGGTCAATACCACTATGCGTGCATGTATGAGAGGGAGGATGGGTCAATATCACCGATCATGAATGGGTAGGGAAGTGGGTTATCACCACCGTACGAGTATACGGGTAGTTGTGTAGGTCATCACCACTGTACATGTATGAGTGGGCTGATGGGTCAATACCGCTGTTATCTGTATTGGTGGGCAGTTGGGTCCAATTCGTAGCCAGACGTTTTTTTTTTTTTGACACGTAGACATTTAAAATGTAGTCTGGTTCTCTTGTTAGTCATTACACAGAAATTACTTACCTTATGCAAGGTACGCATAATAGCCTTGTCATGGCATTTTTATTATTCAGGAGTGTTGATGTTCAATTTTTACTTAAATTATTTTAACTACGCAGTACCTTGCAACCTAAAAAAAGATATTTGAAAACTGTCTGATGGGTCAAGAATAGACTATAATTTCACAAGATTTGCTTTTAATTCTGCAGAAATTAAGTGTTTTACCAAACATAAGGAAAAACTAATTTCACAACAATCAGTAACTTACCTACTTTTGACATAATTCCCTTATTTCAAACGATTTTATAACATTTTTTTATTTTGACATATTTTTTCACTGGACACATTAATTTGAAAACTATTTGGATCTAGGCTATGACAGTTATTTCTCAAGATGTTCAGGGTGAATCCCAATTAAAGGCTATTACTCAATCATTATAAACACCAACCAGCCTATAAACCACACCACTCAAATTGAACACAAATCTCAAAATTTTGTGAATGGTAAGTTTCGTCATGGTCTGGTTGTTGTGAAAAGAATTAAATGTAGGTGAAAATTGTATTTTTTTAAATTAACAAACCGTATCCATGTTCAGCTTAGAAAATTAAATGAAACCTAAGCCTAATTCAAAATAATGATTTTCCATTCATTTTTTTTTTTTTTTTTTATTTACTTGCAAAAGTTATTTTACAGTAATCTTCTTTCTGGCAAAATATGAGTTTTCCGCATATAATCTCTTCTGATAATCTAACTGAATTTTATCCACTTTGAAACAATACATTTTAATTATTTTCAGGTGACTGGAAACTGCATGATTAGTAAAAGTAGGCCTCTATTTATGATTCATCAACGTATACAATTTTTTCACACTAGGCCTATCTTATGTAATCCCCAACAATACCAGACAGTTGTCATCAGGTTGTGTTTATGTAGGCCTATACTCTCAGAACATATTTTGTTATTGGTCACCTGTACGATGTAGTAATTTGCCATTACCAAGAGTAAGGAAAAAATTGTAGTTGAACCATATACCAAGCAAGGAAAGACATCTGCAGTAATTACAGTCCGATCTCTTTGATTTCCACCTTCTTGAAGGTTTTCGAGCGTTTATTTCTTGACAGACTTATATTATTCATTGAGAAAAACAACATACTATCTGCACACCAATATGGTTTCACAAAGGATACATCTACCCTTGATGCGATAAATACAGTGATTTCCTTCCTCACAGAAGCTTTTGACATCGGGGATGCTGCTTTAAGTATATTTTTTAACCTCAGGCGAGCAATTGATATGGTGGATCATGATATTCTTCTGGGCATACGAGGTTTGGCTCATTCGTGAATCACGTCTTACCTTGAGGGGAAAACGCAGTCAATTTGGTTGCATTTTGTGAACGCCAGGGGCAGTGGAAATCAGACTAACTTAGATGTATCTGGTATTTCTTTGGACGTCCCTCAGGGTTCTATACTGGGCCCAGTTCTATTTTTTACTATTAATCAACGACCTACCAGAACATATATCAAAAACAAGTATACACGCCAGTCTGTCTATTCGCAGACGACACATCACTTTGTATAACTGCTGAGAATCATAACATTATCGAAAACTTAGCATTTGTTTATTCTAACAAAGTTCTCCAATGGTTTCAGCAAAACAAACTGGTTCTGAACGGTTCAAAAACTAACATGAATCAGATTTCACATAAATAATCTAAAAATCAGTCGAACCCCTGACCCTATTGCTTGGAGATGAAGAGTTTCTTCCCTGTGATTCATCCAAATTTCTGAGCTTGATTATAGACAGCCAGCTCAAATTTCACATTCATATAGATTATATGTGTCAAAAATTAAGTTGAGGGATGTCAAAAATAAAAAAAAAATATGTTATTAGAAGTCTTTCCAAATTCTCCGATACACACGTTACCCTTACTGCGTATTACGGCTTAATATTCCCTAATCTATCATATGTTGTTGCAGTCTGGGAGTTATGAAACTTTAAAGACAGGACTTGTATTTTGTCTTCAAAAGAGAGCGCTGAGAGCCGTTTTCAAAAAACCTTACAATCCAGATATAACATTAGAGATCTTAATAATTTAAAGCCAGCAATACACTAAACAATTTTTTTTGAAAGGCACCTCCTTTACAACGGCATTCAGCTGTACAATGCGTTTCCACTATCTATCAAATCTTGTGATGGTGGGCGCTTTGGGAAGATGTTGAGGAATGTTTTGCCATAACAAGTTTTTTACAGCATTAGGGAATTCCTGAATTGACAGACATAATATTGTCTAACTAAATCTTGTTACTTTGAATCAGTTTAAAAGTTACACTTTTTTCTAAATAACTTTATCACAGTAACGTATGTTATTTTACCTACAAGTAATTTAACTTCTATCTTTGAGTATCCCAGTAATTTAACATTATTTTATTCTATTGACACTATTGTACAGATTTTCTGTGTACCAACAAAGGATTTATGATTTGATTTCAAATGTTGATTCAATATTGAAAATGGTGAACTTGAAATAGTCATAAATTGCATAAATAATCCTAACTTCCAACACCGTGTTTGGTTGGTTCTTGATAAGTGAGGTTATAACAGTTAAAAGGATTACGCACTAAAATCTAACATATGGTGTAGTATAGATTTAATTTTAATAAAAAAAAATAGCTAAATAACTCAAAGCACAATACCGTATCAATTACTTTGCCAGCGAGAAACTAATCTCATATATTACCTCGCTCTGAATTTAGGCCCTAACAACAAATCTGACTAATAATGCTATGCTTGAGCTGATATCCTATTATTAAATTCAGAGTAAGCTACAACAAGTCTGTACTTTCCAAGCAGTCTGCTCTATGAAGGTAAACACTGCTAAGTTCTTTTCAAAAAAGCCCATAGCCAATCTATGTATTGACTAGAGATATTTGAATTATAGTTTTTATACTTACAGTACCTACAAATAATGAGAGTAAAACTTATTAAATGTGAAAGTAAGGCTTGTATGATAACTTTCATCCTCAATTACTTGTGTTCCGGCACAAAGATATTGTTTATATGTTTGTACTGATTTATTTGATATACGATTATTGTAAACAAAGTTACCTTTACAGAATCAAGAGGATACATCACACAATGTTCCATAACCCCTGCAATTGCTCCAGCAGTCATGTGTGTTGAAATATTGTTGGTAGGAAGTGTTTCATAGTCTTCAAAGTTCATAATAGTCTATTTATTAAAAGAAACACTTCACTAGAAAAATGTTCAGTTTTTCACTTGAAACAAACACACAGGATTTGGAAATGTTCAACTAGAAGAAAAGATGCACAACTGACCTACGACCCTATACCATGCTCGTCGACGGGTCGTGTCGTGGTAAAGGCAAAGGCTAACTTAAACTACTACAGTTCTGCCAACCGAGTAGCGAGTATAGCTGTTTTACCCGTAAGAGACCACTTAATTTCCCGGAATTACTCGAAGTAAAGAAAAAAAACTCATAGAATATAATATCATAGACCTTCTAAATAGAAGGTCTATGATAATATACAAGGTGTCCAGCTCCAACTGATACATATTTTAAAGGATGTTTGTTAGGTCAACACAAGCAAATAATGCCATCATCTATACATCTCGATTCGGTTACCCATCTCGATTCGTTTTCTGTCCGTGTGTCTGTTTTTTTTTTTTACAAAAACTTGAATATCTCAAAAACCATTTGACATACAATACTGAATGTTCGTATGAATATTGACCTTACAAAGATACATTTCACGTAAAAAGGCTGAATATCTAAGATTATCAGTTTCAAAATGGCAGCTGTATAAAAATGTCGAAGTCAAATAAAAAAAAATAAAAACTATACATTTTACCACAAAATGTTAAGGTACAATATTTGTAGACTACTCTATGCCAAATGCCAAAAAAAACTCCTGTGCTTGTCCTTTGAAATGAAGCTAAAAAACTGTATCATTGAGGATAAGCAACATAGATATCGAGTAGGGGAAGGTGTTGTACCTAGGGACAGTTTGTAGTTTATATTTTTTTAAAAGAACCCTGTCATATATTTCAACTGAAATTGAATGTATATTACACAAAATGAATCTTTGCACACTATCTTAAAAAATCTAAAGTCTTCATATTTGCAGTAGAGATTATAAAAATGTAATTTAAACATTTTTTAATTTTGTCCCTAGGTACATCAGCCTGATGTACCCTGGTCGCAACCTTAGATGTACCTTGGGACATTTTCTAAATTGGTAAATAAACTACTTTTTATGACAAAATGAACTTTTATTTCTATCTACAAAATTTTAACTTAAATGTTAAACACAACTTTTAATTAATATTGAAACCTGAAAAAGACACATAAAATTTTACTTGTTTCTGCAATCTTTCCGTGCCTCCATAAGAAAGAGGTTCTGGCAGTTTAAGTTTTATATCGTTAACACTTAAATCAAATATGTCTGTGCTCTTGGTTCTAAACCTCTCACTGTCCATGCATTTTACAAGATTTGTCACGGAAAATGTTTCTTTATCTTGCCTATCAACAATTTTTGGAACAAAACTTTTTACACGTTTCTTTCCTTGACATTGAACTAAAACAAAATCTTCGGTCTTTAACTCTTCAAGATTAAGATCTTTTTCCATATCCTTTGCCTCAGGATAATCATCATCGGTTAATTAATAAAAATCATCAGACTGATCATTTATCGAATCATCAATTGTCAAATCTTCATCATCACTTGAATCTTTCCCTTTTTTGAACAACTTTTTTAAATTCAACCTTACTTTGTATTTTTGCTCTTTTTATTCTCAAGGCAGTATTTTTATCGTGATTGGTTATCTTGTTTATGTCCTTTTGTGATTTCTTTTTATTCTCCTTTCTCAGTTTTCTCCATCTTTTTTGCTTCGATGTTTCAATTTCAATTTTTTCTGGGTATCATAGTCATGATCTTTGATTTGCCTTTACGGTTAGTTTTACATGATTGTTGAGTTTTACGAGCTCCTGACTTAGGAAAAGGCCTTAACATCTCTGGGGTAATAATAGTCAAAAACTGGATTCGTTTGGGGTGATGACTGAGGAGTTGGTGGATCAAGAAGAGACTCTGTAAACTTGGATGTTGATGGATTGTTAACCGGAGGCTGCGATGACAGTGGTGAATGGAGATTCAGAGGTGTGGATGTGTGCATTGATGACTGTAAATCAGACGAGGTTGTTGGTTGCTGCAACTCTGACGGTAGGCATACCTGACAGTCTTGGCCCTCAAGACAAAGATTACTGACGGGAGCAGAACGATCTGTGACATAAGCAGGAAGAAAGTCGTAATCCTTAAAAATGTTTTGATCAAGTGGGAGAATTCCTGTGACTCTGAATCCTTCAACTATGTTAGCTGGTGTAAACGCTTTGTTGTAGACCTTTCCTACAATTTCAGCCACATCATAAATCGTGAGTGGCTTTCCTTGATTGCCAGGTGATGACATCCAGTCAGTAACAGCCTTATGATAGTAAGTTTTAAAAGGACCAAACACTGTACGGTCTAGGGGCTGCATTTTGTGAGAGGTATGGGGATAGAATGTGACCATATGCAAACCCACTTTTTTAGCAAGAGTAATTGCTTTTACAGAAATGTGGCTCTCATGGTTGTCCAGTAACAAAATAATTGGGCTCTCAATGGTCGGTTTTGCATGTTTCACAAAATGTTCGAAGTATTGGTAAAAAACGTCTTCATTTGACCAACCCGACAGTGCTGCTGCTCCTATTGAACCTGGTGGTGCCCCTTTCAACATATGATCCTTAAATTGAACACGGGGAAACACAAAAAGGGGAGGAACAGTGTTCCCCATAGCATTCACTGCTGCTATCATGCTTATGTTTGTCCCCCGCTCTGCAGATGTCATGGCTCCAATAGCTTTAAAACCTTTAGAAGCTAATACTTTTGGTGGATTTTGGACAGTTGACAGTCCTGTTTCATATAAATTAAATATTTTCTTTGGGCAAACTCGCTGCAACCAAGGACTTCAATATAATTTGAAAAAAATAGACCAACAATGTATTTATTAAAAGATGTAGCCCTCGATAGACTAGTTGGCTCAGGTTTACGTAAGGACAGTTCAGATAAATGCCGTTACCTAAACAATCTAGTCCAGCCTTCTCCTGCTAGTTTATCCTCGTCCCATTTTGTTGGATATTTGACACAGTTTTCTTTCACAAACTCGTAAGCAAGTTTGCGTAGGTCAAGTATGGTGAGGCCATAATGCATGTAAGCAGCTTGTTTCATGTATTCCACACGCAGAGTTTCATGATCTTTAGTAAAAACCTTATTGGTATCATAATTTGGAGAGTATTCATAGCACACTGCGCCTGATGCTTTGAATGTAGACACATGCCGAGCCAGCGTTGACTTGGAATGGAAATTCCGTATTTTTCAGCAGCCCCACGAACAGAATAATGGTTCTCCACAACATCTTTTACTGCAGAAGTGAAGGCTGCATTACTTGGCTGATATCTTTTCTTATTTTCTTTACTCCGTGGCTTATTCAAGGTTCCTGAAAAATAATTTTTTTTATGTACCTGGGGACACCCCTTAGACGTGTCCCTAGGCTATACGCTTAAACATTCATTTTAAACTATTTAAAAACATATTTTAACCAAGTTAAAAACTATACTTAAGCTGTTATATATTGTTTCTAAACTAAGTTTTTAAGATATAAAATAGTTATTGGTTGGCGTAGCTGTACAAACAAAGAACAAGAAATTTTATATATTTTAATAATTAGTCAAGCCAAAAATATTACTTACTTTTAAAATCTGATTTTTTTACTAATTTTGGTAGTTTTAAAGAAAGAAGTACTATAGTTTTTATTTGTTCGGTTAGGTGCATTAATAATTTGCGTCTGTTACAAATAAAAAAAATCACCTGTACTGCCAAGAGTTAATTGTAAATAACTACAGTTGTTGCAATTATTGCAGACAATCTGTTGCCACCGTGCAACCAAACCGTGATGAGAAGGGTGGAGCACATGGCGAGTGTGCACCGCTGGCTTCTATTACAAAACGGTCCTCACCACCGCCTTCCACACAGACCAGCTGATTAGGTTTAACACTTATACTTTCCCTAGGTACATCACGGTCACATTTCTTTGTTTATTAAAAGGAAACATTTTAGGTTAGGATTTAGTTAGATCTAATGCTATATAAAAGGAGCTTATAAAGTATACTATAAAGTATGTACTTACTTTGATTGAAGAACTGATGTAAATATTGGTAAATTGAGCCACAAACTAGAAACAAATATTTACTTTTGAGGTAGAAAAAGATAATTTAGTTATAACTTCACAACACAGTGTTTTAGGCCAACCTGGAGTAGACAGTCAAGAGACCAACTAAAAAGCCAATGTTGCCAACTGTAACACTGAAATTTACCTCTTATAAAACAAAAAATATAGCTTCTGTCCCTAGGTACAGCACCTTCCTCTATACCATTCCATTCCATGGTAAGCATTCCAAACTCCGTAAAAAGAAGCCAATAGGAGATTTTCTCTCTGATTTGGAACAAAAGCCTACCCCTACCAATAATCTAAATAAAGTAAAGTTACGGATATAAATTTGAGAAAATCTCACTTCAAGCTACCAAGGGGGAATTCTGATCAGAGATGGATGACATTAAAGAAGGCTACACACGTTTCTCAACTCTCAGTTCTTGAACCTAGAATTACCACTGCTGAGAACAGTATTAAAGGACTGAATTAAGGCCTAAGGAAATCAGAAACAAGTTTTATGGTTTAAGAATTAAATATTATTTAGATATGTATCTTGATATGAAATGAAAACGTCTTTATTAGGGGCGAATTAGGACTAAAAAGTCCTCTCTTCCACTTAACCCCAAAGCATTAGAGCATTAACAATTAGCATGCAGTGATAATATGCTAATTGTTAGGGCTGCTGTTATATTTTAATTTGCAATTTTTTGTACATTTATCTCCTTAGTTTTAGGTATTATTTATTTTAGTGTCTAAGTGTTATGATATTCTGCAAATTGTCAAGACCTCTGCTGTTGTATTTGATATCGTTCATTCTGTCAGTCCCTCTTGAAAATCTTGAAGCAAGTGTTGCCTAGTTTCAAGATTTTGTCGTTTAGTGGAGGTAGCTGGTACTGGCAAATTTGTAGGGACAAAATTATCAATTTAAGTGATAGTCCTCTAAATTGAAAATTTGACCTCGTGCACATTATTACTCTTTTTAAACTATGTAAAAGGTATACTGTTAAAATTAATGAGTTACATTATTATGATCAAGGTCTGGTACGAATAGTGTAACGATATGCAGTCAATGCATGTATATTCGCTTCCCCCCCCCCCCATGTTGCCCAGTGAAAATTCATTAAAATACGCTCTGGTGTAAAAGGAACACTCTATCTTAATATAACCACGCTTCCAAAACTCAGAAATCTTAGTGGCACGTTTTTACCTCAAGTCGTAGTTAAATTATTTATTAATGTTAATTATTTCTTAATGATGCTTGCTATTTATTTATTATTGTTGTTATTATTAGTCTTCATAATACATATACAGTAAAAGTGAACATCACACAACACAACAAGGCAATTAAACTTTGGTAATTATAAACAAGGATTGTCCATTGATTAACAAAATAAGAACAATGGGCTGTCAAAAATTACATGTGCAAGCTATAAACAATTCACCATCAACAATGACAGGAATAGATGGAATTAAACTCAGAATAAAAACAGAGAAAAAAGATTACATTACTTCTAATGTTGCTTTAAACATTTTCTGTGACATTGTTAATTAAAAACCATTATGTTGATAATTTTTCAACAGGTTCTGAATAATGTCTGATAATTTGTTCATTTTTAAAACAATTTCGAACTTTTTTAGTTTTCTAGTCATAAAATGTACTTTATAATACCATGTATATAAGTATAAAGTTTTAATTATAGAGGTAATAATTTTATATATTTAAGTTTAAGTTTAATTATTATTATATTTAATTTATTTAATTAATAATTTATAATTTATTAATAATTTAATATATAATATATAATATTATATTATAAATTATTAATATATAATAATTTAAATATATAATTAATAATTAATAATTTAATTATTATTATATTTAAATATATTATATTTAATTATTAAGTTTAAATATTTAAACAAATTTTTAATGATTTCAATTACTTTAATGTTTATTACTTTATATTATTACTTTATTTTATTACTCTATGTTTATTACTTTAATGTTTTAATGTTTCAAGCAAATAGTTTAATTTCTTAAATTAATTGTCTATGTGACAGATTAGCCATAAACCCCAGTTCAAATAATAAATATCAAACAAAATAATAATTACTTAATACAAATTAACTAATATTAGGACTTATGTCCCCAGTAAGAAGTAAAGATTCTTTTATTCAACAGCCAACCACAACATTTTATGAATATTTCATTATAGAACCATATGGTATTTTAACAGTGGTGTTACAATATTTCTACAAGTTAATAACAATGCACTGTAGTTGGAGTGGTCGGGTAACATTGGTACGCAGAAAACACCTAAACCGCTGACAACATGTCAGTTGAAAGATCCGGTGTGAGGACATCTTACATTCCTTGGTAAATTCTAAGTCGTGTATTACGGCAATACGCAGATGGCAGCACTTGCTGGCTGCCAAGCAGAGTAAAGGGGAACGGTCGTGGAGTGCCGAAAATGTGGTAGCGAAGGCATTTGGTAGGAAGGCACGTAACTTATCGTTGCATTTCCAGTTCCCTCTCCCTTCTGTATAAAATTCTAAATTTATATTAAATTAAAATGATGAAAAATGAAAAATTTAAGTACATTTATAAATAAGTTTATGATAAAAAAGCATTATGTTAAATTAAAAAGGATATTTCCTTATAACCTAGAATTTACCTTAAAACCTGTATATTTTTACCTAAAATTTAACTCTGACGTTTAATCCTAAAAAATACAAAGGTTCTAACTTTGCCTCATAAACTATTACAAAGTTTCATTTCACGTTATAAAGTAGCCTGCAAATAGGTGTCGACTGCACGCTGTAGAATAAATAGTTGAACATTATGAAATCATTCAAATGTATTCAGTATTTATTTATTGTACTGAGTATTAAACTGTCATATTCACCTGGGTTGTCAAATTATAACATAACGTGTAATATTCGATACACAAGTATGTTTTAAAAAATATTGATTTGGAAAATTAATTCAAAATAATATTTTGTTATATCAGTACTTAACCTGTTTAAGAGTGGTGAAACTGATCCCAAATAAGAATCTTAGTCATTTGACATTTGTTCCCAAATGAGGACATTCGTCATATGACGTTTTTAACAATACATTCCAATTTTGCAAATTAAACACGGCAAATTTATTTAATTGCATTTGATTATGTTAGTAATACAATTTATACATAATGCGCTTTATTTGTAACAATTTGAAACTTGTAAGCAGCCATAATGTGGCTTACTCAAGTGGTGAAGAAATGGAACCAGTTACGTCAAGAGCGATGCATGTCCTGCCATTTTATTTAGTATTTGGCGTCCTGTTGACCTTGCCAGATCTCTTACTCAAGTCGCGTGCTGTATAATTGCTACTATCTCTTGGTTTTACTGTTATAGTTTTATTCATTAGTTGTTTAGTTGAACAGTATAGTGTTATTTTAGTTTTTTGTTTAACATGTGATATATCCTCATGTATATTTCCGTGCTTTGAAAAATTCTAGGGATGTAAACAATTTTTTAACTTATAATTTACATTAAACCATGTTTTTATAAATAATTAAACCGTTATTAGCAAAATATTAAATGTTTATTTTCGTACATTAATGCTTCATACTAGTGATGCTGCACCAGAGAGCAAAATAGACTCATGTGCCTCTGATAGCTCCCATAACATCAAGATAATCAACACTCATATGGCAGATGTTATCAGGCAATATAAACATAACAAAGCAACTGGTTTTGCTCATAGTATCTCCAGTGACTTTAACGACCCTCATCACATGACTGCTGGCATAGCAGTAGTTTTTAAAAATAATTTTGGAAACACCAAACCATCACAGTGTGTGTGTGTGTGTGTGTGTGTGTGTGTGTGTGTGTGTGTGTGTGTGTGTGTGTGTGCGTGTGCGTGTGCGTGTGCGTGCGTGCGTGTGCGTGCGTGTGTGCGTGCGTGCGTATTAAACTATCAACTATAATTTGATTCGGTTCCAAATTTATTAATATTATATTACTGATATACAATTTCTTAGTTCCATGGAACAATATTTTAATTTTTTACAATCAGCGTGTTACATAAAATAACTCATATTATCATCAGATTCAGACCTAAATGCTTTTTCTTGGGATTAAATGTATTCTTTTACTTTGTGTTTTGATAATAACTGTATTAATATTTATTTAAAAATTTGACGATTGAAAGGTTAATAATTATAGTAATAAAATTCTACTAAAGCTTGAATCTTTTATTAGCACTGCTATAAATGTCGTACTTAGTATCCATATTGTAAATTCACTATTATGTTCATCTAGCGATACAAGAATACCCTAATGGTGCCTCTATGTTTAATTTAATCACCAAAGAAAGATATTTTGGTAAACCGATCAAAGACGACTAGGACACTGCCTTCCAGGACTTGACAGAAAGCTTTAAAAGAAGAAGACTAAAACACCTGATCTGCTCCCCTATTGGCTGTATGAACGATAAAGTAAATTTGAGGCATTTTATTGACAATATATTTGCTTTACAGCTCAACACTGAAGCTAGTATCACTATTGTAACACACGCTCGAAAATCTAATCAGGTTCTAAGAAACGGAATCACACATTCAGTCTTCTTTGCACAGCTGAAAACCCTTATTTACAAGAAATCTAGTGGGAGCTCCCCACTCTCTCTGAGGCCTACAATCGTCCGGTTTCCAATGGTGGTATGTCAACCCATATGGACGTGGATACATCAGAAGTCTCCCCATCAACAACCAAGTTGTCATCAGATGAGAACCAACTGAATATTGAAACAGTGTTATCGGGTATTGGTGAATGTAGTGAGATTAAAGTGGTCCCAGCCATCCTCTTATTTAGTGAGACACTAATGCAGAGTAACCGTGCGAATGGTGCAAGTGTTCTTTCAAATTCCAACCATGTTTAATAGTGCTAAGGAAGATCTCTTCTCAAAAGAAAATGAACTCCTAAACAGTTGTAATTTGATCAGTGAAGAATGTATAGGAAATAATTGTACAGAATCTCAGTGTCCTAGTAACATAAGTATGAAGTTAATGAATGAAATTGACAGCCAAGATTATTATCCTCAAAGCAATGCAGAATCATGATTTTTAGATCTAAGAGAAAATACAATACAAATTTTTTAACTCCTCAAAAGAAAAGCACAAATAGAACAAAACTAGAGAATAATAATAATTTGAAAATGTTTTTTCTTAATATACAGGGCCTTATAAGTAAAAATACTAATAAAATAACTATTTTGGAAAGTTTTCTGGAGGACTTAAACAATACTAAAGTAGTTTGTATCACAGAGCATTGGCTTAAGGCTGAAGGGGCATTGTTGTCCTATCCATCAGGATATCACTGTGCTAGTGCATTTAGTAGAACCGAACATATTAGGGGAGGCTCACTTCTGTTTGTCCACAACTCGCTTGATTCGAGAATCTGTGATATCACTTGTTTCTGCTCTGAGTTTCATTTTAAAGCATCTGCAACCTTCATAGATGGACTGAATATTATAGTGGTTTCAATATACCACTCACCCTCTGGTGATCCCAAAATTTTCCTAAAATCTCAAGACAATCTATTAAATCACCTCACTAATTGGAGTAAATATATAACAGTGATAGGTGGGGATCTGAATTATAAATTTTATGATAAGACTGATAGCGATACTGCTCTTGCTCTCCAAAATCTTTTTAGGCAGTACAATTATTATTACCTTAATCAAAATCCAACAAGAGGTGACAATTGTTTGGATAATGTTTTTGTAAATAATAGAAGTTGTCAGGGATATCTCTCCTGCCAGATTATTGATTTCCCTTTCTCAGATCACAGTGGTATCCTGGTGGATCTGGGGAGAATATCAAATTATAGCGTCCAAGATAGTCAGTTCAGTTGTGCTAGTGGTTTGAATATGGTGATTCCTAAAAGTTCTCTTAATGATTTTAGCATGCCATTGGCGTCATTTGACTGGGATGCCATTATTTATCAATATAACAACAGTAAATTACCCCTCCTCTTCAACAAAGTTTGTTCTGTCATCAGCGCTTTATTACACTTCAAAACTCTAAAAAAGGTCAATCCAAATAAACAAAAGAAAATGACAAATAAGTGGTATAACCAAGATCTGGCTAAAGTGAAGGAAAATCTATTACAATTCCATAAGATATCAAAAAATAATGTTGGGTTAAAATACCATTTTCTAACCCTTAAAAATGAGTACAGACAAGCTATTGCCTCAGCCAAGCTTCTATACAATGAAAGTTACATAAATCAAAGCAATAACAAATACAAAACCGCTTGGAAAATTACCAACGACAACTGTCTATTATACCAAATGCAATAAAATAAATATCAGTCCTGATATTTTCAATAATTATTTCATCAATTCAGTGTCAGAAATTAAAAAGAACCTTGGTAATCCATCTCGCATTTCCAGTGAATATCTGGAAAATAATATCAATCATCCACCAAACATTTTTCAATGGACAGACATAAAACCTGATGATGTCATTAAATCAGTCAAAAATAACTCAGATAGCTGTGACATATATAGTATGTCAAATAACATGTTAAAGAAAATATTCTCTGGCATTGTTATCCCTCTCACTCTTTGTTTTAATTATTGTTTAAAGAATAGCTACTTCCCTGAAGAATTTAAAATTTCAAGAGTTTGTCCAGTGTTTAAGAAGGGTTCCAAAAATACTCCTGAGAGTTACCGTCCTATCTCTATAATTCCAGTTATGGGCAAATTACTTGAAGCTCTAGTTTATAAGCAATTATACAACTACCTCGAAACAAGTAATCTTTTAAACTCTATGCAATTTGGTTTTAGAACAAACAAATCTACCTTTCAAGCTTTAGATCAATTAGTAAGAGACGTTTCACAAGCATTTGAGAATAAGGCTTTTGCTTGGGCTACCTTTTGTGACCTGAGCAGGGTTTTTGATTGTGTAGATATCAACGATCTCATATTGAAGTTGCCATATTATGGTCTTGGTGGCAAGCCACTCTTATTCCTAAAATCATACTTAAGCAATAGGAAACAAAAAGTTTATATCAATGGTAGGTGGTCTCAAGAAGCAGATATGTCCCACAGGAATCCATACTAGGTCCATTATTATTCCTAATCTGCATTAATGACCTACCACCATCTTTTTATTCACTGGATGAATTTTTCCGTATGGAACATATTCTGTTTTAATATTACAATTCTGTTTTTTACAATTTTATTGAGTTATATTTTACTATAACTCATATCTTAGCTGACTTAGGACATTACTTGGCTCAATGATAGCTGTAAAATGGCTCAAATATAGCTGTAAATCTCTGAATTTTTATGGCAATAAAATGATTTTGATTTGATACTCCTTTAAGGTTATTTCTGTTGAAATAGCTCACTTCTCTTTGCAACAACATTAAAGTGTCATATGACGTGCACACTCGCCAACAGGTTAATAAATCACTACTAACACCATCACTAGGAGAAACTAGCATTAAGAATAATAGAAGGGTGAGCGTGAAACTATGAAGTCCAAAATAAATGGATGTTAGAAGATATTCAAGAAATGAATAGTTCAAAACAACATAAAATTAGTACGTCCAAGTAACTCTTCAGTTACTTAAGAAACAAACTTTAATAAGCGTTAAATCTATTGTTAATATCAATCTCTCCATTACTAACAGAACTATAAACATCATATAGGAAAATAATAATTAAAATGTTTTTTTCAATTATCAAAAATATCTTACCGAATGGAAAGTGCAAATGAATTAGGCTTGTCAATAATTTGTTGGTCTAAGTTAATAATTTCCTATACTTTTATTAGAAAAAGTCTTGGACAGGTAGGCTGTATTTTTACACATAATAATATGATAGATACAACTTAACTTAACAGTACAAAATTTAATAATACACATTATTTTATGAAATGCTAAAAAAAGTCAAGTATTAATTTTATTTATAATAATATACTATAATCCTGGCAACAGATTCATTAGTTAACAATTCATTATTTCAGTTACATTTTACTTCTCTACTGAAGTTTGTAAGTTATCCACGACTATCTCATCAGGTGATATAAGGAATGATAGGGTATAGTTTGAACAATTATTTCTTCTCCAGTCTTTCTATAACTCATATATAAAGAACGAACACAGCATAAATTTCTCATGAATCTACATTGTTTTTCATAATATTTTTGCCATATTGAAAAAAATGAAAAATGTTTGTAGAGGTTTCACTGTATGAAAATCCTTCATAGTAAAGAACCTTCAAACACAAGTTTTTAATCTTATCATACACATTAGTTAAAATGTAATTAAGATAATTAGTCATTTAATATTCGTGTACTTGAATTAACAACTTCACTTTATGTCCAATCAAATCACACAATTTCTAATGTTATTAAAATTAAAAAGTAAGCAATATGATTTACTGCAGTACATTTAAAATTGTTTGTATGAAAAATAAAATGCAAATTTATATAAAATTATGATAAATATTTACATTATTAAAGAAAAAAAATATACTTAAATTATTAAAACACTGGTACCATAAGTAAAATACATGAGTATGTTGTACAAACTTTTACAATGCTTAAAAGCTAAAATTGAGTATTTTACCTACTTACTAAGTTAATCTTTGTTGAAGACTAGTTCTTAGGAGATTTATAAATATCACAAAGATAGTAAGTGTTACAATAAGAACGTTTTTCATAATGCTTACTCCATTGTTCTACCAGTTTATAAATATTGTTGTATTTTTCATCCTATTTTATTAATATTACAATTACAGTAACAAAGATAAGACTCAGAGAATAGTTGAGTTGTGGAGCCTGATTGAATCTGCTACCAAATCCACCACCACCATAGAGTAACTTGACTCCTTCTGTAACAAAAAAATTGGTTAATTTTTATTGGTTAAAATAGTATTAAAGACACCTTAACTATTTTCAGCATTAACTACACTAGAAGTAATTAATACATGTGCATATGTAAATAAATGATGACAAATTTAATACAAACAAAACTGATAAACCAAATATAAGCATTTTAACCTAGTCTTATATACTACATTTATATGCCGAAAGAAACTCCCGGCACTGTAAGAGCAACTCTCATATAGAAGCAATTTCATCTTCCTGGAAAAAGATCAGGAATCATCCTCTCGTCTATTTAGTCCAGAGGAGCATTAAAGACTGTATTTATGTTCTAAAAACACTCTGACCAACCTGAATTTTGTTTTTGAATTTCTGTAGCATGTTTTGAAAAATTTATCTCAGATTAGAAAAATTGTGAATAAATGTTAGAAAAGGACCTAATAATAGTAGTTTTGAATCATTTTCTTTTGTTTTACTTCATTCCTTATATTACTAACTAGTTTATTACAAAATAAAGTGGTGTAAAAAATATTGAACATTAGTTTTTCAGCAAAGACGTTCACCAGGGGCTGATGGCCGACTGGCCATACATAACAATTAGTTTTTTAGCCTTCCACATATACATACTACTTCTGAAGTCATAAATCGACATTACACAATCACAAAAATGAGTTTTTGAAAAAAAAATTTTCAGCCATTGGGTTTTATATATGCAGCCACACATGTGAAAACGAAAATACTTCCTTAGCACTGAATATGAACTCCTGAAAGTAAATTATTGCCTATAGTATTCACCTAATTTGTAATTTGAAGTATTGTGATGACAGTTCCACGTTATTACAAGCAATGGTGTTTCCAAATTTAGCTATGAATATCTTGCTTGAATGCATTTTCCAAGAAATATATACATTTTATAAAGGAATATTGTACCTTTTTCATTATCAGCTCCACATAGTTTGTAGGAAAGACGGGTTTTGCGATTTGATGGAAAGAGGTACCCTGGAATGTATAGACTGGGCGACTCCAGTTTTCCAGTAGACAGAAGGCGACTGAAATCTTGCTCCAGTTTGTTTGCTTCTGACCCTGTAATAATTGGTTCAATTATAGTACTGGGAACATTGAATTTGAACTTAAATAAAATCTTTAAATTTCATTAAACATACAAAACAATCATCAGAAATACAATATTTGGAAAACTACAAAGATTATAGGCCTATAAATTGAGTTGTTGAACACCATTTTTCATTCTTTTGTGAATCCCTCTGGTCTGAGGAAAATGAGTGTGGTTCATCGAAATCGATCACCATAAGATTTGTGCATTTTGTACTGTTATTGTAATATATTTGTGCATTTTATGCTTATATTGTAATATATTTGTGTTGTCTGACGTTTACTTGTAATGTAATTTGGAAATGAGATAGGATTGGCGAACTTAATTTATTTTTCAGTATTGATCAAAGTTTTAGATCAAATCTCTTAATTTTTACTAAGTTACATAGTATATTAACCCTGGAGAGGGCGCGTCACGGTCCTTTAGACTGGGTGTACAGGAAAACTTTAATAACTTTAGTTGTAGCAATTCAAGCGTTTCCTCCCCCTTAGTACCTTTCAATGGACTCGTCCACTTGCCGGATGTCCCTTTGTCTCCTCCTTCCCCTTCACTAGTCGCTCGTCAGTAAGCATGGTGTTGTGACCTGATCGCTTTCTCCTGGCACGCCACCTCACGCTACTTGTTTTGCTGAATATTTAGACCGTGCGCGCCCTTTGCCGTATGCAGGTTTGATTGTTACGTTTAGTGTTGTTTTAGTTGAATATAATAAAATAGTTATTTTCTTTGTATATAAGTGTTAAATAATAGTGTGTAAAATAAAAACCTTTTAGTGTGAATACATTTTTTTGTTTTTTTAGAATATTTTTATTTTTTTAAATATTTCATTATGGAGAGAAAACGGGAAGAAGATATTCAAAGACTTTTAGAAAGTGTTGAGAAAGAAATGCAAAGTGATGAAGAAAGATGCGAAAACCCAGGGGCAGTTAAACGCCAGTTTTTTATTGATGAACCTTCTGACAATATAATAATTGATGAACCTGCATCTGACGTTGACGAAGAAGATATTTAGAAGTTCAAGAAGAAAACACAGCATTGGAAGAGTCAGCCAAAGAAGACAATGCAGTTGAGTATCGAGGGCCTTATTACATTGGGAAGGACAATGAAACAAGATGGGATGCCCACTGTCCAACACGGGGAAAAAATGTAAGAACACCAGAACGAAACATTGTACGTCGCCTACCTGGTGTGATATCTCATAAGCCAGAATCAGCAATAGAATCATGGAGACTTTTTCTTACTGATGATATTTTAGATGATATTGAAGATTTACAAATCAACGCATTCTAATGGTAAGGCCAGGTTACTCAAAGCAAAGTGATGCCCGTGATACTAGTAGGAGTGAAATAGAAGCATTCATAGGACTTCTTTATTTAGCAGGTATTTACAGAGCATCTCATGTAAACCTAATGGATTTATGGGAAACAGATGGTTTTGGAATAGAGTTTTTTCGATCAACCATGAACTTAAAAAGCTTTCAATTTCTAATGAGAAATATCAGGTTAGATGATGCAACTACACGCAGAGAACGGAGACTACTGGACAAGCTTGCTCCCATCAGAGATATATTTGAAAAGGTTGTGGACAAATTTAAGACAAGTTTTTCAGTGAGTGCGTTTTTGACAGTTGATGAAATGCTCGAAGCGTTCAGAGGACGCTGTGCCTTCAGACAGTACATAAGGAATAAGCCGGCCAAATATGGCATAAAAGTGTATTCTCTGGCATGTGCAAAAACATTTTACGCCCTAAATATGGAGATCTACACCGGTAAACAGCCTGAGGGGCCTTTTGATCTGCAAAACTCAGGACTTGAAGTGGTAAAGCGAATGATAGAGCCTGTAAGTGGTACAGGCAGATCAATTACAACAGATAATTGGTTTACCTCCATCCCACTGGCAGAGACCCTACTTAATGACCACAAATTAACACTAGTAGGGACAATAAGAAAAAATAAGAAGGAAATCCCTCCTGCGCTTATTTATAAAGGTAAGCCAGTGCATTCCAGCATTTTCGCAATAAAAAAAAATATTACTATGGTAGCTTATAGTCCAAAGAAAAATAAAGTAGTTACCATAATTTCTACTATGCACGACAACGATGAGATTGATCCAGAATCAGGTGATTCTTGTAAGCCTGATCAAAAAGAATTGTTTCTTTTTATAATTCGACAAAATGTGGGGTGGATGTAGTAGACCAGTACAAAGAGAGGTACTCTGTTTCACGCATCAGCAATCGTTGGTCTCTGACATTATTTTTTACAATATTGAACGTAACTGGACTGAATTCCTATATTGTTTTCAAACATGGAACTGGCAAATTCGACATTCCTCGACAACATTTTTTAAAGGAAATTAGCAAACGGTTGAGTGTGTGTTACTTACAAGAACACAGTGCAATAAAGACACTCCCAGTGGGACTCAAAAGAAACATACATCAAATTTTAGGAATGCCGGAAGATGCGGAAGTAGTACCTGCTCCAGCTTCTCCAGACGTAGAACGACCAGGACGGTGCGCCTTCTGTGACTGGAGAAAAAACAGGAAGACTAAAACCAAGTGCCATCTATGTCAGCGACACATCTGCAAGGAACACACAACAGTGACCTGTGTACGATGTGCCAATCAGGAAAGAAGCGAAGACTTGGAATAAAACACAGCTACAAAAAAATCAGGTCAACATTTTTTCTTTCATAAATTTGCAAACTAATATTTTGAAAATATGTACTATATTTAAATTCCAATATTTGTAAACTTTAAGTTTTTGTCATACATACAACCAGACATGTTAGCATTTAGTTTAGCCTTAATAAATATATATCTCTTTGAATAATACGTCTTCTTTCAATAACCGGTCTAAACCTCCTGCTGCGCCCTTTCGCGTGACTGAGTTGCGCTCTCTCCAGGGTTAAAATTTATTTGGTTTAGATTGGCTGTGACTCGGTTGATTGGTCAAATGGCTGTTATAGTCATAGTTCAGTTAACAGTTGTATTAACAGACATCACTTTTATATTCAAAATCGAATTTTAACAATTATACATCTAGTCATAAACGTAAATAAAATATAACAGCAATAATACTGTTTATGAACAGTAAAGACATTCTGTTGGTTGGTATTTTTTAGAACGGCAAATATAATCAAACAAATGACAAATTTAATTACAGTCAACCATCACAATATCATTACTGAAAAAATGTTTGCAAGATGGATGTCTGGGTTATTGAGTGATGTCTATAAACAATCACAGATAGTTGACACGGCATTTTTAGTAATTATTAAGAAATGAAAGTGATTGTTTTTTTTTTCAAGATTAATCACATGCGAGGAAACAAGGAATAACCATTCAACCCCTGAAACCAAACACCAGAGTATGGAGTGGTGAGGAAAGTGGTCAGAGTCCTAATATCTGTTGGAAAAGTGGTAGCCACAGTGTTTTTTGGACTGACATGGATTGTTGTTAATTAACTACCTGCCTCAAATGAAAAAATAAACTTAGAAAGAGATTGTACGGTTCTCATGGGACTTTGTCGGGTAATCTAGAACAAAAACGACTTTAGTCAAGGAAGAATTTGTTTATTCACGACAACGCCCTACCACATTCTGCTCATGTAACAATCAAACTTCTGCAAAAATTAAAATGAGATGTTTTCAACATCCCATCTATACTTCTCAAATCTTCACCCTTTCCAGAGTTGTAACATCGTATGGTTTTTTGTCAGCTCCCATTTATTAATTTAAAATTATATAAAAGCTGTATTGTATACTTGGAAAACACTCCAAAAGCCATTAGATATTAACGAAAATAAAAAAATCAAGTGATCTGTTAAAAAGCTAAATTCAATCCATCAAGCAATTTGAGACCTGCATCACTGATTGTTTTTATGCTAGCTAATCCCTATGTAAAACATCACAGGAAGCACTCTGTAACTCTGTGATTCATTGTTTGGATAGACTACTCACAATCACATGACTGATCTAGTGTCAATCCCCATTTGTATTACCAGTAGTTGCATCTGCTCATGCCAGTTCTGAACCGATTCAGCAGTGTCCATTCCCTATGAGGGAGGTTCATCACATCTATATTGATGGATCGTTAATAAGCATTTATTAATTTAAAATTATATAAAAGCTGTATTGTAAACTTGGAAAAACTCCAAAAGTCAATAGATATTAATGAAAATTAAAAAAAATAAGTGATCTCCTGTCAAAAAGCTAAATTCAATCCATCAAGCCATTTAAGACCTGCATCACTGATTTCGTCTATCAAAACTGTTCCACTCTTTGGCCCGCTATTATTAGGTGAGAAATTTGATCTGCTCAACTGGAAAGCAGTACGTAGATGTGGGTTTCGAGATTTTAAGCGACTGTTCTGACTTGGGAAATCCTGTGTAATGGGGAGGTGCAGGGCATTCAAGATCTTATTCAATTCTTTAAGTAGTGCCTCCTGACACCTTATTTCTAGAGGAGCCTTATATTACACAGCACCAGGAGCCAAGGTAGTGGAGTTGCCATGAGAGTACCACTAATAGCTTTCATGGCTCTATTAAGGACATCAGTCGCTTTATTATGTGCGCTATTTAGCCATATGGGAGCACTGTATTCAGCAGCTGAATAAACAAGTGACATAACAGTAATACTCAGGACATGTGCGTTGGCTCCCCAAGCTGTTACAGCAATATGATGTGGTGCACTTGCCTTGGTTTTAATTTTAGCTGCTGTTTTTTGAAGATGGCTTTTAAACATCAGCAATCGATCTAATGTTACTCCTAGGTTCTGTGGATGATCATTTCTGTGGTGAAGTTTTACACCATTTAGAGAGATGTTTAATTTTTTTACTATCTAATTGGTTACTTAGGTGAAAGAAGGCCACTTCGGTTTTTGATGGGTTAGGATTTAGATTCCAGGTTCTAAAATATTATTCAAGGGTTGCAAGATCATTTGTGAGTGTTTCTTCAGTAGCAGTGAAGTCCTTGTGTTGATAAGCTAAAGCAATATTGTCTGCATATACAAATTTTCTAGTCTTTGTAATTGGGATGTCAACGGTATACAAGTTGAATAAAGTTGGAGCAATGATAGACCCCTGTGAGTGGTAGACCATACTTCAGCTGTCTAAAAGACCTTTCTTCACAACCAATATAAACTTTTAGCGTCGATGGTTTGTCAACAACAATGACTTAGAAAAATATGCAGATATCTGACTAAAAAATATGGCAGCTAATTGATATGAAGTTACAACACAAAAATTAATGCCTAGTTACGAGAAATGTATGGAAAGTGATGAGAACTATATAGAAAAATAAGCAGCGATGTAAAAAATAAAATACGTATATTTTAATGGTTTTCGTCTAATCTTTTAGTTTTTTTCCACTAGTGAAACTTATTTTTGAATACTTTCTCATACAGTAAATAATCCAAAGCATTTTCCTAAAAAAGAAGTGCGACAGTAAGATTACATAAAGAAAAAATAACCAAAAACATTGTATTAGTGGATGAAACGGATGATATAAATGGAAAGACGTTAATCTATATAGGCAGACATTTAACTATTTCCTTTTGAGAGCAGGTTAGGTGTACATTTACAGAAATAAAATATGAGTTCAAGTGTGGGATTTAATCTATAGAAGAGTATAATAGTTCAGAATTTAATTTGAACATATTCAAAATATTGTTTTCAATGGATTTAAAATTTTTTATTGTCTATTGCACTGGGAGCACTGCTTATAAGAAATCTTAATAACATTATATTGAAATGACGTACCTTTAAAATGGACTAATAATTGTGTGCAGGCTCCTCCATGGAGTACTTTGGTGCGACGAGTATCCACTGTAAGGAGCCACTCAGGAACACCCATCACTCTCCGCACGTCTTCTAGGAACTGAGCACTGCAACAAAGATTTAAGGACTTGAATACTATTACAGTAATTAATTGCACAGGTTCCTCCATGGAGTACTTTGGTACAACGAGTATACACTGTAAGGAGCCACTCAGGAACTCCCATCACTCTCCGCATGTCTTCTAGGAACTGAGCACTGCAACAAAGATTTAAGGACTTGAATACTATTACAGTAATTAATTGCACAGGTTCCTCCATGGAGTACTTTGGTACAACGAGTATACACTGTAAGGAGCCACTCAGGAACACCCATCACTCTCCGCATGTCTTCTAGGAACTGAGCACTACAACAAAGATTTAAGGACTTGAATACTATTACAGTAATTAATTGCACAGGCTCCTCCATGGAGTACTTTGGTGCGACGAGTATCCACTGTAAGGAGCCACTCAGGAACTCCCATCACTCTCCGCATGTCTTCTAGGAACTGAGCACTGCAACAAAGATTTAAGGACTTGAATACTATTACAGTAATTAATTGCACAGGCTCCTCCATGGAGTACTTTGGTGCGACGAGTATCCACTGTAAGGAGCCACTCAGGAACTCCCATCACTCTCCGCATGTCTTCTAGGAACTGAGCACTGCAACAAAGATTTAAGGACTTGAATACTATTACAGTAATTAATTGCACAGGTTCCTCCATGGAGTACTTTGGTGCGACGAGTATTCACTGTAAGGAGCCACTCAGGAACTCCCATCACTCTCCGCATGTCTTCTAGGAACTGAGCACTACAACAAAGATTTAAGGACTTGAATACTATTACAGTAATTAATTGCACAGGTTCCTCCATGGAGTACTTTGGTGCGACGAGTATTCACTGTAAGGAGCCACTCAGGAACTCCCATCATTCTCCGCATGTCTTCTAGGAACTGAGCACTACAACAAAGATTTAAGGACTTGAATACTATTACAGTAATTAATTGCACAGGTTCCTCCATGGAGTACTTTGATACAACGAGTATACACTGTAAGGAGCCACTCAGGAACTCCCATCACTCTCCGCATGTCTTCTAGGAACTGAGCACTACAACATAGAGTTGAGGACTTGAATACTATTACAGTAATTAATTGCACAGGTTCCTCCATGGAGTACTTTGGTACAACGAGTATCCACTGTAAGGAGCCACTCAGGAACACCCATCACTCTCCGCACGTCTTCTAGGAACTGAGCACTACAACAAAGATTTAAGGACTTGAATACTATTACAGTAATTAATTGCACAGGTTCCTCCATGGAGTACTTTGGTGCGACGAGTATCCACTGTAAGGAGCCACTCAGGAACACCCATCACTCTCCGCACGTCTTCTAGGAACTGAGCACTGCAACAAAGATTTAAGGACTTGAATACTATTACAGTAATTAATTGCACAGGTTCCTCCATGGAGTACTGTGGTGCGACGAGTATCCACTGTAAGGAGCCACTCAGGAACACCCATCACTCTCCGCACGTCTTCTAGGAACTGAGCACTGCAACAAAGATTTAAGGACTGGAATACTATTACAGTAATTAATTGCACAGGTTCCTCCATGGAGTACTTTGGTGCGACGAGTATACACTGTAAGGAGCCACTCAGGAACACCCATCACTCTCCGCACGTCTTCTAGGAACTGAGCACTACAACAAAGATTTAAGGACTTGAATACTATTACAGTAATTAATTGCACAGGTTCCTCCATGGAGTACTTTGGTACAACGAGTATACACTGTAAGGAGCCACTCAGGAACTCCCATCACTCTCCGCATGTCTTCTAGGAACTGAGCACTGCAACAAAGATTTAAGGACTTGAATACTATTACAGTAATTAATTGCACAGGTTCCTCCATGGAGTACTTTGGTACAACGAGTATACACTGTAAGGAGCCACTCAGGAACACCCATCACTCTCCGCATGTCTTCTAGGAACTGAGCACTACAACAAAGATTTAAGGACTTGAATACTATTACAGTAATTAATTGCACAGGTTCCTCCATGGAGTACTTTGGTACAACGAGTATACACTGTAAGGAGCCACTCAGGAACTCCCATCACTCTCCGCATGTCTTCTAGGAACTGAGCACTGCAACAAAGATTTAAGGACTTGAATACTATTACAGTAATTAATTGCACAGGTTCCTCCATGGAGTACTTTGGTACAACGAGTATACACTGTAAGGAGCCACTCAGGAACTCCCATCACTCTCCGCATGTCTTCTAGGAACTGAGCACTACAACAAAGATTTAAGGACTTGAATACTATTACAGTAATTAATTGCACAGGTTCCTCCATGGAGTACTTTGGTACAACGAGTATACACTGTAAGGAGCCACTCAGGAACTCCCATCACTCTCCGCATGTCTTCTAGGAACTGAGCACTGCAACAAAGATTTAAGGACTTGAATACTATTACAGTAATTAATTGCACAGGTTCCTCCATGGAGTACTTTGGTACAACGAGTATACACTGTAAGGAGCCACTCAGGAACACCCATCACTCTCCGCACGTCTTCTAGGAACTGAGCACTGCAACAAAGATTTAAGGACTTGAATACTATTACAGTAATTAATTGCACAGGTTCCTCCATGGAGTACTTTGGTGCGACGAGTATTCACTGTAAGGAGCCACTCAGGAACTCCCATCACTCTCCGCATGTCTTCTAGGAACTGAGCACTACAACATAGAGTTGAGAACTTAAATACTATTCATATTCAAATCTTTATTGTCTTTCAGCATTTGTAAGCAATCAACATTGTAAATTTATAAACTAGATTTAAAAAAATACAATAAAAAATATTCAAACAATAGAATATTATACATGGTAAATGTAGCAGTAAACTTGGTAATATTTTATACATAGTACAATGATCATTACTTAAAACAATACAAAAATATAATGGTATTAAACAAATTTTAAATATGACTAGTCTTATAATATAAATAATAAAATATGATTAAAATTAGTTTAAAGATTAAAAATGTAAGTCACTCATGTTACACTGTAAAAATTCATCCAAAGAGTAAAAAGATTTTATTTTAAGCCAAGAATCTATAATTTTTTTGTAAAAATTGAGTGAAACATTAGATGCTTGTTGAGGTAGTTTGTTATAAAATTTTATGCTGAGAAATGTATAGCTGTTTTGTGTAATTGTCAATCTTGTTAAAGGTAGATTAAGTGAAAAATTATTTTTAGTACTATTCCTATCAACATCTGATCTTAACAAGAAGCTATTTACATTTTATTTAGCATAAATAAGGCAGTTATAGATGAACAAGCTTGGTACAGTCATAATGTTTATTCATTTTGTTTTATTAGCCTCCAGAACTGTTATATTATAGAAATAATACTGGTTTAACTACCTTTTTTTTTTTCTTGTCAACAGTTCTTCAAACATAATCTGCTATGTACATTTCGAAGCATAGAACTTCATCATCAGGCTTTCCAAAAACGTCACTATTTACATTACACTAAACATTAAAAACATTTAAAATATAAACTATAAACATTTAAACATATTAACATAGCACATTTGCCGGCCGGCGATAGACACCAACTGATGACCAATGGACATCAGTTTATATTTTAAATGTTTTTAATGTTTAGTGTAATGTAAATAGTGACGTTTTTGGAAAGCCTGATGATGAAGTTCTATGCTTCGAAATGTACATAGCAGATTATGTTTGAAGAACTGTTGACAAGAAAAAAAAAGGTAATTTAACCAGTATTATTTCTACATAATGTTTAGTTTTAAAATGTTCTCTACATGATTCCATGTCCCAGACCTAGAATTACCCTAATGGCCTTTTTTTTTTGCCATTTGAAAACAGATTTTGCTCCAATAGAGTTTCCCCAGAATTAAATTCCATAATGTAAGTGAGAATTAAAAAAGGCGTAATACGAATAGAGGAACAGTTCCTTACTAACATTATCCTTTAGTTTTTTCAAGAGGAATAGATTATGGGCTAAGTTATTACAAATATAATTTGTACGTTCATTCCAGTTAAGTTGTTTGTCTATATAAATCCCTAACAGTTTGACATGTAAGTTTTCATTTACTGGGATTTTCAGATCCACTATAAGTTGCTCAGATTTAGAATGATTTATTTTTAACTGGTTTGCTTCAAAACAAACTTGAGCCATTTTTGAAATTATACCAGTTTGTTCTAAAACCTGATCTATTGTACGACCTGTTACTATGAATTTTGTGTCATCAGCATACAATATTGTTTTACATGGCATGAAGTTTGAAAGATCGTTTATAAAATAAATAAAAATAAATGGCCCCAAAACAGATCCTTGGGGCACCCGCAATTTTATCTTTAGCAATGTTGATCTTTCATCACTGACTTGTACCAGATACAGCCTGTTATCTAAGTAGGAATATAGTAGCTTAAGTGAAGAACTATTTAAACCATAATGAGCTAGTTTTTAAATTAAAATATCATATGGCATCGTATCAAATGCTTTACTGAGATCAATTAAAGTGGTACAAGTCACCTCTTTTTTGTCAATGCTTTTATAAACAGATGACATAAACTCTTGAAGTACCTTGATTGCAGACAAATTTGAACGGAACCCAGATTGTTTTTCATTTAGCAGATTATTTTTTTCAATGTACTCTATTATTTGTTTATGAAGACAGTACTCAAACAATTTAGAAAAAATTGGAATTACAATATAGGCCTGTAATTATTAGGGTCAGTTTTTTCCTTTTCATAAATTGGAATTGCAACATTAATTTTAAGACAATCTGGAAA
This sequence comes from Stictocephala bisonia, assembly GCA_035578905.1. NCBI lineage: Eukaryota > Metazoa > Arthropoda > Insecta > Hemiptera > Membracidae > Stictocephala > Stictocephala bisonia. The sequence goes on from JAQJVL010000029.1 coordinate 143,977, forward strand.
AACACTTTCTGAAATAATTTTTATAAACAGAAAATAAAGAGGAATGATTATTAAAGGACCAATTAATTTGATAATGAAGTTGGAAAAGCCATAGTAGTCTTGTGCTCTTAAATTATTTAGAATGTTAATTGACTCCATGAGGTCATACTGAGAGATTTCAGTTCAATTGAATTTAGAACTGATTTTACTGTTGTAGCCAGATACAAATTTATTGGATCCTCTGTAGTAATATTGAAAGGATTGCTACTTACATTTGGGCTCTTTTGTCATTGGGCGTATTAATTAAATTACGCTTTCTAAGAACAACTTGGCAGCTATAATTTGTAATAAAGACTAAATTTTTTTATCTTTTTACCCTCCCCCATTAGCAATTATTAAAGAGATGTCTGCCCAAAACATATTTTTTAAAAAAGCATGACAATTTAAACAAAATTATCTCTTAAATTCACACTGATGAAGATTTAATGAGACTACCTTTCTAGGCATTTTAGGAATGAGACTATGGAATAAGACATTTCTGTTACATTTTTATTTCCTCAGCACAAATTCCTTTTTGAAAGTAGTTTATTCAGTATCAATATCATATAATTTGTGACTCTAAAACACTTAGAACATACTAAATTTGATCAAACTTTTTGAGCAAATGTTAAAAAAGGAAAATAATTTCATAATTAAAAGTCCTCTAAAATTCTAAATCAAAATTATATATTATACAACTTTGGAAATGTTGCAATTCAAACACCTTCATAAATAGATGTACATAATTTACCTTTCAAAACCTGCTCACCATGAAACAGCGGTAAAACCCTTTCATATACAATTTAAAAATAGATGCCAAAATTCATAATAATGTTGTATGAATTTGTATACATTTATGGGGGATATTACAACATTACTTACACAAAATCTCCTGCTATCTCTTTGGTACAAAAAATAAACATAAGATCTTTAATAGGGTAAATAAGGATTGTTGGACATTTTCCATAATTTTGTGAAGAAAATCTACAGGAAATTTTAACTTGGTACAATCCTAGTCTTCATCAAATCTTATATCTAGATTAAATCTAATTAAACTATGATATTGTAGTTTGAATTGTACTAAAAACACTAACAAGTTATAGCCTACATGCTAACCTAAAAACACAAACCCTTTATTAATACTATTTATTCCCTCTTTTACTAAAACTAAATACACGATTTATTTACCTCTTAACCTGAAAACATATCACACATAAGAATCAATCAATATAATATCACAAACAAAATAAAAAAATTCAAGAAATTCTTACGCCACTCATGCTGACAACGGCATCCAGACGACCAAGGTCATTTAGTCTAGTATGGGGTTATAGTAGAAGCATGCCCTCCAGGCTAACCCATGGCTAGGAGTTCAAGAGGAAACAACCACAACATGCAACACTGCGAACCCTACATAGGATAGGGAGGTAGGCAAATGTTTGGAACAACAAAAACACTTGATATAATTACCATGGTTAAAATGTGAGTTGATTAGCTGAAAGCTTCAATGTGATTGGTATATTTAATTACCAGTATTTAATAGAATAATCATACCACCTGATTTCTCTCATGTAACTTCACAGTCTACTGCAAAGCCTTGCCATGATGCCTACCGTCTGTTCTAGTTACCATGGATTGTACATTTAGTTATGTTATTACTTACAAATAGATATCTCGTCTAATAGGAATATTTGTGTCAGTAATTTGGTTAGTTAGTGAGGTCTGCTACCACAGCTAGTTTAAATTGCTATATGTTTACATGGGACTACCCTAGCGCTCCACAATGGACCACAAAAACAGCTGATAATTTGAGACACAACATTTAACATTGGATGAGAAATCTATCTGAGTGCTTATAAAATCAATTGTTGTACCAAGTCAAAATGTTATGTAGACTTTCTTCATGAAATGATGGAAAAGGTCCAACAATCCTTGTCTATCCTGTCAAATACTCCAGCATTACTAAATTTTTAAAATAATATCTTTCATAATAATAAAAGATGTATGTACATACAAACTTAAATTAGAATTTAAAAAGTAAAATTGTTATGATACTTGTACAATTATTTTGTACAAAAATAAAACTAAAAACAATTTTCAAGTGGACAATTTTATAACTTAACTTTCAATCTTAAGCATAACGTATATAAAAATATTTTTATTATATGGATGATAAATAATTGTATCTAAATCATTTTAGAACATTTCGCGAATCTAAATTTTATTATGAACCAAAGTGTAACAGGATATTGTTCAGAGTTTATATAAGCTTCAAAGGTACAGAAAACTTGAGTAAAAATCATTATTCTTCAATGAGGTTTAACAAATATGTACTTACACGTTAAATTTAGGGGTACGGCGAACATTTACATATTTAATTGTGTCTTTGTCAGGCTCAATGTTTGCACAAGCAAATTTATCAGGACCTCCATTTTTGTCTAATAAAACAATTGATTTTCCCATTGCTGAAACTGTTCCCTCTGAAACAAACATATGATATGACAAACATAAAATAATTATACAATTACAACAAATAAGACAAACAGGTACTTACATACTGTACATATAACATGGAAACTAAACATATATTTACGTACTGAGAGTTGGCAATGAATTGTGAGATGGGCTCAATTTAATTTTGATTTTCACAAAATTTAATAATACAACGTGTCACTACACAACTGCCATCAAGCCAATGTAAACTGCTTAAGTATTCCTCAAATAAGAATCACTATATACAGTGTTAATTACCTCTATTATAGTTTTCGTACTTAGTTTATAACAACAAATGAATCTAATTTAGGCTTGACGCTAATCAGTATTTATTTTCTGATTAAGGTATTAACGATTAACCTGCTTTGGAGTCTGTCTCAGCTCTGCTTCTTCAAACCATTACATTTAAAACTGTTGGGTGCGTGTGCCATCATCCCCCTCTCCTTTACCTGACCTTCGTATCTGCCTGTATTGTTGCACTCTGTACAAATAACACCTGCCACCTACAGCATCATGCAGGAACATTTTGGATGTGTATTAATTATCACTGACAGTACCATGAATACTGTAATTTCAATGTACATTCAAAATGTAGTTTTATAATATTTGTCAATTTATTTAGACATTTCATGACCAATTATCATAAATAATTCCAATATAAAACTTTAAAATAATTTGTCTTCCATCAAATATGTATTGTCGTTCAGTAATTACTATTTATTTTAATTTTAACAAATAAAACATAATACAGTTAATCATTTCAAACTTCTATTAGTGTATTAGTAGAGATAGGACTTCAGTAAATAACTTATCTGAGAAGACAAGTTCACCAACACCTTACAGTAGTAAACAAACACAGTAGTAATATATGTTTTCACAAATGTTCTGTGAGTAGAGAGAGAGAGACTGACAGCTTCCACTATTGCTAGGTAGGTGGCAGCGGTGGGGGTTGTACATCCATAGAGCAACACACAGGTTTTAATGCAGTTTTTCCAGTTTGTATATGTGAAGTTTGTTAATGGTGGAGGGGTAGGAAGGAATTGGTAAGTGATCTATCTGATGTTTAGATTAGGTCACTGGATTTAGTTATCCATTCATGTGCTGATTCCATTCTTCTAAGTGGGGAACTAGTGGCATGGGGAGGAAGGGATCTGATTACTTTAGTGCTGTAACACAGGTCAAAATTTTGTTTATTCACTATCCATTATTGGTTATGGAGAAGGGTATGGGCAGAGACAGATTTTCCTGGATTTTGATTTTTGCATTTGCAATCATGTCTATGGCCATTCATGCGTTTTTGAAGGGTTTCACTGGTCTTTATTTCAAACTTCAAATTCATCTATGGGGTTGCTTACAATATATGGTCAAAATGACTGTTTTCTGTAACATATATTTATTTTTTTCTCATATGACCATAGAAATACAAGTGAATATAAATAAATGCGGGTGGAAGAATTTAACTTTTTTACAGTCTAAGGCAGATTTTCCCCTAAAAGGTATCATCAATGAATAGTTCAATGACAAATATTCAATTAAAAGGTACCAGCTGATTGAGTTAAAAATTTATTACTACAGTTTGGTAGCTGTAGAATACGAGGCAAGTATGTAAACATTAGAATGTGTCTTTGCAAATGTGTTTTAAATGTTATACATTCTCCATTATTATGAACTAAAAAATATTAAATCTTTTTACTAAGTAAAACGATTTATCAAGGTTGAGAACTTACCTAGAGGAAAATTAGGATCAGAGAATAACCGTTTTCGACCACCGACATCTATGGGGCCCAGTCTGCCAGATAGATCACCCACGTAGCATCTTAGTGGATGATCTGGCCCACATTCTGTCCGGTACAAGTCTTGCTGCAATCAATAACATATATACATAAAGATAACCATATTCTAAACTACCTGTAGAATGGAAGGAAAAATGCATGATTAGAATATTTTTTAAACGTACCAATGTACATCTGACAACAGAAATTTACATATGGTTTTACATTACAAATGGTATTACATAGGATTTACATATGTATTAAATCAAAATAATAATTGATCAATCTTTTTGTTTAATTATTACAATTCCTGAATTAAAACCAAAGTTAGGGTTGACAAAAAGAATGCCATCTGTCTTGGAATATGTATTACGTGTACAACGATTTTTGTTTACGAGACAAACACAATCAAATAACTATTAATAATTTGTACGAACTGACTGTCTGCATTGTTTATAGCAGCAATATGATTACTATAATTTGCACTTTCAGACCATAATGTACAATACATAAAATACATACAACTTATTAGCAAAAATGAATTAATAGTAATAAAATAATCAAGAATATATCTCAGAACTACAAACAAAGCAAACATCACATAGTGTAAGTTTAATACAACAGATGTACGAGAAAATAAAAGGATGTTATAATGGTTATTGATTACAATAAACCATGTTTACTATCCTCAGACCAGAGTGATTCTAAAAAATCATTTCATTTGTAAATTATCTGGTATAACAATGGTAGGTGCAGTTTACTAAAACCATAATCACTTTCTTTATGGTTTATGGTAAATTGTAAACTTCACAGTGGTTGGTCATGTAAGGTGCATTAACCACTCAACTAGGCATGTATGGTGGTATTAAATCTTTTAGTACTGTCGTCACTGTAATAGACGTTTTGTATTTCTAATAATCTATCTTTTTTTTCTTTCAATATCTACCAGAGTAATACTAGTTGGATCTACGATAATCAATATTGGATTGCGTCTTTTTCGCTCATCTGATCGGTGTCAGAGACGAAAATAGCGGGAACGTCATCAGAGAGGGTAAAATATAGATGGCCAGCGAAAATATGATACTTTAATTTACCTAAAACCTTACATTTTTGACAAAAATGGCCTTGTACTTTTTGCACAAGAAATCTGAAATAGCATGCAATAAAAAGGTTAAGCATTTTTTAGTTCCAAAAAGAAAAAAGCGCAGAACAAAAGTTCAAAACTCACATTGAGAGGGTCAGCCAGCTGAGTGTAGTAGGGGTTCCACATGTAACCAGCAGCAGTGCATCTAGTATGCAGGACTTGCACTGTAGCATCCACTCCTACAGGATTTACGTAGATGGCCCAATTATGGTTTTGTGTCTAGTAATAAAAAAAAAAAACAAGTTTTGAGTTAAGCCATATGAAAAACAAAACATGATCAATTTCTTCATCATCATTATTCCTTTCCTTATTTTTATTTCCAAAAAAATTGTCATTAATCAAAATATGTTATAAAGCCCGCCTGAAAATAAATTTAACTTATCCTTTTACAATAAAAAAATATTGATACATTTATTTATTTAGTTTATTTATATATTCTTAAATACCGATCATCAAGATATGGGCGAAATGGATTTTGAAGGAGTGTATTAGTATAAGTGAGGGAATGTAGTCATTGTTACAAACTCAGGCCATTATATTCCTTAAAAAGTGACATTAATCAATAGCCCAATGACAATGAACCGCCAGTGGTTATCAGCTGATCCCTTTCAAAAGTTGTTATTACTCTTATTGGGATCGAACCGAGAACCCTTATGAAGCTGTGTTTTGACCAACTACACTACCGATCAATTGTTGTTAAAATATTAAATTTATGCTTTGATGTAAAAGTGACAGCAATTCAACTGTTAAACAAACAAATCCACCTGGCTAACTAATAGTTGACATATACTTAACAAACACTGTATACCTATAGAATGCTCTGGTCTAAACTAACTTTTTTTTAAACAATGTAACAAAGAGCTTTCCAGCTGTTGTATATATTTTTACAATTAGTACTTACAAAGTTTCTATCATTCTCTCCAGGATGTTTGATGTTCACTTCTATTATGGTGTCACTCGCACTGCCATCAAAATGGATAAGTTGTGTCTGCCAAAACAATAATATTTAATTGATATCTGACTAAAGGTTGTTAAAAGGGGGCTTAAACTGATGTTTGATTAAGGGAGCAGTAAGTTTTGTGTTAGAATATAACTAGAAAAATCAAATCAAAAATATCTTTATTCCCAAAATTAAAGCTAGGATCTATGCTTAAGAGCATAAAAAACTAACCTCGGGTAATTATTTTTTTCAAAATGAGTAATACTAAACAAATGCCATTACAAGAATATGCCGAATTTAATGGCTTAGCTAATAGAATTTATGGCTGCAAACCACACTTATAAATGCTAATCCATGGAAAACTAGTACAGTATTTAAAAAAATTAACTTAAAAAATTAATTTCACATAAGTATTTGTTCTAAACCAATCTTTTCAGCTATTAAATTCCTAAACCAACCATTTTAAACATTTAATTCTACTAGAACACTTTAACATTTATAAAAAATAATTCACAACTCAATTAATTTTAATAATATATTATTTTTGCACTAACAGTAGTTGTCACCCATTCAATCTCCTAGATAACAAGAGTCACACTTATATAATTGACTATAAAAATAAACAGACAGACAAATCAATGCATTTGCTGTAAATGTGTAACTCTGTTGTTATCTAATAGTGAATGGTCTCAATCAAGTGCTCGGATGACTATTTTGCTTACTATTTGCTCAGCTATTATTTCAGCATTTGCTGAAGTGAGACAGAGAGAGGTAGACCACTGGTGCAACCTGTGAAGATAGTACAAGAACTAATTTGGTAGGACAGGCAAATCAGCTTCATTAATCAGTCTTATTGTTTCTATATTCAATACTTATATTACCAAAGAGTAATATTTTAAGCCCTAATTATACACAATTTTAATTTTAGAGTTTTATAACAGAAAAAATGGTCAGGATATGGACATTTTTAAACTGTGTTTTATTGCCTATGAGTTGACTTAATGGCTAATAAAACACAGTTTTAAAAAACATCATAGCCTGACCAATAATTATTATGAAATTGAGTCTTGGAAGTTTAGACATAATTTGTCTATTTCAGAATGAGTAATATTAACAGTAAGAGAAATTAAAAAAAAACTTAAACTTACAAACAACAAGTAACTTGAACTTAAACAAACAAGCAACAAAAGCATAACTATTATTTCTAGATATGAGTGAAAACTAACAACACTATGTGGTTCTGAGTAAGTCATGGATTCATATTGTGAGATTTAATTCAGCAGAAATGTTTTTCGAAACTATTAGTCTCTAAATCAGACAACCTACTCCAAGCTATGTAGAATCAAAGTCAAATAAAAAAGAGTTAAAGAAAATATTTAAAAAAATAACTACTTAAACTAATTTGAATGGTATGCAGTTGATACATAGCAAATATGTAAGTATCTCTGTAAGTAACTGGGTAATTAGAGTAGTCAGTATTAACAGGTAATAAATTCCTGTAGTCGTAAATACAAATCTTGGAGCAGGTGTAGGTGAGAAGCTGAGCCAGTCAAGTCAGGTTCTATTCTCACTGTGATCGTGAATTTATTATTAGTATGTACAAACAATAATGGTTTCAAAGTCATTTTAAGCCGTCTTTTCAATGAGGCTGTAAATAAAAACTAACTTGCAGTAAAGTTTGCAGTCCAAACTTTTTTTGGACTAAAATCTTTGCAGAAACCTTGTATACAAGATATATAATTTGATTACAGATTTGAGAGTCATATTGATTTATAAGGACATTTCAGTCTGTTCACATTACCATTCGTATGTATCCCCAAGCGTAGCCTTTCGGGTGATGAAAGGAAGCAATAGCTCTTAGTTCTCTGGCCTCGGACGGGGAGTATCCTCTCTCTATTGTAGCACATGTCCACCTTAGGAAATATGAATTACAGAGTCAGTAGTCACAGATGTTGATAAGGGCGTGTTGAGATATTGTTAAATTTAATGCCTTTTCGGAGGACCAACTAACGTTCACGTTAGTAAAAGAAATTGTACAATAGACCCTACCACGATCACAGGGATATTTGTTTTATATGTAAGAATTGATGAAAAAACCAACTATACCTTTAGAGGAGATATTGCATATCTTGGAACGAAGGGCTGAGAGGATGAGAGATGACCGTAGAGATGCATCCACTAGGCCTGGGATGTCGATGTTGTCTAGCAGTCAGGTCAGAGCACAACACAACACTATTGAATATTCTTTACTTGCATTTCTAACATCCCCAGTTATTTTGTATGTCCTTTAATGTACTGTTCACTCATTTAAAGTATAATTAAATAAAAAATCATACCCAGTTAAAAAACAAGAAAAACGTGTCCTCCTCCTCCACCATTAGTAAATATTTGTGAAACGTGGTTTTTTCCATGTAACTGTAACAGAAACACTGATTCTGTCACCATCCCACCAAGCCAGATACCATTTACTTGGATGGCCACCCATCAACAACGCTACAGACCAAAGCCTATATTAAGTTGCTCAAAAAAATGGCTTTCTACGTGACCAAAGTACCATACCTTAGATGACTTGTCTGTTTCAACACAAATGGTGACTCAGTAGTTTTATGTTAATAGACCACAACATGCCAAGTATGTCAAAACTAGCTGAGGGTTAATTACTTGGGTAAAATATCTTTATGTAATTGTATCAGTATTGTGGAGGGAAGTATATTAAATGTTGCAGTTAGAAAGAAGTAAAAATAACTATAGTCTTAACCCCAATCAGGTTATTTTTTTTCAAGCCTCATAAATATAAAATAATTGTTATAATCTTAAAATAAATTAGATACTTTAAAAATAAGAAGAATCTCAGACTTCCAGTCTTACTAATGTTAAAAGTTCTTAAAATAACCAATTTATCAATCGATGAGACAGTATCTATAAGTACATATCTTTTATATATAGACAGTACTTATTTGTATATATAATAGCTCAAGTCAAATATACATCTTAGTTCAATGAAGCCAAACTGAAAACTGATTACCTAGCAGAACTTTGTTTGAAAATAACAACAGAGCGTCCAAGCACGCTGCGCTGGCCAAATAGCATAAGGGAAGAGTCGTTGACAGCTGTGTCCAGATGAGAAAGGTCATCTAGCCGGCCATATTTACTGCTAAGGTCACCAACAGCATACTGGTCAGGTGTACCCAAAGTGGAGGCATTAGGTGGGACTTCCCCGACTTTGAATGGGTCAAACACAATTCCAAGTGTCGACTCTTCACAGGGAAACTCCAGATGTTCACTTACTGGCATCTGGAAAATCATATATCTAGAAATCAGCATTTGAACTTAATAATGTATTTGATTTTAAAATTCCAGGTGAATTTAATTCAAATTTAAATTGAATCCCTGTTCCAATCAGATACATGCTTTGATCTTGTGGATCTAGAGTTAAAATATCCAACATTAACCTAATGTTAACCAATAATTTATTATGTATTAGATATTTAAAGAACAAGATTCAAACGGAACATTTCTCATAGTTTATTATATATTTTATCAAATACTTCATTAAACTCTATTTAATATTTATTGTATATTGGAAGACACTTGTGTTTAAAAAATTATTTGGGACTCTTATAATGCTTATTGATAAGATAGTTTATTAACGATTCTTATAGAAAACTAACTTGACCCAAAAACTTTTGTTAAAATTGTTTAAGATAAATACCCTGTGAATCTGGTAGGCTCCTGCATCAACAAGACCTCCAACTGAAAACTCCACGTCAGTTGCCTCATACTCAGTTTGTTGGAAGAACTCAATTTTGCCACTGACAGAAGTTTCTACTCCATTGCCGAACCAGTCTCTGACAACTCCTTTCCGACGGAATATGCTTGTAATCCTTGAAAAAAAAAAATAAAATAAGTAGAATGAATATAAGTGATGACAATCAATGAAATTAAAAGAAAAAAAACTTCTAATGTCATTTTACTATCATACAAATTATATTTTACAATACTCTTTCTAGAGATCTCAAAGCGTGATGATCCCACACTTGATTTGACAGATATTCTTCTCCTATACAGTCTGTTCTTAACTATTTCCATCTTATTCTACAGATAGCTTACCTAGGATTATGGAGATTGTTGAGTGTGTTAAAAAAGGAACTATAAAGTTTGTTCAATTGTGGACAGTAAAGGCATGATGCTTATTGGGAAACTGTATCATAAAGACAATAAAATTGGCTATTTTAAATTAACTGGGTTTGGGAATGCAATGCTTCTGGACAAATTATATACTATTTTGAAACGGTTTCAAACAGGATGAATTACTTCTAGTTTACTTATATAAAACCTCTATAAAAACCCGTCCATAATGGCTTTAATCCCCCAAACTAGGAAAGATTTATTGCAGGATTAAACGTGATTTTAATTGAAAGTTATTATTAAATTCATATCAATCAAGCATATACTTGTTACAGTTTTAACAATGACTATAGAAACAAGCAGAATTGAATGTGGACCCTGTGATGCCAGTTTTCCTATTCTATACAATGCTTGATCAACACCGGGGAACTTGAGGTATAGAGATTAGATTAGATACACCGGGTTATGGTCCTGCCACCAAGCCTACCGCGCCTAGACTCCTAAGCCCTTTGTGCCCCGAGCCTAGCAACATTGGAGGCTCCAGTCTCAGAAGGGGGCTCTTTGCCCCCCTCCTAGCCAGAACATCAGCCCTCTCATTACCATCAATGCCCAGGGACCCATATGAGTCACACCTGTTTACGCTGACAAAGGGTCTCTAGGATCCCCTGGAACTCCCATACCAACTTAGAGCTGGTATGTGGAACCATGATCGCCTTTAACGCTGCCTGACTATCTGAGCAGATGGAAACATCTCCTCCGAAGGCTACCTAAGCGCATTTCTTCCTGTGCGGCAGTCATGATTGCCATCACTTCCGCTTGCAAGACGGTAGCATGGGCTCCAAGAGGTACAGACAGAACTTTCCATACGCCCCTCCTGTACAACCCAGCGCCCGCAACTTCTTCTGTAAGTGAGCCGTCTGTAAACCAGAAGCTTCCTTTGATATGTACAGGCTCCGAACTCCCTAACCACTCATCTCTGCTTGGAAGGAAAGCCCTAACCTGTCTGTCAAATCTGTACCTAGGTATCATTGAGTATGTCCCCATTGCAAGCACCGTCCAGGCCAATGTCCCTTGATAGTATTTCACCATGGAGTCCCGGTTGGCCAGACAGCAAGCTACCAGACGCCCTTATTCTGAAGCCTCTCGCCTATTTACAAGCCTCTCCCCTTACAAACAGGTCCATTGGTCGGAGTCCAGTGAGGACCTCCATCACCGCCAATGGGGTTGTTCTAATGGCGCCTGTAATTCCCAGGCACAATATTCTCTGAAATCTATCTAGTGTCAGCCTTGCACTGTTTTGTGCCATGGCCGACCACCGGACAACTGCAGCATAACATAAGGAGGGCAGAAGCACACTCGTGTATAGCCAATACACCATAATTGGTTTAAGACCCCACGTTGTCCCAATGGCCCTCCAAAATACCCAGAAAGCCATTCGGCTGGTGAGGCCAGGTGGGGCCCCTGTACTATCTGGCAGCCCGGTGTGCCATCCCGGTTTTAACTCCTGTACCCTCACTCCTCAGAAGGCTAAAGTTTAGCCAAAAAGACCCTCAGGGGCTAGTTTGGCAGCTCCATTCCTACTTCTAGCCCCTAGGCATTGCCATGTAAGTGTGTTGGGTGTGGTAATGAGTTCAGAGTACTGCGGGGTCACTAAACCCGTCAGCTGCATACCTCAGCTGCCCCTGCGGACAACTTGAGGTGTATATATTCCAACCACTACTGTGGGAATCGAACCTGGTACCTCAAGTTCCAGAGGTGAATTGGTGGGGCAATCCACCACTGGGGCCTCACATATATAATACTAGCTGTACCCGCCTGCTTCACCAGTCAAAATATTGAGTTTGATTATATAATCAAAATATACAGCAAGTTTTCAGTTTACACAATTTTTCCACTATTATTCAAATTATTAATTTGATATAGAGCTAATTTAGAACAACTAATGTTATGTGTAACTAAACAAATACAATAACATGCATATTTGTTGCTAATGCTCTACTGATACAAAACATACAATTCAAAAGATTAAATCATTTATTTGATATACACTCAGATAGATTTCTCATCCAATACTAAATGTAGCATCTCTTTACAAGTGTTTTCTGGTCCATTGTGGAGCGCTAGTGTAGTCCCATGTAAATGTAATGCAGTTTAAATCAGCTGTAGTGACAGACTTCACTAACAAACCAAATTACTGGCACAAACATTACTTCTATATGAGATATCTATTTGTAAGTGATTATATAATCAAGGTTAACGCACTACAGTATATATATATATATATATATATATATATATATATATATATACATATTTAATATAGTAATAATTTATTATTTATAAAAAAAAAAGGTAATCTGTAAACAAGGGAATGAATCATCCTGGATCTAACAAAACTTTCTCAAAACAGTTTGCATGAAAATAAACATGCCAGGATTTATAAAAATAATATGTTTATGAAATAACAACTTACTTGCTACATGCAAGTCTCTCTCCTCTGGCTTTTGGTCCATTATCATCGTAGATTACTAGTGACCGGCCTACAATACTGTAAGAGCCACTGAGGGGTAGAAGAGTGTCGGTCCACAGCCTGCGACTCACTAACTCACTCTCGTTTTTGCGGCCGGCTAGATTCATTAGGCCTAGGCGTTCAGAAAGTGAACCAATACGACAGAAGCCACTAGGAGAGTAGGTAAGACATTCTGCAGTCTTGTTCTCATAATACACCTTAGTGGGAAAGCAAAGGAGGATTTTAGAATTTATTTGAACATAAAAAGTTGTTAGATTTTTATTTTATTTCCTATCACTTTTTAATTGCAAATGTCAAATAACAATTAACAAATGAAAACACATTTAATGGTTACCATATAGAGGTACATTTTGTACTTTGACTTTTGAGTTATGATGAGAGGTTTCATAGTTATTAGTCATCCGATATTCAATTTACCACAAGTGATGTATATATTATGATTTTTATATGAGTAGTCCAGTATGCAAAACTATATTAAAAAATCTATTTAAAACATCTTAGATTATGTTTATAAGTCCCAGATAATTGAAATTAAAATGACTACAACTGGTAGTTTCAAGTATACTCATATCTTTTAAAGAAACAAGGATAAAACGATATATAAAATCACATATAAAGTATGGTCTTGTGGGGGAGGGGGATGGTTCTTCAATGAATAACTTCAAGACAGTACTTATATAACTCAAAAACAGGCTCTCATAATCATGGCTGGCCCAGCTGTAGATAAGTGTTCAAAGGACTTAAAATACTTACTGCAGTTGGCATATTTTTAAAGTAAGTACCGTTTTGGAATCCCACCGCTGTAGTGTTGCGGTCGGCGTTCAGCGCATGCACACTGGGTCCTACTATCTGTTGGCAAGTCACAGCTGCCATTTTGGATCCATTCAAATTTATTTAAGGTCGCTTATGACTGTTTTAAAATTCCTCCTCTATTAAAAATACCACTGACTGTGAATTATGCGCTGTGTAAGTTTTTACAATGCTAAGGGCGTGAAAGCAGCGACCATTAATCATGAGTCCGTCACCGTGACAGTTTGGTTTTAAAAATCGTAACCATCAAAATTCTAATGCTCTAGGAATGTGAGAGAACTGGTTAAACATTTGTTGTTGTGATTTTCGCCAAAAATTTGTTTTTGTAAGTCAGCATTTTGGGAAGCTAACTTAAGCATAACTTTCGTTACTTCAAATGTTTTGTTATAATTTCATAAATCACACTTCTTGATACTTGAAGACACGATGCAGTTGTAAAGCGTCTGTTTTCTTTGACTTTTTCAATAAAGTCATAATGTGTGATGGTTTCCCACTTCGTTCCTCATTGTGCACATTGTATGGCCACCTTAAAAGCTCTCACCATTTCTATACCATCCTATCACCTATCCTATTCTGTTTTCTTAATAAACTTCACATATCTCTCGATGATTATCTGTTGCTTTCATGCCTTTAGCATTAAGAAAACTTATCACAACATGTACTTTACACTTGGCGAAATTTTTAATCAGAGGAGGAAATTTAAACAGTTATAAGCGACCTTAAATACAGTCGAATGGATCCCAAACGGTGGCTGTGGCTTGCCAACTGATAGTAGTAAGTACCCAGCATGCATGCGCTGAATGCTAACAGCAGCACTACAGGGGGGGGGGATCCCAAAATGGTACTTACTTTTAAAACACGCCTCGTATATAATTGAGGTTATTGTACATGTTTCTAAGCAAGGGCTAACTAAAAATCAAGACGTACAGGATCTTCAAACTAGACATGTCCAAGACTTTAGTTTACCTGTGCACAGAACAACTTTATTTTCCAGTAAACTATCTTATGCAGGAGCAAAGCTTTGTAGTATTGTGTTTACTACTGTTCCTGCAATGAAGGATGACAACATGAAGAGAAAACTGAAGACCTGACTGGCTTTTAAATGAATCCATTTGTAGTATTGATGATTTTGTAACATAACATCCAAAGACGTAAATTTTTAGTTACAATTTTTTATGTTCTGATTTTATTTAGTTTTATAATGTTGACACTTATTCTGTACTTGATGGTCATGACTAAAGTTTCCTGATTTCTGATCATTTTACAATTTTTTTCAAGCACTTTAGATTTAAAATTAATTTAATCAAACAATATATATTGGTTTTAAAAAACTACATAAATTTGCAGCCATGAAATAAACCTATTACTAACCAAAAAGCCATCATAGGAGGGGCCTGCACTGACACAGCGATTCTGCCAATCATAGAAATCCTTGCCTGGTGGCTCTATGCTAACGCCCCAGCGGTGGTCCCGAGTGTTGCTCAAGGTGGTGCCATCGGCATGTACCAGCTGTTCCACAATGATCACTGTATCTGCAGTCCAGTCTTCCTTCGGCTGGCGGAATACAATTCTCCCAGCTAATGGATACCTAACATACAGATAATGACGGAACTAATTTGTAAAGCAAATATCAATTAAAGAATCTAATATATTTCCGATTATGTCACTTTAAATAATAAATTCTAAAGTTTTCTTTTCACAATAAAAAAATCTCTTTTGTACTCAAAATATTTTAGCTTTTCTAACCTAAAACAAAATTACCAAACAACAAGTCTATTAGAAAATAAATCTTCTAAATTTGTTTGTAAGGAACTTTAACAACTTTCCTTTTTATGTTGAAATAAATATAAAATCTAATAATTTAGAACTTACTAATTAAAATTAATTATATATAGCTAAAAATTTTTAAAGCTAAAAATTACCTAAAGAACACTATTTAAGTTGTTCTGATTAATAAATAATATTAATAATACAAATTCATAGTTAAATATCATATAAGACTGGATTGTTGAAATGTTATCCAAGCATTAAATATAATATTTGACCGTGGTTAATGTATAGCTACGATTTCATGTATCAAGCCCTCATTCTTATGGCCGTAGATATACGGAGCGTACTGATTTACTCGTTGCAAACATAAACAGTTGTATAACCAGGCAGTCATGCATTTTAGCGGCATTTATGCGATTTTTTACAATACTCACTCTGTCTGTCTTGATTAGTGCTTTATTCTAGTAGATGTATTTGTATAGTTCTAATTATGTTCTTTTAAATTCTATTATTT
Source organism: Stictocephala bisonia (assembly GCA_035578905.1). Lineage (NCBI taxonomy): Eukaryota > Metazoa > Arthropoda > Insecta > Hemiptera > Membracidae > Stictocephala > Stictocephala bisonia. The sequence goes on from JAQJVL010000029.1 coordinate 160,096, forward strand.
TATTCCATATGTAGTTTTAATGTTCATTTACTATTTAATGTTTTCATGTATCAAGTAAGTTTTTAAATATATTAGAATTGTAATTATTATTTCTTAATGGATGACGATGAGCAAAACCCTGGGTGGGGCATCTTCACTAAACTTAATTGAAAAGCAGAGCTGTTCAAGGGGTTTAATCCTTTTGAAAAATAAATTATTGTTTGAAAATTACCAACAGATGCACATATAAGTAAAAAGATGCTAAAGGAAAATGAATGTGAGAGTGTGTTTTAGAATGAACAATTGGAAGTAAATGCTTGATCCAGACATTTACAACTACTAGGCAATTTTCTCCATAAATACAATTCTTAAAAATAATTTCATTTGCAGCATACTAAGCTGCAATAATGCGGTAGCATTTGAGATTTATAGAGTAGGATTCACTTGAAGAACTTTGGTCAAGTTTGCTGATCTCACAAAAACAATGATGATGTATTATTTAAATTAACTGTAATACAATCAACTGTTACTACAACTATGTCAGTATTCCTGACCCTCAACATTAAAACAATTACTATTGACTGTTAAAATATAACTAAATTACCTGAAAATGGCTACAGCTGTGGCCATGGGCACTTTGGAGTTGTAGCGAGTGAAACGAACAAGAGTAGAACAAACCCACGGCTCTTCAACGCCACTTGTGTCATTGTTCCTGAAATATTCACGCTATATTACTACTTTTAGATCTAAAAGGTTGTAAATCAAACCAGATTTATTGAAAAATAAACATTATAAACTGTACAAACTAGGTTCACTATATTTTCATTCAAAATTAATAAATTTTGTTCATACTTGTAAACAACCAATGATCGATGAGCAACAGAGTAACGCCCAAAGAGTGGCAGGAATGAGTCCCATCGCCGCTTGTTTTCATAACCCACTTTGCCGGAAAGGTCTCCCACTGCGTATGAGTCCTGCGACACCTCTCCTGCAGGCATTGTTCATATTACATTATCTACAGTTAACAGTTTAAACATTATTAAGAGTTTCTGTCAATTAACATTATAGAGTGAAATAAAACATAATCTTTACATAAAAGTAAATAATATCTCAAATGAATACAAATTTGGATTGCAAGTTTGAAGTTAGAAACCACCCACACTTACACACAAGTTAAGGTGGACACAAATGACATGAATGGAAACATGTCATTCTGATACTATAAATCATTACAGATATCACTTACAAAACCACTACAACATGTAAATCACAAACTAACACTTCTTGGACTATTAATGGATAAATATTAGGGCTCTTTACATGTATGCTCTTTCACGTGCGAATGAACAATCACATGGGAAAGAGCATATGTGTAAAGACATTGGAGTGTGAGCGGAAGCACGCCATGCAAGTCAGTTCAGTCTCTAGTGCTTACCCACACGATTCTGCGGCCTGTGTTTTTAGTTAGACGCACTTGTTTTGTTTATACAAAGGACAATTTTTACTTTCTCCCATAGCGTTGCCATAGAGAAAGTACTGTGATCATAAAAAAAAAAATGTTTTTACATTGGTCTAAAAAACGGTTTTATGTCTGTGTGTGTGTATGTGCACTTTGTTGGAGACAAAACGAGTGGATAAATGTTTGTGAAATTTGGTATCTAGGAGTATATAACCTATATCTCCATACCCTTTTTTCAATTTTTTGAAATTTAATTTTTTTTTTAATTTTTATGGCAAAAACGTACAAAAATGTAATTCTCTCAAAAGCGGGTCTAACAATTTTGACTAAATTTTCAATAATGATGCAAATTACAATTAACAATACTATTTTTGTATTATATGTGAGCAATTATTTGAGCAATTCTCTTTCCTTTTCATGTTCATCTTGAAACAGATTTAAAGTACTTTAGTTAAATGAATTTAACATTTACTAAAATAAAACGTTTATTAATTAAAATGAATTAACACTAAAACAAAAACACACCCTAAACACAGCGTACATAAGCTACAGCAAAACTGTGTGTTTTACACACGCTCCAATACATTTCACTTTTACGTTGTTAATCGCGTGTGATTCACCTTTAGTCACAATTCTTTCCTTTCTAACAAAAGTGAAACAGGGATTCGCGCAAAAGAAGGTGTGTTCGAAAAACTTGCAACTTGAGCAAAAAACGCAATTACGTGTACTTGAATCGGCGCACTTTCCCGCGTGCAATCCTGCACACTCAAGCACTCGCAAAAGAATGTGTGTGTAAAGGGCCCTAATGGCAGTTTTATACAACAACAAGCGAATAAATCTAATCATGATAATCTATATTCCATGCAATTGACAAATATATTTGTTATAACCAGCAATTATTATTGCTACCAGTGGATCAATTTTCGGTAGTGATCAATACCAGCACCCCACTTTAGGGTGTAACAAATAACAGCATACAATTTTGAGGATTGACCAAAAATTGTATTTTTATACAAGTACTTTTATTTACTCGTCAATGGACATTGGACTTTCTATTATACAACAATGTTTTAGACCACCTGTGCAGTATCTACTGCAGCCAAACAAACCAAGCTGCATAATTTGTTTCAACTAAAACCCCTCATTTCTGACCCCAAAGAATTAACTAAAAATATTGTTACCCCAGAAAATCCCAAAATGAGCATTGGGGGAAATTTTTGAAAAATTTCCAAGTAGGGACATAGGTCTCGTTAAACCTCATTTTAAAGGCCTTTAGAAGTCTTATTATTTTGATATAAAAGTGTTCAAATTATTCAACTCCCAGGGACAGGGTGGCCCAAAATATAAAAATTTTTGTTTTTTTTTAAGTTAATGTTATCGTAACTCTTCTGTAAATAAAAAGGATGTACATTTTTATCCAAAACTACAATGAAATGTCCTTTCAATTAACAATAAGGTTAGGCACTTATCTCTCCATCTTCAAAATTGTAAAATGTATTCTAATTTTGAAAAAATCTATTAGTAAAAATTTTAAATAGTACCATGTGGTACATCAAATTAAAGGACTTTAAAATAAAATTTTGTTGTTTTAAAGTTTAATCACATCTTTGGTGGTTTTTAAATTGCATACGAAAACCCGTTTTTACAATGAAAGTGGAGTTTTGACATCAAGCTAAGTCATACTGCATATTAAATTAAAGGTCTCTAAAATAAAACATTATTTTGTATTTAAAGTTTTGCAATCAATTATTTATTACTCTTTTCAAATGACAAATGCAAAACTAATTTTTTACTTTTCCTTAGTTTTATCTTCATAGTTGTTCCTTGTTTTCAGTTTTTTTCTAATTTTTGCCTTTAATTTACGGGTAAATACATAGTTGAATTTCTTGTAAGCTGACTTGTGTTATATTTATTGCTTTTTTTACACCTTTTCAGCTTTCATTTTTTATATATAGTTGGGCTTTAAGGTGTAAAAGTATTAAATTTAATATATAAGTTAATTTAACCGTGATACATGAGTCTCAATCCTTATTCCTTATCCAGAGAGAATGCCTCCCACCTCTCAGGTTTTTTTCTTGGGAGGGTGTGCCACAATGTTGTTTGATTACTCTAAACAAATGTCTACAACCGGCACTGATTTTCAATCAGTTTGATATTTAATCTCAAATATTATGTGAAATATACAAGAATGAACATGACAATTAATGACAATTTACATAAATTCATGTTCAATTAAATATGTTTTCAACTACATATTTAAGGTAAATCTGGTGGTTAGAGTAAGTGGGAAACATTCTTAAAATACCAGATTAATATGTCAGTTTAACATTTGTGTAATACTATAGATTGTGTCTGAGTCTGTGAACTTATCTTGCCACACAGCTCTGCTTATGTCCTATGTATCCTAATAAATAAAATCATAAGCATGTACCCTTTGATATAACTTAACATGTTGTCAAGAATTGAGTAATTTGTAAAAATTCCATAATATTACTATTAATTAATAAATTACATTAATTCAGGTACTTAGTTCATGTAAAAATAAACCAAGACTAAAGTCAGTAACCTGGGAAGGGGGCTTCAGCTGCAATAGGTTTGTTTGATGGATTGTACACTGCCCCAATTCCCTGACAGGCTTGCCGTTTTACAGTACGGCCACTGTCAGGTAAGGCAGGAAGTTCATGTATACGCAGGCCTCCTAAATCTTGTGGTTTAGATTCCCATCGTATGGATACCTGTAACATTTAAACATTTTAATAAGGAAAATGAATAGTTATCATTAAAGTGATAAACTACGTATTAAATAAGTATGTTTGTAATATAATCATATTTACATATTAAGATTTTAAAATAGGTACTTTCAAAATTATGTTAGAATCATGTTTTTATGAAGCTTTCAAACATAACAATTTTATCAAAATAATGTGTGATAGTCTTTATAAATAATGTAGTGAAATTTATAAGTAGAATTTCTTGAAGAAATTTTATCATCTTCTAGTGTCTTAACTGTTTGAAAATAAATAACAATAATGTGTGTTGAATATTGCTTTAGAAATATATTTGAGTTTGAAAATTTTGGAAGATTTGCAGGTTAATACACATAATTCTTAGATATGAGACGCCGACAAAACTTTATGCCTATTTTAAGGCGAATATGAATGATTGCATTAGTGTAGAATGAATGTGGATGACCTGTATAGTCTGGTTCAAACTGTTCCTCAGAAAGGGCCATTTATTAAAAGCCCAATAGCCAGGGCAACTAAGGGACCTACAGCTTTACACATAATCTGAATCATGTACTATTTGTCTAATAATTGTCTAATAATATTTGTCTAAATAATTGATAAGCCTGATACTTTGTTCTCTCCCCTACACAACATCCATACACAACGCTGACTACCACCCAACATGGACACCCTAGACTTCTCTAGTAGTGTCCAAGCCGATGGCAACCATTGAGCAGACTCCATGTCGGTATTAAGATGATTAACTAATTATTGCCACTGTACGTGAATGGGTGGGCAGTTGGTCATTACCACTGTACGTGTATGGGTGGGCGAGTGGGTCTGGTATATATGTATAGTTTGTGTGTACAGTTTTAAGATTTTAGCTTCTTTTAATCATGCTTTAATGGGAAGAACTATTCACAAAAAATCAAATCTTGCAACAAAATTTGCAGTCTATGTTGCCTCAAATGAAGACAGCTGATTTCGCCTTCATAATAAATACATTCCATATAGTAAAAGTATTTTTAAACGGCCCCTAGTGATATAATAAATCCTTTCAACATATGATAAGAACAAAACAACACTAAATAAGTTTTAATAACACATTTCCAAAACCTCGGCAAAACACTTTATATCTGGCGCTGCCATTTAAACGGTAGCCACATTCGCTGTATATTCTTGCCAGTTATTGGCTTAAGCGGCAATATGATTACTATGTGTTAAGTGATTTACCAGTATTTCAGGTAGGGACATATGTTGGAGATCAGCTGGCACTGTTTTATTATATTCACATGTAACATGTTAAAACAAACCTAAAGGATGTCTTATTTTACCAGGTGATGTAAAGGCTAAGAAGCCCTCTTAGACTGAGAACTAACGACTCAAGGGTGACTTCCGAATCACCACCAGTGACCAGGCAGGTGTGCTTATTAGACAGGGGCTGTTGCACATGATCAAAGTCAGTTAAAAAACAAAATTATTTCTGTAATCACTTTGACAGAGTCTACTCAATTTTAAAAATATGCCTGCACTAAAGAGAATCATTATACCCTGGAAAACTTTTTGAATAGTTCACCGTTTATCATGAACACTAACTTTGACTGTAAAATCACTAAACTCCTTGTCAAACACTCTCTATCTTCATCTTTTTTGTATGATTACTCTAAGAGTTTTATCGAGTCTCAGTTTTGTTTAATTATTTTAGAGTCATATAATCTTCTCATTACATTATCAGTAATAGAATTAGTTTATTTTATATAATGTTTTTCTAAACAAAGAAGCTATCTAACTGACCTGTGTATCTGCAAAAGGAATAATTTGTTGAAAATTAACAGTTCCTTTCAACCCGTTGAACTGCAAAACCGCCCTGTAAGAACAAAAGTTAAATAATTTTGATTATAACTATAAAACAGTAAGATTTACTAAGAAAGTACAATGGTTACATCAATACATTTTTCTAAAGCTTAAACATTGAAGTTACTTCAAATTTCAATTTTCAGTTGGGATTAATATAAATCTGATTAACTAGATTCTATTTTTCTTGAAGAAAGTGCCTGTGGCGTTAATGTTGATGATTTTTTACTACTTCTTTTGATGATTTTATAATATAATCTTACAATTAAAAATGTAAATTTGTGGGGGACGGGGTGGATAGGTCGGAAAATCGGTTTCAATTGAGCTGAGGCCGTGGTAAAAAAATACGGTTGTTGGGCCCCTGTTCCCCGCACAATTTAGAAACGTGGGGGTTCGTCGAAGCGTCTGCCGCGTGCGTGCTATTCGTCTGACTCCCTACTAATCACAACCAGCTTTGATCAGCTCTAAATCTATTAATTGAAAAAAAGAATAATTTAATTATGAAGAGTTCAAATTAATTGGTTGGCTGCGATCCCCTCGTGAACTCTAATTATGTACTTCCTACATTCAAGATTTGGGTCATTGAGAACTACATTATGGTTCTACTCCCCCCCTTCCTGATTGCTTAGCCTAAACGAGACATATTGAATGATTTGACCCAAAACTTAAACTACTACTAAGGTACTCATCTGATCCGGTTCCTGGGATGCGGCTCCAGCACGACGACTCTCCTGCGACGACGACTGACATCGCGTCAAACCCCCTCCCCGAGTTCCGCGCATGCGCGAGCGATAGTTCATCTTGCTGCCGTGTGGCTGCCGCCACAAATTGACATTTAAACACATCAAACGAATATATGCCCAGCCTCTACTTTGCCTCAAACGCTGTTAACGAACATATCCAAAATTAAATAGTTCTGTCGATAGTGTAAAAAATGATAGTTCCTAAAACTTCCGCTAAAGTGCAGCATCAACTTAGACATGTCTTTGGCCAACTCCCTCAGTCTATCAAAAAATGCAAATCGTCTATGAAAAGGGGCTGGGCAGCCAATCCAGAGTGTGCATGAGTGCGGCTTCTTATCCTGCACACTTGTAAAACAAAAGTATCCTCGGTCTGTCGCTCCATCCAAGCACATTGTTTTCAACACATATCTATCTTTTTCTCTGTTTTTTAGTTTTCAATTATTTTGTTTTAGTTATTATTGTATCATAAATTATAGATACTGTTAAAAGTTTCAACAAATATGTTGCAATTTTTTTATAATTGTACTTTTCATTATAATTGTACATCTACAATAAAATATCATTAAAAATTATAATTTTAATTTTAAATATAAATTTATATATTTTTTATGTTCCTTTATGTTTATAAAATTTAAAAAAAATTAATTTCACATTCCATTAAAATTATTTTTTTTATATAATTACATGTTAATTTAAAATAGGGTAAAATAATTTCTGAGTACAAAGGGTTAATTATTTATATTGATTTATTCCCAACAGTATAATACAAAAAGTCAAAAAATATTTCTCATAGATAACAATATTAATCCACACCATTTAAATACAAATAGATTCCTCAAGCAATAAAATTCTAACATATTAAAACTTATCCTAAATGCCAAGTTTGACTTTAGATTAATTTGTCTAAATAGTCTAAAAATAACATAAACTCATAAAGCACACACTTACACTTAGTCAAACATAAATATACATACATACTCATAAATATACACTTGTTGACCATAAAATGAATTAGCTTATAAATTAGCACATAAACTCTTAATCAATTTACACTGCGAACATGAAATTTCCTCTTAAGGCAAAAAAAGGTTTGTGTAGGAACTTCAAAATATTGAACTACTATTTTGTGGCTAAAAAACTATATACATTATAATTTTAGGTTACCTTTCAAATTTTGATACAATACTTTAAGAACAAAAAATAATCAATAAATGTTAACAAATATTTAATTTTTTTATTTTTATGTATTAGTTACATATTTTTAAAGTTTGAAAAATAATTTCGTGTGTATTTTGAATAACAAGCTGCTTTGTAGTGGCAAAATATTTTAACAATGTTGACTGTTGTATGCTTAAAGAAAAATAAATATCTCGATCCTTACACAATATACTTTATAAGCTATAGTAGGAGTCACTCATTTCATTCAGCAGAATTTTGTTTTTTATTTATTTGGTATTAATTTATTATTGGGATATGAGCTTATTTGATGTTTTATCTTTGCTTTTGTTAGAAAGATTTACACATTCAAAAATATTTTAAAGTTTAGGCTAAGATTATTTCACTTTCAAAAATTGTCAACAGAGCTTATCAAAATAAATTTAAGATATCCACTAGGATTTACAAATAAACAATGGCAAAGAAAGTTTATGTGTACCATGCTACTTTTTATGACAGTTATAACAAAATAATATAAATATAATAGCTATTTTGCATGACATAAGCCACAATTACTCTAATATCCATTTGGTAAGAGTTCAAATAAAAAATTATTGAATACATTTTATGAGGATGTGAGGAAAATGGAAAGAAAAGAGGAGAATATCAATATATATTCAGATCTGAGGACAATTTGAGTGAAGAAAGGTAGACAGATTTTAAATCAATAGATTCATTCTGAATAAGTGTTCCTGGAGTTTGATCATTTACAAGATTTTGATGAGTACAAATGTTAAGTCTTAAGTTAGTATGCTAAAAATACTTTATTGAAATGTTAAATGGACAAGTATAGTAAAAAAATCTTTCCTAATGTAATATAGCTAAGGCAGCTAAGATGCTCACCACTTAATGAATCCATCAACCTTTTGTGTTAAAACATTCCTGGTACATTATTAAAAGCTTGTTTTTTTAAATATTACATGAAGATTGCTCAAATGTTTATAAATTATTGTAAAAACGGCTGAGAGATTACACGGTCAAAGCGTGCTCAATATAACTGTAATTGTGAATACTTACTTAAGTATTGTGGGCTCTTGAGACGTGATTCTGGCACAAGCGAGGTAAGAATCTGTGTGATGATGATCAAACAACACGAGATAAAGGTGCCGCTGTTTGTTGCGGAGGTCAAGGAGCGTCAAGTCTACTGAATGATACAGATGCTTCATACCTGCACTAAACACATGTCAGATATGAGAGTACAATACAAATCATGTAAGAGACTCACAAAATCATTGACTAAGATTGGATTTACTATATATTGAATTATTTAAATCTGATTTTGTAATATTTAATTTCCTTGACATTTTTATTTATATACAGTGTTAATGGCACCCTTGAACAACATTTATCTTACTGATGATAACACAATTTTTTCAATTATTACTATTTAATCTGGATTTAAGCATTTAATTCTTGATCACAGAATTTGAAGAGCTCAGAGGAGAGGTTATTCCTTAGGATACTAAGCTTTTGAGAATATTTTGATTAATAAATTTAAAGAGAAGACATACAAGGACAAACATGACCTAAATAATATTTTTTGTTGCAGTTCTCATTATTGAAATTAATAATAAATTACGAAATTTTCGTTCTACTTATTTCAATATGAGCATTTTACTGCTTGGAATAAGTACTAAATAATAGGTTTAAGAAAATTGATTTATGTAGATTTCTTAGTATTTGTTATTAATTTGTTCTCTGCATTACCTATTAATGTTATCAATTGTTTGGCTATGACTACAATTTTACTGTGAAGCCGTAGTAGACAAGTAACTAAAAATGCAGTTCAATCATATCACCTGTTATCAGCTCTCTTAACGCCAACATCCAGCAGTCCAAGCCGAGCATCTAGATCTCCGGAGCCACCTCCATCATGTGTCTGATACAGCACCTGTAGAACATTGCAATCCCGCCTCGACTTATCTGCAAATGAAAATATATTCCAAGAATTAATTCCTGTGATTGTTATATTCTATTTAAAGTCTTATCAAAAAATATGTTGATTCAGTGGGTAGGACCTACTGATATAATTTCATAAGTTAGGGATTTTTCTATCAATCTTTTGCAATACAAGCTTTAAATATGGCCATTGTTTCTACTATGTATTATCTATAATATTCAAATACATAGATTGAGGGAGTTCCTCACCACTCACATCTCAGAGAAGGAAATTCAATTTGTAATTGACATTTATGGTGAGTTCTGTTCGTGAATGTAATGGTTCGAGGATATACATCCCTGATACACTTTGTGAACTCAGCATAGTACTCAGATAGATAAGCTAAATCTATACAATTTATGTTTTGGAATTTTTTTTATTTATAATTAGAAACAATTGTATTGGTTTATAAGAAGGCACAATTTTTCAGATGGTCAATCCTAATTTATAAGTATGGGGTAGTTCAAGTCTGTATTGTATTGTTATGATTTTTTACAATTATAGATCTAGTTTTTAATTGAAATGTAAGATAATTTAGTTTGTATCACTTGAAAATACTATAAGATGGTACTATAAGTTGAAGATACTATAAGTTTTTGGGTACTTGCAGAAAAGGTTGTGTCTGTGTTTTAAACACCCAAAACATTTAAAATTTGCATCGTAGAAGAAGTGACATGAAGTGACAAATAACTTGATTACACATTTAAGATGTTAAGTACCTGCAATCAAACTGTACAGTATAATGTGCATTTTAGTATAATTAAAATGGTGAATACCGGTACTTAAAAAGGTTGAAAATTTACAAACTACTCGTAATTAATCATGAATGATCCAAAGCTAACAAATATTTTCAAAAACAAACCTAGGTCCTGTTTTTACCCTGTCAAGTAAAAATAATAATACAAAAAATAATCGTATCCTCAATAGAATATGCTTGCAACAACTAAAATTCATATAAATTCTCCAATACTGAAAATTTAAATTAAAAAGATAACTTTACTTTTTTATAAAGTAAGAAGTTAATACCAGCTTCAGAATCAAGAACATCTGTTGTAAATATTTTCCACTTGTGCTGCGTAGTCCGAGCTAGCTTGTGTGTGTGGTAGAGGTCAACATAGATAGAAGAGTCTGTGTCTCCACTGCTACCAAGCCACAAAAAGTGAACTGCACCAGCAACAGGCCCATTGAACTTGGCTTCCGCTGCACGGATACTGGTCCTCCCATCTGGCTGTAAAAACATATTTAAATTAAGTTTGTAACTGTACAGAAGAAACGCTTAAAAATGAAAAATCCAAGCACACAAGTAGTTATTAACTATTTCAGTAATGTTCAGTAATATTCCTGGTATAGTGAAACTGGCCAGTAGCGTAGTTTCATAAGCTAAGTGTTCTCAGTTCGATCACAATCTGAATTCTAACAAATTTTGGAAGGGATCAGCTGATAACCACTAACTGTTAATTTGTCATTAGGCTATTGATTAATGACACTTTCTAAGAAATAGTCAGCATTAGTTTGTATGTAACAAATACTGCATTCCCTCACCTACGCTCATCACATTCATTCAAAATTCATTCCCTTACACCTTGACGATCTTCAGAAGTAACCTTTAACTGTTACCCCATATCTTGACAATCTTCAGAAGTAACCTTTACCCCATATCTTTACAATATTCAGAAGTAACCTTTAACTGTTACAATATATCTATGTATAATATATACCTTTATAAAAATATTAATTTTAAGAACTAGTTAAATCTCTGCATTTTACCGCATATTAATAGCCCGTTGCCTTGATCAGAGGGTCCTGATGTTATCTCAATATTGCAGCGTCAAGCAACATCGAGTGTGGCTTTTCCTTGGATATAGTGATGCCATGTATCTCCCCAATCTGCCTGATCTCGGTTTGAAAGTCATCTGAATGCCAGTGGTCCCCAGGTTAAGTGTTAGAAGAACTTCTAAGCCCTAACTTTGCTTGGAACTCCTTTCAAATTTTCAATTATTTTAAAGGAATAGAAATTGATAGCTGTTAAAAAGATAATAATATTTTAATTTTTAACTACACCGATTTTTAAAACTAAAAAAGTTTGCTAATATCACTTTTTAATTTTATATTTTAATTGCTTAAAAATTCATATAATCCATTTTAGAAATAATATAAAATATTGTGACAAAAGTAAGTCAAGAACATCAAAAGTATAGACTAGCCAAAGGAGTTCTGCAACTCTGGGACATTCCACCAAAACTTTGAAACAAAATAATTTATAGCATTTCTATAGTAATATATTAGAAAAATACGTTTTACAACAATAGATCATTTTTATAAGTTTATAGGATTGTATCAGAGGTCAGGCAAGCGGATGTAGTAAACATATAATTTTGACCTACCATCATAGTCGTCAGCCAAGTTGCCTCCTACAAAAAATAAGCTGATTGCTTCCTTTTTATAGATGTATTAGCTTTACTGTGCTATCTGGCAATATATTATGTACATACTATTCATAATATGTCACACAGCAACACCCCTTTTGAAGATTTTGTATGAATGTCATTATTTTTGCCATTTATTCACCAATATTCCAAGTATTTAAATTCTACCAAATTTTATGTTTTGCGATGATTATGAGTCCATTCAGATATTTGTATTACTAATTAATATATATAAAGACAACACTTAGCCATCTGTTTTTATGTTTATTAAGATCGATTTTGGTCTCGTAAGACCATCAGTTGTACAGTAAGGTTATAAAAATACTTAATTGTAGAATAATTAAGTCAGCTGATACTATAAAAATTTAAATAAAAATGTAGATGGATAGGTTGTAGATCTTGTTAGAATTTATAATTTTGCATCTTCATGATAGAATCGAACAAAATATTTGAGTGAAATTTTATTTGATCGTTGAGTAATAATGATGGATTTTCTTTTGTGTTTTTGTAAATGTAAAATTTTTCAATAGCATCAAGTTTTTTACTTTTAGGTCCAATATGGATAGTTTATAAATTTTCTTCTTTTGATGAAATATTATGGTTTTCTTCAATTAAATGTTCAGCAAACGTTGATAAATTTTGAAGTTTGTTTTTTGCTATATGTTCTTTTAATCTGTTATTAAAACTTCCTCCTGTTTGGCCAATGTAATATTTAGGACAAGTTGAACATGTAATTTTATATATTGCTGAATTATTGTATTTGTTTTCATTATTTTTTTGTAGAATAATTATGTTGTACTATATTTTTGATGCAGTTCTTTGTTCTGTATGTAATTTTATATCCTTGTTTGGAAATATATTATGCAAAGATTTTTAAATATCTCCATGATAGGTCATATGAGTGTAGTTATACTTGTTAGTTTTAGAATTAAGAATGTTTTGTTTTGTTTACTTATTAATTTACTTATTAAATTTGGCTGATACCCATTGTCAACAGAAATTTGTTTGATAATGTTGAGTTCTTCTTGGTAATCTTCTTCTGTAAGAGGTGTATTCAATAGTCTATGAATCATACTGTGGAAGGCTGCTATAATTTGTGTGAAGTTGGATGATTGGATGTATTGTGAATTATTTGATTTGTTGATGTTGGTTTATTGATTGTTAATCTAATGGTTACAAATGTCAGACTAATTAATATAAATTATACTTAAAAGTTTTAACTTTTTAACGATTTTCTCCTCAATTCTTCTAAGCTTTTTTCCCTTCAAATTAGTTACTTGTTACTGTTTGTTAGTGTTAGGGACAACAAGCAGTTACATTTCAGAATTGAAGTACTTCCTAAAGATTCAACATAACTTTAGGCTGCAGCAAGGCCATGTTAGTGCATTGACAGCAGCAAACCTAAAAAAAATGTTATGAAGTAAAGAACCACTTGTTGTACAATCAGTTGAACTCTGTTGTTGTTCAATTATAACAAAATCTGTTCTTATTACCATGATAAGTCTTGAAAATTCACTACTACATTAATATACATCATATAAAACACAAATACAAAATAAAGCTAGATCGAACTAGTCCAGGAAAATGAGTATGTGTTCTATGACACGCTGTTTTAATGCACTAAGTATTACTCTTTAGCAATTAAATTTTTAACCTATATCTGCAACTCCAGGATGCATAAACTTCATTTGCACTTCTGTAAACAAATTTAATTTACGTTAACGACATTAAATTCATGTTCAAACTTGTAAATCAAGAACATGAACTTGAGGATCATAGGTTAAAAATAAATTTAAGTCCAGTTTATCTAGCTAAGTTTTTCCTGACTAAAATATGCTTTTCATTTTAGTAGTTGAAGAAAAGTATATTTTACAATAATAGGGAAAATAAACAGTGGTCATATTTTACCAGGCGAAGTTTAGGGTAAAGATCCCTAACTGGGGGAGATCTCAGACTGGCTTGGAATGGCTTAAAGGTGACTTTCATACCATAATCAGAGTAATGGCAGTGGGCTGCGTGCAAAGATGAGATCAGCAGTCACCCGTGTAAGGAAGAACCACACTTACCAAGATGTTGCTTGATAATGGGTATCTTATGGTGAGGTCATTTACATTATAGCTAATATCTTCATAAATAAACTTTTCACAAAATACACAATTGCTCTTACACAAAAATTACTTATATTCTTATCCAAGATATTTTTCATGCTCCAACTTCTTATCTAGCACATACCATCAATGTGCTGCATGCCAGTTGTCCTCCGCCTAAGTTCAGCACTAACGACTGTCCCCACACACCTTGACGTCCAATGAGGCTTAACACATCAGTCGTGTTGGAAGCATTGGTGGTCCCGTTTAAAGATACTGGTCCAAACACGTCATCCAGGCTCACAGTTCTAAACAGAGCAATAATCAATTCTATGGCTGTGAATTACAAAATGAAATGAAAAATGTCTTTATTGTTATATCAAACGAATGATTTAAATATCAAGAACTGTAAGAATATTATCAACAATTATTTCTAAAATTTTTGTTGATAGTTTTATTTTATATTTATTTATTATTTTATCTATTGCATGTCTAATACCTACTTATTTTGTGTGAAGACAATGAAGATTATTATTATTAGTATTCATTCATCAAGAGGTGAGCCTAGGGCTGCAAAGCCCTCTTTACCATTTTACCTCAAACTTATATATATATATATATATATATATATATATATATATATATATATGTATAGTTTGAAAATGACCATTAAGTTGAAAGATGTTGTGTGAAATAATTTTAGTAAAAAATGTTAAGGGTACACAGTTTGAATTGTTTTACATCCTAAAAATACGTACGTAGCCCCAATTTTTAACTTTATATATTTCTTTTAATTTTTAATTTAATTTTTTTTTTTTATTTTTTAAGTTTTTTTTTATTTCCTGCAAAAACATACTACAGATACAGTTCCAATTTAACATAGTATACAGGAATTTCTAACCATCGCTGCCAGTAAAGATGGTTAGTACATCAAAAATGTCTCTTTTACATCACTTTCTAGTGAGTCAGGCTCAATCAATGTTCATTTCATTCACACACGAGCGGCGTATCTGTGGCGATTGATATACTTAATATTTAACTGAACAACATGGCGTAGTATAATTAAATCTGAACAAATCTTAGTATCAGTAATAAATAATCACAATAACAAGCATTTATTAATCTAACAAAAACATACAACTGAAATAACTTTTAAAAAACTACTGTAAAATATTTGTAAGGGTTTCAATATTGTCAAAAGTAAATAACCGTTGTTTAATCCTTTTTGAAAAGTATTCACTAACATTACATTTCCTAAGATCAGTTGGTAACTGATTATATACTTTCGGTCCAACAAAGAGGAAACAGTTTTTAAAACAAGTTCTAACAATCTTTGGTTGTCTGACATTATTCAATGCATTCCCTCTAGTGTTGTAGTAGCTTTGAAAATTTTCTCTGTTACCACTTCGTATATAAAATTCTTTCAGGACTTTGTAAATAAAAAGATGCCTAAGCGGTAATATTTTTAATTGTTGGAAAAGTGGGAAGGAAGGATGGTGCTTATTTTTTCCAAGAATAATACGTGCGAAATATTTCTGAGTTTTTACTATTTGTTCGAGGGTTGATTTGTTTGCACCTCCCCAGAATGTAATACCGTATTGCAGTTGAGAGTGGATAAGGGCAAAGTATAGTGATGTCATTAACTGTACATTATCGTTTGAGATAATAAAACTTTCTTATATTGTAGCGCAATGTGCGGTTAAGTTGATCTATTTGTTTTTTTCCAGTTTAATTTACCATCTAGTACTATTCCCAAATATTTTATATCATCTATACTTTCAATGTGTGGACAATCGCATCTGGTGTTTGTGCAATTTATTTTGTGATAAATTGGGTGTTTCTCAAAGTTGTGACCTCTAAAAGAAAAATTTATGTACTTTGTTTTATCAACATTAATTATCATTCCATTATTGCTACACCAGTTTCTCAATAATCTTAAGTCTGTATTTATTCTATTCTCAATACGGTCCCATTCCGAGTCCATAAATAAAATTGCCAAATCATCAGCAAATGCACTAATTTTTCCCTCAAAAGGAATGTTCAGAAGATCATTTATAAAGATCAAGAAAAGGGTCGCAGCCAAACAGATCCCTGAGGAACACCCTGCTCTATTTTCCTTGTGTTGCTTATTTCATTATTGATTTTGACTCGTTGCATTCGATTCCGTAAATAACTTACAAACCAGTCAAGAGCAACGCCTCTGACCCCCGCATACTCCAGTTTTGTTAGTAGCACATCATGGTTTACGAGATCAAAAGCTTTGGAAAAGTCTACAAAGATACCTTTAATTGATTATTCATAGCATTGTATATTCCTTTTGTAAATATAGCAAGTGCATCCTCTGTACTCTTTCCGGTTGTGAATCCAAATTGAGCTACATCAAAGAAATTGTTATTATTTAAGAAGCTCAAAAGTCTAACCCTCATAACCTTCTCAAATATTTTGGAGAAAACCGAAAGAAGTGCAATTGGCCTGTAGTTATTTAATAGCTCATCCTGGCCCTTCTTAAAAACAGGAACAACAATTGAATTCTTTAAAATGCTTGGAAACGTTCCTGTGCTGAAGCTCAAGTTAATTAAGAACACTAATGGATCTAGGATTTGCACAACAATATTCTTTATCAGTTCCACCGACAAATTGTCGAAGCCTGTGGATCTTTTATTCTTTAGTTGTTTAATGATAGTATATACTTCATGCCCTGTCAGTAGGAGCAACAAACAATGAATTCGTGGCAGAACGTAAGTTAGTCATAAACTCATTGCTTTGTATTTTGTTGTCAAGCGTGCTATGTATATTTATAAAAAAATCATTGAATTCATTGGCAATTATTTTGTTATCCTCTGTTAATGCTCCATCACTTTGTCTTATTCTTGTAATTGTTTTATTTTTACGTTATCCAACAACAGTGTTTATAATTTTCCATTGTTCCTGGGTGTTACCAGAGTACTTTTCAAGTAAATCAGAAAAATATTTGCGCTTAGTGTTATCAATATCCTTACTTAGTCTGTCTCTGTAAGCGTCAAAGTAACTTTTCAAGGCTAGATCAAAAGGTCTCTTCCTAGTTCTATTGTATAGCTTTGTTCTAACTATTATTCTGTTGAGTATTGTTTCTACTCTGTGCTTTGTATAGCTTTATATTTACAGTTTGTTGGGTTGTATTGTTGGCTATGGATTTTTGTAGTGTACTGAGGAAGAGTTCAAAAGCTAAATCAACATCTGTGTATTTATTCAGATTCCATTGCACATTCTCCAATTCATGGACAAGATTATTGTAATCTGTTTTATATTTCGGTTTCATGGGTGGGACAATGTTGTCTGAAGTAAGTGCTGTTTTCGTATTCATGATTGTTAAGACGGTTGTACTGTGGTCAGTAATACCAAGGTGAAGTATTGCAGTTTTTAAAATGTCAATATATCTGAATCTAACCAATGCATGATCAATACAAGAAGTTGATCTGTTTGTTATTCTGGTGGGTTCACTGATAAGGGAAACCAGACTGTAGTTGCTTATCAAGTTTAGATAAGCGCCAGTGTGAGTTGAGGACTGAAGTGTGTCAATATTTACATCCCCTACTATTACAATGTTAGATTTCAGTCCTGATAACAAAAAATCGTAGACTGAATGCTCGTGTAGTCTGTAAACTCCGAGAATGCTGAATAAGTAACTATTAATTTTTAGATTCAAAAATACAGAGTCTACAGTTCTAAAAGCAACAATTTCCTGACTAGCTTTTAGTTTCTCATGTACGTATACCACAACTCCACCTGCCCTATAACTAGAATTACAACAGTGATACATATTAAAATGAGGAATATTATGTAAATCTATTTCATCATCCTTTACCCAAATTTCTGTCAATACAATTATACTGATGTGGTCTAACAATTTAAAGTAAGAGCTATAGAACAGAATAAAGTGTTTCCTTACACTCCTGATATTTTGGTGTATTATACGGTACTCTTGCTGCTTCGTAAAGAACTCAGTTTTTAATTCATTAAAAATTAAACTTTTATGTTGCTGTGTATCCATTTCCTACGTTTATGAAATTAATTGACCTAATATAGTAATATTTTTCCAATCTTTTTTACTTGTACATGTAAGTTTAAATTAAATACATAAATAAATTCACACAATAATAAATCTTAAATAAGTACCAGTACATATGATAAACAAATACAAAATTACATAGTACCTCTCCAATACTTAAAGCATTCTTTGTTCGTAAAAATATAATTGAATATTAAGGGTACCTGCAGCAAATGTAAATTTATACACACATACATCATACATTCAAATACACATTCACTCATACATAGCAAGTTTTTATTTGGAACAACACAATGCGAAATTAGATAATGCAACCATGATTTAAAAATACAGTTACAATAGAGACTAATAAAATTCAAATACATACGGATAACAGAAGTAATAAATATAAAAAGTGCAATACATTTTCTCTCACATATATATTTCAACTTTAAATAATCATACATTCACACGTTTATTTTAAGTTTCTCTTTAGAATGACAACAGTAAAAATATTAAATAAGGCAACCCATACATACTCATGGTTACAATAAATACTTATAAATATTAAATAATAATATAGGCCTATATACACTAATAATAAACCAGAAAAATAGCAATGCCTCTCTTTTCTGTTTGGACATGTAACATTAATAAGAAAGATAACTGACTGTACATTGATCAGATTATTGTAAAAAAAGCAGTATATACTCAATTATAAATGTAACAAGCTGGGAATATTATAACAAAATGTTTTATAAGATGGTTTTGTAATAGGTGACAAAATCAAAAGTGTAGTTGTTGTTGCTATTTGACAGATTAAGAAGGTCATTTTACTTTGTTTAGATCAGCTTCTTCATCAATTTTGTAGCTCCTGTCACCATCTCTCCGACGAACATCTTTCCCTCCCTACACCAAATATACTTTATATCAAGCTCCTTGCACTTTTCCTTGAGTTTTGAGAGAAGAAGTTTATTATCGGGGGTAAGGTGTTCATTAATAAATACCTTGCTAGTCACTGGCAACTTAGAGTTCACCTGGTGAGCGGTCATCCCTTGTGTAGCCCTGGTTGCTGCCAACCACGCATCCCGCTCCTGTCGCTCCTTGAATTGTACCACGATGGCAGGGGTCCTGGTCTTGTTAAAGGAAGGGACCCTGTGTGCCGCAGCCACAGCTCCCTGATCCACCTCCAGTTGCAGCACCTTTCCAACATCAGTCAGGATGGTCCGAACATCTTCGTTTCCGGTCACCGGAATACCACTGATCTCAATGTTTGACCGTCTGGAGTACTGCTCTAGGTCGCGCATCTTGCTCTTTAGTGATTTGACGTCTTCACTGAGCTGCTTGTTGGAGGTAGTTCAGCGTTTTCGTTTTTCATCTCCTTTAATTCTTTCATTAAACTTTCCACAAGTTTGTTGGACTTATCCATACCATCCGACATAAAATCGAGTGATTTAGCAAATCCTTCAAATTGCGATGAAAACTCCTTAAATTGTAGACAAAACTCCTCCTTAAATTCCTTTAAGGCCTGTGAAAGATATTCCTTAAAATCACTCGGTACGACACCAGATGTTACATTCGCACCAGAAGCATCAGCAGTTTTACAGTTTTCACATAGCCGCTTTTCTTGTTCTAGTTTCTTTGCTTCCGCCCGTTTTATGCCTGTACAGGTTATGTGGAAATACTTGAGGCAGCCCGAGCGACTACACCTAATAGCATCTTTCATTTCCGCCACTGTCATTTCACAAACACCACAGTTAGCCGGCATTTTTCAATTAAAGAAAACTTATTATAGAAATATTATATTACTGTGAGTATTAGTCACAACCAGTTACGGCGCGCACAACTGATAATCTCGCAGCAGAGAGATAACGATCCGCTCTACTCGAGACACGGAGCCAGACTGGATATATATTATATTAATATATATATATATATATATTCAGGGTGACAATTAACTCTTAGGACGACTTCATAACTTTTAAACGATAAGAGATACCAGGAGTAAATTTGGCATATCGTAGCTGGTAATAGTAAGCTACTTTTCTGTGTACATGGTGATCAGATGTCACT
Organism: Stictocephala bisonia; assembly: GCA_035578905.1. Lineage (NCBI taxonomy): Eukaryota > Metazoa > Arthropoda > Insecta > Hemiptera > Membracidae > Stictocephala > Stictocephala bisonia. Next base: position 180,624 of record JAQJVL010000029.1, read on the forward strand.
TTTGGGGGACGGCCCTTTAAGAATAAGAATAAAATCTTTAATTACAGCCTATGTTGAGTTGTACATCATTTTAAAGGTCTAGTTGAATTGGAAACAATGCCTCAAACCGGACTTCAAAAGGTTGATCCAGTCGAAAGTAATTGCTGTTCAAAGTTTCACAAATGTTTAATACATTGTATTTACGAATGACTGAAAGTTATAAGTTGAATGGAATACTTACTGGGGAATACTTGAAGGGAAATGTAAATGCCAACAATTATCAAGATATGCTCCAAAATGAGTTAGTTTCTGCTCTACAAGCTAGTCTTGGCACTGACTTCCAAACATGGTTTTTCCAACAAGACAACATACTGTGGTGTTCAAGAGAGGCAACACTTAGATACAGTATTCCGTCACCGGTGGATTGGAAGACATGGAACAATTGAGTGGCTGGCTCGTTCCCGTGACCTAACTCCAGTGATCTACTTTTTAAGGGGCTACCTCAAATACAAAGTTTATGAAACTCAGCCTACAGATATGATTGATTTTAGACACAAGATAGCACAGGATGTTGTACGAGAATACAAAGAAAAATCAGTAGCTAGATTTTGTAACCGGTAAGCACATTGCCAGACGGCCAACGGAGAACATTTTGAACACCTAAATTGAAAGGAGTTCAGTAAGTATTCCCTTAAACTTGTAACTTTCTGTTATTCCTAAGTACAATATACTAAACATTTTTAAAATTTTGAGCAGCAACTACTTCCGACTGGATCAACCTTTTGAAGTCTGGTTTGCGGCATTGTTTTCAGTTCAACTAGATCTTTACAATGAAGTACAACTGAACATAGGCTGTCATTAAAGATTTTATTTTTACCCCCAAAGATCTGATCACTATGTACACAGAAAAGAAACTTACTATTACCAGTTACGATATGCCAAATTTAGTTGTGTTATCTCTTGTCGTTTAAAAACTATAAAGTTGTCCCCGAACTCCCGAACTCTCTGAGGATATTTTTAGGTATTGATTGTGGGTCAAAAACAAGACATAATATCTTATTTATAATTTTCAAATCACCTCCGGTACACGTACAGCAGCCATTTTGTATTTTTTTAAATTTTTTTATTTTTAAAACTATTTAACCTATAAAGTTAAAATTTGATATACACATTACTAAAACCATTTTCTTACTGAAATAAAAAATCAAAAACCTTTTTTATTTAAATATTTTCAAAATGGCGGCACTTTGTAATTTTTTATCATTAGTAACTTTGAAAGATAAGGAATACAACAAAATCACAAGAATACCTTTTTAAGCAAATTAAATTTACAATCCAAAAAAGTAAAGTTAAATGAAATTGGATGAGAAAGAATTGAGATTTGAGTATTTTTTTATTCAATCATTTTCGCGTCAATGGTGCCATGCCACGTGAGTTCATCACAACAATACATCAGCAATCTCTTCTGATTACGCTCATCCAAAAAATTACAATAAAGTGATTTGTGATGTTATTGTAATAAAAATGTCCCAAGCAGGCAACGGGAAAACATTTTCAGAAGATTTTCGTTGTTATTAATTTCAACCTTAAGTAGTGCACTAAAAACTAAAATTGTTGTAAATTCTAGGTTGGTAGAATTGTTGAAGGTGTTGGAATTATTAATGAAGGAAATTAATTTGCTGCTGTGTTTGATTTCACATTTTGAACATAGTTCGTAATGTGAAAATAAATTTAATTAAAGTTTCAATTTAATGCTTTATAATTGCTAAAAATGCTTAAAATTCAATTTAATCTAATGCTTTTTTAATTTTACTTGCTTTATGTCTACTAACTGCTTTGTATCACAAATAAATTTTACAACAATTTTAGTTTTTAGGGCTCTACTTAAGGTTAAAAATAATTATTAATCGTCTGAAAATGTTTTCCCGTTGCCTGCTTGGGGCATTTTTATTACAATACCATCACAAATCAATTTATTGTAATGTTTTGGATGAAAGTAATCAGAATAGATCCCAGATGTATTGTTGTGGTTGACTCACGTGGCATGGCACCATGGCTATACACAATGACGTGTAAATGATTAAATACAAAAATACTCAAATCTCAATTGTTTGTCATCCGATTTTATTCAACTCTACTTTTTTGGATTGCAAATTTAATTTGTAAAAAATATATATTCTCAAGATATTTTGTATTCCTTACCTTTCAAAAGTTAGTAAGGATAAAAAATTTCAAAGTGCCGCCATTTTGAAAATAATTAAAAAAGGTTTCTGATTTTTTTATTTCGGTAAGAAATGGTTTAGTAATGTGTATATCAAATTTGAACATTATAGGTTAGTTTTAAAAATAAAAAATAATTTGTAAAAAATACATAATGGTGGCTGTACAGGTACTGCAGGTGATTTGAAAATTTTAAATATGATATTATGCTTTGTTTTTGACCCACAATCAATACCTAAAAATATTCTCAGAGAATTCGGGGATACCCTATATATATAGCGTATGGTTTTTTATCAGCTACCATTTTTATTTTTTTTATTTAAAATTATATAAAAGCTGTGTTATGCACTTGGAAAACTCCAGAAGTCACTAGATATTAATACAAATAAAAATGTAAAGTGATCTCCTATCACAGGAGTGACCAAAAGGTTTAGCTGTGATGCTCCAGTGGTTCAGAAGTCATGTTAAGCCGTTGGTCTCCAGGTTAAGTGTTTAAGAGGGCTTCTTAGCCCAACTTCGCCTGGTAAAATAATATGTATTTTAACTTTTTTAAACTAATATGTAGATAATTAGTTTGTCATGGTAGTGTCATTGACATCTGGACATTGTACCATATAAATATATGTGAGGCGGAAAGTGAAAAAGGATCTCTTGTCGGCAAAGCAAAATGTTAGGTATTCATGAAACTACCAATTTTGGTCAAAATGATCGATTTTTGATTTTTTATTGATTATCAAACTCTGGTTTTTATAGAACAGGCCTGTATCGGTTATAAAGTCGAGTCGAAGCAATAAAACATAGAATATAATTTATTTAGATGTCAGTGTTTGGCCTGAGAAAAGAGACCTCTTGTCGTTATGGCAAAATAACATAGTCCCAACAAGAGGTCCCTTTTCAAAAACACATTACAAAAGAAACATTACTTTAAAACTAGCTTCCCATGAGTTCTAGCGTCAGTTTAGAGAACTGCAGCAAATGTTGTCTAAATGCAGGACAGTTTCTTGTGTGTTTAAAACCATCGTGACAACAGGTACCTTTTCTAAAGCAGTATTGGCAGCATTTGAAACAGCTGTTTCACTACCAATCAGCTGTGACTGCATCACTTTTAGAATTGTACTCAAGTAGATCAACTTGCAGTTTTATTTGATATTGATAAGATTCCATTTAAAATAATTTAGACTAGATAAAAGTAATAAAAACGTCTTTAAAAGCAACTAATGTCCTGTCTGAGAAAAGGAACCTCTTGTTGTTATAGGAAATAACATGGGGCCGACAAGAGGTCTCTTTTAAAACTTTTAGTTTTGTGTTACATTACTTTATAAAAACGAAATATTAATGAATTCTGCCGGTGTTTTAAATAACTACGATTGTTATTCTGAAATATAAGTGTTTAGCTTTGTTCTGATATATTTCTTAAGTATGAAAAATGTGGGTTCTATGTGAGTTTAAAGTTTCTAAACCGGGTTTTCTCAAAATGCCGCTTACAATTTGTGAAACTTTAAACGTTTATTACTTAAAGGAAAAATATCGTAGGGACGTAAAATTTACACCAACTCGTTCATAATTTTATGCTAAATTTAAAATAAATTGTTAATTGCCAACAAAAGGTTCCTTTTCACTTTACGACTCACATATATTTATTTATATTGTATGGTTTGTTGTCAGTTACCATTTATTAAAAAGCTATTTGGATAAAAATCCAGAAGTCATGATGGCATATTCATTGAATAAAAGTTTAAAGTGATCTCCTGTCACAAAGCCCAATCCATCAAGCCATTTAAGACCTGCCTCACTGATTCTCTGTATACTGGCTAATCCAGCACTCTGTAAATATGTGAGGCACTGTTTGGATATACTACCCGCAATCACAGGACTGATCCAGTGTCAATCCCCACTTATACTTCCAGTAATTGCATCTTCCAACACCAGTTCGTAACCGATTCATCCCACCTATGCCTATAAGGGAGATTCATCCCACCTACAGAAATCCAGGGTGTGATGTTTTTCATGTCCACAACAAATCTTTAAAGCTGTACGTACCCCTGGGTAGTTCTAAACGAGCAACAAATCTGGTAGCGGTAATGTCATGATTTTGTGATCTCCCAGATATAGCAGCTACCTTGAGAGCTATTAGTGGCACTCTGATGTCAACTCCACTTCCTTAGCTCCCGTTGCTTTACAATAAAGCTCCTCCAGAGATAAGACGTCAGGAGGCACTATTGAAAGAATTCAATAAGATCGTGAATGCCTCATAACTCCCCATTAAACAGAATCTCCCATCTAAATTATGTGAATTAATAACATTATGATGTATGGCCCTGACAGCTTAACAGAATTTAATAATCAATTATTAGTATAACTTATCTAAAATGACTTAAAACACACCGAGAACCAATCCTAGCTTCAGTACACCTCTCATCCATTAGCCGGTAGTCGACTGGGAACTGATGGATGGCCCAGTTTATCTGGTCTGGCCAAGAATCATCCCTTGTCCAGGATAGATCAGTGGAGACCTCCACCTGGCCTGAGGACTGCACGAACCGGACGAACCCATGGACTCCATGTGAGGAGAACCTGGCTATCAGCTGAACACCAAGACTAACTCCTGAAACTGTTCAGAGATAAAATGATTGAATACACAATTCAGGATTTGAACAGATACAAAAAGACAATTTTAAACTTATATTTATCCATAGACAATTTTAAAGTAAACAAGTCTTTTATAAGTCTTTAGGTCCTATGATACCACTGTTAGTTATTTTATTGGCTGCTATCCAAAAAAATGTATTTAAAATACGGTCTAGACATAAATTTGAGTTGTGTGACATTCACTTGTATTGTATTTCTATCAACATATAATGTAACAACTAAGAAACTAAAATACAGGGTGTCCACAAAAGAACTCTGGGGTTTAAAAAAATTATATTGTGTAAGTGTTCAAACTAACTAAAGTTAATTAATTTCTTTTAAACAAGTAGCTCATCAAGCTTTACCCATACTGTTTTGAGTATCTGTCTTCAATATTTGGCAGCACTGTGGAGAGTTGGCCTTAAAATTAGCAAAGCAGACACCAGACGCTCACTCAGTTGGTGCAATGCAATGGCGATGCTTAAACAAAAGGCTCACAATGTTATTTGGCTTAAAGAAACTGGTTCAGTTGTAATGGTATCGAGGAACTTTCAGCCCACAATTATGGTGTTGATGCTCCTACAGATAAAACCATTTGGCAATGGCTAAATGCGTTTAATGAACCTAGTAGGCCATGTGTGTTAGAAGAGAATTTGGATAGAATCAGAAATTCATGCCATCAAAGCCCAAAAAAATCCTTAGCATGACGCAGTCTCCAGTTCAGGATTCTTCATTCATGCTGAGAAAATTTAAACTATCTCAGGAACAGATAGTTACTTGTGTGGCAACTTTCATCCCATACAAGCAGGCTAGGACATGGCAGGAAGTGGAGTATCATTTGGATGTGTGCTGTGCCACTAAGAGCCTACATTGAAATTTACTGAATTGTAAAAAAATCTTAACCATATTACCTCCAAAGACATGTATGAACATTAGATTAGTTTTGTTATTACTATAAAATATTTAACCCTAAAACCCCAGAGTTCTTTTGTGGACACCCTTTATAGAATTCAACCAGTTGGTTATGGCTTTGCACACTGCAGTTGTATCTTGGTCCATAACTGCTCACTCATGCCAAGCAATAGAATATCTTTAGTTTGATGCTCCACTCAAGCATCTTGTGGACATTGTTTCTTCCTAAAATGTTCACGATTTTAGATTTCAATGCAGATTTGGATTATTTGATATTAATGGGATTTAGATATGAGAACTTATTGGTCTTTAGCTTGGAGAAGTGAAATTCAATCTTTTTAACATGACCAATAAAAATAGACATTCACTATTTAATTTGAAATTCATGATAAATTCTAAGTTCCACCAATGAATCTTTCTGAGAACAACTTAATTGGTAACCACATGTTGTCCATCTTTATTTTCACTAAATGTTAATATACAGTACAACAAAAAGTTTTTTATCAAAATTGATCTATAATATTACTATACACCTATTTAGGCAAAACTGTACAACTGATTATTTATAAGTAAAAATACTGTTTAACTTAAAAATTTTTTTTTTTTTTACTTAAGATTAAAATGTTCCTTATGGGAAAAGTGAAATTCAAGTTTTGTTTAAAGTGTTAAATAGGTTTGATTTAGCTTTGGTATTTTATTTCTAATAACAAGAAAAAGTCTATTTAAAATACTTTTTGGCACTAAAGAACTTGGTACTTGTTTTAATGATTTGTATATTGGTATTTTGAACATTTTCCTTCATTAATACTTTTTACGATACTTTATGTTTCTAATTCATTTAACTGATAGTTTGTCCCATCGAAATAGTAAATTACAGCTATTGGCAACTACACCTAATTATTCTTAATAGCCTTACAAAGCACATTAATGACAACAATATTCTAAAGGGCTTTCAACATGGTCTGGATCTTTCAAAGGCATTTGATAGAGTTCATCACAGCCTTCTTTTAACTAAATTGAATAATTATGGGATCACTGGTAAATTGCTTGATATTATTACTTCCTTTTTAAGTGATAAGTGTACTGAAGTAAAAGGAGAAGAAGGATGTTTGTTTAGAATGATTAGATCCTCTTATAGAAAAATTAACATAGGTGTTCTACAGGGCTCAATTTTGGGACCTTTTTTATTTATTTTTGTTATGTAAATAGTTTTCCATGTTTAGATTGGTATTTTGTTAGCATGTACGCAGATGATACATCTAGTTTATTATGGTCTAGCAATTTAAATAGTTTAGAAAATAGTATTGAATCATTTATTGAAATTGCATTAAAGTATTTCAGAGAGAATAATTTAAAATTAAATGTAGATAAAACAGAAATGTTGCATTTCAATCAACTAGGGGTTAATCTGTCAATAGAAAACAATGAATTGTCTTTAGAAAGCTCTAATTCTTGTAAGTTCCTGGGTTTATTTTTTGATAGCAAGTTTTCTTTTAAACAACACATTGATTATGTATGCAGCAAATTATCTTCAAACATTTATTTATTGGGGAGACTTGCTTTTTACTTGCCATTTGAGATGCTCCGAATAGTATATTTTGGTACTGTTTGCCCTTACTTATCCTATGGACTATCTATTTGGGGTAGCACTTATACAACATACATTCAAAGGGTATTCATACTTCAAAAGAGAGCCATCCGAATTCTTTTTAAGGTTAACAGAAGACTATCATGCAAGGAACTTTTTATATCACACAAGATTTTAACAATATATGCAATGTATATTTTTCAAGTAGTTTTATTAGTTAAAAATGACAATAAATTTACTTTAAGAAATGAGAATGTACACAATTATCACACTAGAAATGGGTCAGATATGTTTAGAATTACTAGAAGATTGGCTGTTACTAGCAAAAGCCCTTATGTTCAAGGTTCAATTTTTTATAATAAGTTACCTCCACTATTGAAAAATATAGAGGGTGATACATTCAAAGCTAATCTTAAAGAATTTTTAATTCAGAAATGCCCTTATGATTTATACTTGTGATATTCATATTTAGGTATAGAAATACAATATGTATAATGACAATTAATTTAATTTTTGTGTATATGGGTATTTTTAGTTTGAAATGTGAGTGCCCTTCAGTTACTTTCATTTTGTTGCAACATAAAGTAGGGTCTTAAAATTAGGTTAGATACATTATTTTAAAATTTGTTTCAATAATTAGATATATTGTAATATATGTTTAGTGCTCAAATTATTGTATATATTATAGTTTATAATATATCTTAAGACTTTTTGTGGCTTGTACGTATGTATTTCTAGAATTTATTTGACAATGTTCATGCATTTTTGTAAATGTTCCGAACAATAAAGAACTTTGATTTTGACCTTACATACAGTAAATTACTTTTTTACAGGACACGTGATGACCTTGAATAGTATGACAATGCCTTAACATTGGCATACTGTAACTACAGTTACTTGCTTACACAAAAGTATATTTAGTGCTCTAAAGTTTCAGAAGTTTAAAAATGTTGCCCTATTATTCTATGTTTTGATAATGATATGTCTTTTTCTATTATATGTATTTTAAATGTTTTATAACTATGCATTACAATTTGTTTCATTGTCAAAGTTTGGATTACAAATGAAATATATTACAACTAAAAACTGCCTATGCAATGTTTAAAGTAACATTTTAAACCCAACAAGCAATTTCTAACAAATTTAATTTAAATATAAATCTGACATATAATAAATTAAACATACAACATCAAGCAAATTTGTATTAATAAAAGAAATGCAGTAGGAAATCCTTAAATTAATAAGAAATCTGGTAGAAATCTTTGGTTACCTGTTAGAAGTAGAACAAATGATATGAACATAATATTATCAAGATGTCAAATGATGACTCATATCCTATACAAATAAAACAAATACATTTAACAGACTATTTTTAAAGGTTCTATTACATTAAACAGTAAATGAATTAAGTGAAAAGCCACAAGGGATTGTCTTCTGCTACACAATGTTGGCAGCTGAGTCAAGGAATTGTCAAAAGTAGCCAAGTGGAAGGAGACCGACTTTCACTAGTCAAGGCCAATAGCCTCCAGAGTTTAGTGACAGGCACTCAGCACACCCTAGGAGCAAGATAAGTAACTAACAGGACCTCTGGTCTAAGTGAGTTGTGTAGAGCAATGAAGGCAATGGAGGAAAGCAACAATTTAATAATGAGATATTATAAATTTGAATGATATGAATGCAATCTCACAGAAATTAAAAAAAAAAAAAAAAATACTACTGCATGCTATTTATAAGTTGTAATACATTAACAAAGCAACAAATAAACAATGTAAATCAAGAGGCCTAACATAAGTTTAAATTTAGACTCATTTGATCATGTTAAAGTGGAAGAAGTGAAAACGATTATAAATAATTTGCCCAGTAGTAAAGTCTGTAGGTGGGACAATATTCCAACATTCTTAGTCAAACTTGCAGTTAAAGTTATTAGTCCTTTCCTAATTTCACTCATAAATCAAGCCTTCGAAGAAGGGACTCTTTCTCAAAAGCTCAATATTCTGAAGTAAAACCAGTATATAAGAAAGGCTCAATTAAAGATATATCAAATTATAGGCCCATTTCAGTGTTGAGTAACATATCTAAGATTTTCGAAAGAGCTATAAATCTCAGGCTATTCTATTTTCTAGAGCAAATAATCTCATTTGACATGAGCAATATGGTTTCAGAAAGAACAGGAGTACAGAATTGGCGCTGGCTTACTTTATAAACAGTGTTACAGAGGCCTTGGATAAATAAATAAATAAATAAGGTTTTTATTTTGGAGAGGTTTTCAACAAACAATACTGATTTACAAAAGAACTCAAGTCTTATTTCAATTAATAAAAAATTTAAAAGCTAATTTTAGTTATTCTTAGTTAAAACAAGGTTATGTATACAGTACAGTTATATATGGATATATCAGCTTGTATTATACATTAAATACTTATATAAATTTTTTTATATGTAGTTTCAGATACACCCTGGCCTGTTGCGCTTGAAGACAATTCATTAAATAATTTTGGAGCAAAGTACACAAATCGATTTTTTTCAAATTCACGGCAAACGCGAGACATCTCCAAAACTTGATCTTGTCTAGTACTGCGAGATTGGATCTGAGACCTGTTTTTTAGTTTTTCCCTCAAATATCCCGGCCTGCCAGTGGTAAAGATTCTGTAAACTAGGCATGAGGAGCGCAGGGTACAGGTATCAGTTACAGTCAGCAAACCCAGTGATCGTCGCGCCTCCGAAACATGGTCAAAGTTTCTTAGTCCACATACATACCTGACATACATATTTTGCACTCTCTGTAATTAGTCTAAATCCCCTTTAGACACAATGTTGCCATACACAGGGAGGCAGTAATCAATCACAGAGAGCACAAGAGCCTGGACAAGGCAAAGCTTGGTCTCTTTAGGAAACATGTACCTATGTTTGTATAACATTCTTAGTAGACTAAGGGCCCGTCGAAAATCAGCACTTACCAGAAAAAGTGAGGTCACCATCGAACATGAGGCCCAAGAGCTTTGAGAATCAACACTCGTTTAGTCTGATACCGCCAAGCAATTCCTCACCGACAGACTCCGAACCCACATTGAAAGGAATCGACAATACACAACACTTTTCCTTGTTCAATTTAATCCCATACCACTGTTCAATGGACAATGCTTAATTCAGAATTCAAAATGGATACAGTTGTGTCAGCTCTTCCAGTATCTGTGATGCACACAGTTGAGCATCATAGGCATATGGATACAAGTGACTGGCATATGGATGGGTCACAGTCAACTACAGGTGTTTTCTGTGATTTATCCAGGGCTTTTGACTCTATTCATCACCAAATATCTTTAAACAAAATGAGGAACGTAGGTATTAGGGGAAACGTTTTTTCATTGTTAAAGTCATATTTATTGAACAGACATCAAAGAACGGTTATAAATAAATATTCACATTAATTGCCTTGCTACCTATTTATTATCATAAACACCCAATGATATTGCTTTGCCTATTGCATACGTGCTTATTTCATTTGTTTTTGTTTAATAGGTAAAGATTAATTAGATATATAAAATAACTGTATTAGATTACCATTTAAACCATGCCTACAACCTTTCCTGGTTTAACATTATGAAAGATATTACAGCAATATTACAAACAAAATTGTTTACATTTAAACAGGCATTAAAACTTTTTGTAAATTATTATTTATATTTGAACAGCTGTTACTTTTCAATTCTTATAAATCTCTCTCCATGTTATTCTTATGGCCGAAAAATGAACTTTGAGGGCTTTTCCGTGCCCTTCAGGGTGAAAAATTTGAAGAATTAAGACTTTATTGCACAACTACAAACAGAGACAAATCTTTTGACACCTTGATCGTTTCAATAGGTTAAGAAATAAAGGAGGAGTTGCGCTGACTAAAAACAGCTTCACGTATTAAATATAAGGATTTCTAGATTTTTAAATTTTTTTCTCTCGCCCGCGTGCCCTGGGAGCTTGCGCCCATAGGCCCGGGCCTATTGGGAAATCCAGCCCTGACTATATAAATGAAATTGAAACCCAGAAGCACTACATATAGTTTTATTCATAAAATAAAGGAAAAAAGAAATACATATATAGGTTTCCAATTTGGAAAATAATGGAAATAAATTACCATGCAATAACATTGTTTATTTAATAATATTTTGACACTATGGTAAAACTTCAAAATGAAGAATAACAAACTCATAACAAAAATATATAATTCTTTTCCAAGCAGGATATTTAAATTTAAATAATGCATAGTATAATATTATTTGTAACTAAAAGTAACTGGAGACTATATAAACATAACATCTAAAACAGAAGTTTAATATAAGATGAACATTGTTTGTTCCAACGAAGAATGAATCTGAAAAAAGAAAAAAGTCAGAGGAAAAGAAGAAACATTAAAGCAGTATTAAGAAACAAAAAAGATACTGCTGCTATAGAAAATAGTTTGCTTAATTTAACAAAAGTGATTTGTATAGAAAAGTACGTTTTATGTATGTTGAAATAAACAAGTAGAGAAAAACTGAATATTATTTTTTAAAAAACAATAAATTAAACATAGCAATCTAATCATAAAAAAATAACATCTAAGAGCCACTTAAATACAGTTTTTTATATTTTAATACACTGTGTACCAAAAAAATTAATAAATTGATATTTTGAACAAAATTAAAGTAAGAATGTTTAACTAGAATGAGAGAAAAGCTTTATATTATATTTTATGAAGTTTTCGTTCCAAATTAAATTTTAAAACTATACACCCTTTCCAACTTTGTGCTTTACCAGCAGTGGAATATTTAAACACTGTACTCCTTATACAATTAATTAATCATTAAAATTAATGGTCATCACTTAAAAACCATAGATCTAGAGTTAAGGAAGGAGGTGAAAAAGGTTCGAGTAAGGTTGTACATTTTATTTACATTTTTTGGGAGCAAGAAGTTTTTCCTCTTCCTTTTTTTTATTGTGTAATGTAAAGATTTAAAAAAGGAGGCAACTATGACTGTTTGGTAAAAAAAGTAGGAAAATTGGTTTTAAAATTGTAATCCTACACAAATAACATGATGTCATGGTCAGTGCAAGCATCTCCTCTTCTGTTTACCATGGTAGACACAGAGATTTATGTCACATGCATACATATAATGTTTATGATCTAGTCACAACGCTTCTTTTTATATTGAACAAAACATATTCTTGATGTAATTTTTTCTAGAGTTTATAGCCTAACCAAAATAGCTGGGTCATCACTTGGTAGTTTACAAGTTCCAATCACTAAGAGTTGAATCATCACTCGGAGTATTTAAAGCCCAATTACAAACAAAAATATTCTTTATTACTTTATATCTTTCGATTATTTTGATTTCAACATCCATATTGGTCTAAAAGAGATACAAAATATGTTACTAAATGTTGATCTAGAATCTATATTATCCGGTGACAACCGCGTCTGGTTATCTTGTAAATAGTGTATTCATTATTCATTAGTAAGAAGCCGATCATCAAGATATGGGCGAATGAGTGTGATGAGTGTAGAAGAACGAGTGTAATCAATATTACTAACTAAGGTTGACTGTTCCTCAAAATGAGCTTTTTATTCTGAGGAACAAATAGCCTTATAGCCAGTGACTTACAGCTTTACGTGGAATCCGGACCATGTAGTGTTGGTCTGGTTTTCAGCTAACTGATAAGCCTGACACTCAGTTCTCTTCCCTACACAACATCTGATTACCATCCAACATGGACAATAGTTATTCTAGTGTCCTTGACGATGGCAACCACTGAGCTGATGTCAAGTCGGTATTAAGAGGATTGAGCATCGAACCTATCGCCTACAATCCCTCAAAACTTTGTAAAAGAGTAATTGGGTTACAGCACTGCACCACCAGTGCCGGTGTAGATAGCGATAGCACCTTGAAGCGGTTGATTTTTTATTGAAAAAAATACAGTAGAACCTCTTTAATCCAGCACGTTTGGGACTTGACTCTTTCCGGATTAAAGAAAATTCCGGACTATGGAGGTTATTTATAAAAATACAGGAGGTGTATAAAAAATAACATAATTTGCACAACAAAATTTTACTGTATTTATATATTATTTAAACATAGGTTATTTAAACAATATAAATCAATATATAAGTACAGGAGAAATATTAAAATGCATTTTTAGGTACGGTACATGATGAAATAAATTAAAATACAGTATAAATACAGCACAGTAATATACTATAGTATTTGTGGTTTTTAGCAACAGTACTGGTAGATGGCTGGAAAAAGATCTAATATCTACTTGCTTCTTACAACTATTCTTTATTAGCTGTCGAGTTGCTCATTTTACAATGTTCATTGTGAAGGTAATTCTGTAATTTGTGTCATTGCCGTTGATGCCGGATTATAGACAATTCCGGACTATAGAATGCCGGATTAAGGAGGTTTTACTGTATATGGAAAAATGGTCAATACATTCTCTAGTCTATTTAAATAAACGATCAAAGCTTTTTTCTTAAGAAAAAAACTAACTTTTTTCAACCCTTCACTTTAATTACTACTGGCAAATAAGCAAGGACTATCAACTTGATTAACTGCCACAAATGTCATTATTGAAAACGGATTATGCATCAAACATCTTCAGTTAAGCAAATTAATTTTGCTGTTTTTTATCTTGGTCAGGATAATAAACCAACAATAAATATATACAAACTAGGCTACTCTTACCTCCGTCAATAATCCAATAAAACACTTTATTAAGCTGACATGTTTCGTTGCTATCACAACATTTTCAAAGCTTGCAACTCGTCAGTCACATAAAACTAAACATTAAAAACACAGAACACACGGTGACACAGTGTTCTGTGTTTTTAATGTTTAGTTTTATGTGATTGACGAGTTGCAAGCTTTGAAAATGTTGTGATAGCAACAAAACATGTCAGCTTAATAAAGTGTTTTATTGGATTATTGACGGAGGTAAGAGTAGCCTAGTTTGTCAAAATAATAGTCCAGGGGCCATAAACATGAATTTTAATAAATATATGTCTAAGTGTCCGAAGTGGTCCTGAAGTTTCCTCCGTTATAAAGGTTTGTCGTAGTTTAGAAGTATACTTTTTAGTATGAACTTCTTAGCAATTGTAAGAGTAAACTCAGTGTTGGTAAATTTATATATTACTTTGTTAAAGTTACTTTTATGAAGAGTAGTTTTTTATTCTGTTAGTAATGCACTTTAGAGAGAGAAAATAGCCATAATTTATTCAACATTTCTATCAGAGGAAAACTTAATTTACTTACGACAAATAACCGTAAAAAGGTTGTAAAATAACCAATCAGGTGAGTGATACTCAAAGTTGAATGGTTATGGTTCAAATCATTAAGTTGGTTTGACTTGTCTCTTACATCCAGTTGTACCTTTTCCATGATTATATCTTAAGAATGAAATCAAAACATTTAATTTCTGTATTGTGTTTAAATTTCATCTTAAACACTTCAACAGGAAAGCTAATTTTTCATAAAGAGGAGGAAAGCAATGTATACATTCTGAAATATTTCTTCAAAGAAAACTTCTTTAATACAAGTATATTCCACTTAGTAATAATTCCGCTCAATTTTCCAAAATTTAAACCGTATGCATTCACACACTTAATGGTGCACTTGAACCACCATTCAAGAAATAGTGTAATGGTGCTGGACAACACTACTGTAAGTAATGTGATCACTGGAGAAAACTTTCTGCTTCTCCAGTTTGGAGATAAAGTTGATCCTCTTTTAACAGCTCTTGACTCAATAGGAAAAGACACAAAGTTAAGTTTCAGAAGGGTTTTGGTGTGGTTTGAAGGGATCACATCAGAAAAAATTAGAAACATTATTAAGATGAAAATTGGGAACATCAACATTAATGAAGCAATTACTCTATCTCCTAAATTGATTAACAATGGGAAAAAAGGATTCAAGGTAAGAAGGAGAAAAATGTTGATGACATAACAGACCGTAATTAGGTTCATAGCATATAAGATGAAACAATTTTCAAATTTCTGTAAATCTATTTTAAAATAGTGGGTCTCCTCAAAACTGACTCAACCCAGTTTCAATAAATGCAACAGTAGAGGTTTACTCTAATATTTTCACTTATTAAGTAGCATCCCTCAAAATGAGTGTTAATGATTTGATTTTGCCTTGATCCACTGATAGTTTTATTCTGTCAATACCGCTAAATGTGATTCAGTCCATCCGAGAAGTTGATTTAGGCTATGAATTTTATAACGGATTCTGTTCATATTTTTTTGAAGGACTTTTATAGCCTTTATAATTGCAGCCTAGTAATAGTGCAGAGTTTTTGAGTTTTTAAAACTTTTAACCAGGCTAATTTCACTTGGCTTTTCTAATAATGGTTGTCTTTCTGGTTGGAATTTTAAAACAATTTACAATTGTGTAATGTTATATTATAACAATTTTTTTTTGTTATTTGTCAGAATGAATAATGGTGAGAGAACACTTTTATAAATGCAGCATGTAGGATATTTACAGTTGTTATCACAGAGTTATCTGGATTTGTCACAAACTTTTGAGAAAGAGATAATTTTCACAGTACCATATTTTCATTACTATGTTTTCGGTACTATCCTGATTGGTTGTATTTGACAATAGATGGTAAAATAAATATCTCTTTTTTGTTCCCCCACCAATCTTTGGTTTTACAGCACAATAGAGGTAATATTTTAACATATATTTATTGATAATATTTCATGAAGGTATATCAGCTAAATACAAACTAAATGACAGACAGCAATATAGCAGTCTGCAAAAAATGCACATATAATTCTAATTTGAATATAGAAAATGAAAGGAAATTTGTACTTTTACAGGTTTATAAAATGAATGGAATGACTTCTTCCATTCCTTTATTTACAGTAATTTAATTTATTATTGCTGATTATAGTTAACAAATGTGACTCAAAACTGTTTTTTAATTACAGGAAAGTTCTGTTGGAATGAGATTGACTGTTAAAAATGTGTTGCTCTCGAAAAAAAACTCTGTGATAAGTAGCACAGTGGGATATAATACAAATAAAACTATCATTAGAAAAACTCTTTCACAAGCAAAACAGCAACTTGATATGTTTTCAGAAATGTTGGAGAAGGAACCATTGCACGTTCTTCTGTTTCCAAGACCTATGTCTGTAGAAACATATATTCAAGATAACAAAACTAACTATGAAGGAATTGACATAGAACTTTTAAAAGCATTAAGTCAAAATCTAAATGTGACATATAATATAACTATGGGGCCGCCCTCTGAGTATGGCACTGTTTACAAGAATGGTACTTACACAAGAGCTTTTAAAGATACTTTCAACCGTTGGGCAGATATTTGCATTAACCGTTTCCCAGTGGATGAAAGTGAGCCAGGCATTGTGGTATTTCCGTATGATAGAGACAGGTTTTGTTTTATTGTCCGATCACCAAAATTACAAGTAAGGCCTTGGTCAATTTTCATGTCATTCAGGCCTACTGTTTGGTTTACAACTATGGGAATCTACATTGGAATTTACATATTTTTCTTGTAAGTTGATTATGAGTTTATATATTTTTATTTTAGAAACCAAGTTTTACTTATTTATTAATAGCTATTTAAACCTATACTAATTGAGCTAAAGAAACATACTGAATTATCTAATCTGATTAAATGTTGTTGGGATGGTTAAATTAGTAACCATTGTTGATATTATCGTTAGATCGATATTTGGTTTGTGATATATTGATAATTTGACTTGTTAAAAATATTCACCATCCCTAGTAAAAAAACACCCTAATAACAGGCTGCAGTTGGCCCCACTGAAAAATATCTGATTTCTTTAAAAGCAACACAAGTCAGCCCTTCCTTCTTTGTATAAGGTTGATTTTGAATTCTTGTTCATTTCAGAAACAACACAAGTTACTGGCTCAGTGATTTAGTGTTGAAAAATTGATTTTCAACTTGTGCTGTTTCTGAAATGGCTGATTTCTTAGGATTAACATTTTGGTAATGACTGTAAATCATGAATTAGTTTAAAATGGTGCTTACTGTTAAAAAAATAAAATAGGAAATTGCTTTTATACTTGCATTAACCATTTAATCAACATATTTTGTATCAGTTTCTTGTTTCCCGTGACTATATACTGACAAGAAAGTATAGATAAAACACTATAAATACTTGCTAAATTGTGTTTTAAGTGTTCTAATTTTTTTTCTCCTAGACCTCCCTTATTTCTGGGTGTATTCCATAACCCCCAGACCCCCCGGTAAGGGGCCTTGGTTCAGTCTTTTATCAAATGCCCGGGCCAAATTTTCTTCCCAATCCGCCCCTACCTGATGATTTATTTTCATGCAACACAGAAATAACCTCCACATAGTCTGATGACAATTTACCTACACTCCTAATAACACAAATAATGCTGTTTTTACAATGCTTTTAACATGTATACTTAATCATACGTTAAATACTTGATCATGAATGTTGATCTTTACAATGCAATCCACTTTTAACATGTATACTTAATCATATATCAAATACTTGATCATGAATGTTGATCTTTACAATGCAATCCACTTTTAACATGTATACTTAATCATATATCAAATACTTGATCATGAATGTTGACCTTTACAATGCAATCCACTTTTAACATGTATACTTAATCATATGTCAAATACTTGATCATGAATGTTGATCTTTACAATGCAATCCACTTTTAACATGTATACTTAATCATATGTCAAATACTTGATCATGAATGTTGACCTTTACAATGCAATCCACTTTTAACATGTATACTTAATCATATGTCAAATACTTGATCATGAATGTTGATCTTTACAATGCAATCCACTTTTAACATGTATACTTAATCATATGTCAAATACTTGATCATGAATGTTGACCTTTACAATGCAATCCACTTTTAACGTGTATACTTAATCATATGTCAAATACTTGATCATGAATGTTGACCTTTACAATGCAATCCACTTTTAACATGTATACTTAATCATACGTTAAATACTTGATCATGATTGTTGATCTTTACAATGCAATCCACTTTTAACATGTATACTTAATCATACGTCAAATACTTGATCATGAATGTTGATCTTTACAATGCAATCCACTTCCAATACTTTTTGGTATAACCAACATTTACAAAACAATTTATAATACCTATGCTTCTATTTTTAACATTAATAAAATATTATGGATGTAAGATGTAAGCACATATATATTTAATTTAATTTCTGTTATGACAATAACTATTAAGGATCCTTTGACAATATTATATTGTATACAATATCTGATTATAAAAGTGTTGTTCTAAAGTAAATCTGAAAGATATTTTCTTTTGATTCTATATAAAATGTTGCAGAGTTGTCAAGGAGCCACACTGGAAGAGTATCATTTTCGTCCAGTCAATATTGTCCTCGCCCCAACTTCGGGTGACTCAAGACAGTCGCCGAGTCTTTTGGGGGTTCTGGCTCTTATTTGTTGTCATCGTTACTGACACATTCATCTGTTTATTTGTGACACAGCTGTTGCCTAAAAGAAACCCCAACACATTTGATTCTATAAAGAAGCTTGTAGAGGAGAATTTCACCCTTCTTACTGAGATTGGTCATTTCAGAATTTTACACCCTGATTTGATAAACAAGACTTTAATACCCTATTATGGGAGAGCTCAAGATATTGACTATAACACAGCACTTCTGGCTTCTGAACTGACCAAAATTAAACTAAAAGAAACGTTTGCAACAGATTTTCAGCGTGTTGATGAGTGTTTGGTAGAACGCTTTGTTGGCCCGTTAATGTCAACTTCCCACACGAAGTTTGGTGCAATCGGTAGGGTAATTAACAGAATTCTATCCTCTGGTCAATTGATATTTTGGGTCCATTATTATATGAACACCCATGTTCATTTATTAAAAAATGTTACAAAAAATCGTAGTGACAGGAATTTTCATGCGCCAATAAACATTGTAGAAATTGGATTCATATTTAAGTACACTGCATATGGATTCCTAGCAGCGATCATTGTTTTTATGTGTGAACTATTTTACTTCAAAATAGTTGTAAAAAATAAAGTTGACAAACGCCGATTGGAAATCATTCGGGTACATCCTTACAACAACTGAGTAATAGTTAATAATTGTAAGAAAATTCTACTTTTTGTGTTTTGTCAAGCATCTCAAATACTTACTGAGGATCAATTAATAGAACATGTTTCGGAATTAACATACCATCTTCAGCTATCAAATGTGAGGTTGAAGTTCACCACAGGTTTGCTCTTTAGGTTAAACACACACAGTACACGATAAATAAATAAAAAAATTGTTTTATTAAACACAAAACAAATGACAGGTCTATCGAAACACATGTCACAAACTGTCCCACCACTAGTAGTTAACAGACGTGGTAGACAAACTGTAGGGTTGTTATTTGTTCTTGATGGCTCAGTGGTTGCCATCAACGTAGACACTACTAGAGAAGTCTGGAGTGTCCGTGTTGGTGGTCCTGGTAGTCAAGGTTCAGATGTTGTGTAGGTGAGAGAACTGAGTGTCAGACTTGTCAGTTAGCTGAAAATCAGACCAACACTACGTGGTTCGGATTCCACGTAAAGCTGTATGTTCCATAGTTGCCCTGGCTATTGGGCTATTAATAAATAGTCCTTTCTGAGCTAAGTCGAACTCAGATAGTAACAATGACTACACTCATTCATCTACTCATTCACTCCTCATATTCGCCCATATCTCTATGATCGGCGTCTTAGAGAATAATAGTAATGAATAATAGCTGAAGAGCCTAAAGTTATAAATTTTACTAAGTTCCATGGCTACTTCGCTATGCTGATGAGTTCCGTTAAGGGGTCTTATTTAACAATTATCTATCCCATTTTGCTTTGAAGTAAATTCATAGTTGAAATCTATCTTATCATTGAGAACTGGTTGAGCTGGAAGGATCTATGGCTAAAACTTTGAGCCAATAGAATTTCCGCAACTTTTGCTCCACAAATAACACTTTTCAATTAACAAAAAATGTAAAAAAACTACTTGGAGTGAGCCTTTCATTATCTTTGTTTTGTTGCTTGAGTAGCCTTCAATTTGGCTCTTCAGCTAAGGAGTGTATGTAGAAGCAGCAACTTGCACTACCTTAAGACAGTATGTAGATAGTAAATCAATACCTTTTACCTAGCCTTCAATTTGGCTCTTCAGCTAATTGTAGAAGCAGCAACTTGCACTACCTTAAGACAGTACTGTAGATGGTAAATCAATACCTTTCACCTAGCCTTCAATTTGGCTCTTCAGCTAAGGAGTGTATGTAGAAGCAGCAACTTGCACTACCTTAAGACAGTACTGTAGATGGTAAATCAATACCTTTTACCTAGCCTTCAATTTGGCTCTTCAGCTAATTGTAGAAGCAGCAACTTGCACTACCTTAAGACAGTACTGTAGATGGTAAATCAATACCTTTTACCTAGCGTGAAATTTGGCTCTTCAGCTAAGGAGTGTATGTAGAAGCAGCAACTTGCACTTACTCTTCAGCTAAGGAGTGTATGTAGAAGCAGCAACTTGCACTACCTTAAGACAGTACTGTAGATGGTAAATCAATACCTTTCACCTAGCCTTCAATTTGGCTCTTCAGCTAAGGAGTGTATGTAGAAGCAGCAACTTGCACTACCTTAAGACAGTACTGTAGATGGTAAATCAATACCTTTTACCTAGCGTGAAATTTGATTTTTATACCTTTACTTTTGTCTCTGACTTTTTTCTTTAATTTATGTCAATATTTTTTACCAGTCATGGTAGATTTTTATAAATATTACATATAGGTTTGTAACTGAACTTTTAATTTATTTTTGAACTCAAGTCTTTCTTATGAAGTTTTGGGTTTTAGTTACACTATATACATATATACTGGTATTTACAATCCATATCTACATAATTGTGATGAATAAAGAGTAGTTTATGAAGTTGTTATTAGCTACTAAATTTGACCTTGGTATTATAAATTTGGTAAATAAACTAAGTTCTTTTAGATTTGCTTTTAAAACTCTATATAACTCAATTTCGATTGAAACCTGCAAAGTAGTGTACTACGCTTATATACAGTCTATCCTCAAATATGGAATTGTAGTATGGGGATCTTCCACAGATTTTAACAAAGCTTTCGTTGCCCAAAAATGTCTAATAAGAATAATATTAGGAGCTGATTACAGGGCAAACTGCCGCCCACTTTTTAAAAAGCTTAACATCCTAACTCTGCCTTGCCTGTATATATTTGAAATTTTAAAATCAGTCCACAAGAATCTACTATATTACAAACAATTTAATACTGAGCACACTTACACTACTCGTAGCAAAAATGTACTCAATTTTCCTGCACATAAATTAACTTTGTTTGAAAAGAGTCCAATTTATATGGGTATACGACTTTATAATAAATTATCAAATTCATTGAAAGGTCTACCAGATGTAAAATTTTTGCAGAGTGTGAAAGATTTATTATTATTGAAGGCTTATTATTCAGTTAATGAGTTTCTAGATGATGACAACAATCTAATCAAATAACCATGTAAGCAGGCATAACTAGATCAGATGTTTATAGAATATATTTTGTTATTTGTAGTTAGTTTGTAAGCTGATGTTACTTATCTATTTAGACTTAGTTGCAAATCTGTGACAATGCACCAGTTGGTTGTTACCTTGTAACATGTTATTTCCAATGCTATGTGCAAATAAAGACTTGACTTGACTTGACCAATTAATTAATTTTACAACCTCTAGAAGCTGGGAAAACACATTTTCAGGAAATTCATAAAAACGCCTAGTTCTAGAAAAGTGAAAGTTCTGAAATCTATAAAGCTTATAGAAAACATTCCTGTTAACTATGCATTAAAATATAAATATGATACAGTAATCATTAATTACAGGTTTTCGAGTATACCAGTGTAAAGTTGATGTACATCAAAAACTAGTTAAAATGTTGGTACTTTATTGTTCCAATTAGGATAAAAATGATTAAAACTTATAAAATAATTTTTACATGCATATGATATAATGTACAAGTAAATGAAGAAAACAGTGGTGTGATTGGATGTTTCATAGGTCCCTTAGTTTCTTAGTAAACAACCTTCAAACTCAGGTACACATAATTTCTGGGCAGACAGTAACTTACAGCATTTTATAGTCCTTTCGTTTATAGACTAATAATTACAACAAGTATTACCAGTGCCAATATCAATAATTACAACAAGTATTACCAGTGCCAATATCAATAATTACAAGTATTACCAGTGCCAATATCAATAATTACAACAAGTATTACCAGTGCCAATATCAATAATTACAACAAGTATTACCAGTGCCAATATCAATAATTACAACAAGTATTACCAGTGCCAATATCAATAATTACAACAAGTATTACCAGTGCCAATATCAATAATTACAACAAGTATTACTAGTGCCAATATCAATAATTACAACAAGTATTACCAGTGCCAATATCATTAATTACAACAAGTATTACCAGTGCCAATATCAATAATTTTGTTTTGTCTCTCCTTTCAAAGAAGTTCCTTAGTGAAAAATCTTCAATCACATATAATCCGATGATTAGTGATTAGTTGGGTACCTCTTCAAGCTTGTGACATTAAACGAAAGAAAAAAAATCTGATATTATGTATGATTTCTTCAGTTTGTTGTTGTACGAGGTTGAGAGGATATAACCTGCATGAGGGAGGGGATGGGCAAGGACAGTTGATTTAAATATTGCTGTGTGGCCAAATCTCAGTTAGATATAATTATATTTAATTGCTGTAATTATATAAAATTAAAGAAGCAGTATTTTAAAGATGTAATTATTTTGTATTTAAAGTTAACATTAAAAAAAATATAACATACTTTCCTTAGAAACCAGAAAATGTTTAAATCTACATCTATACAGGGAGATTTTTTTTTTAAGTGTGCCACCATTGCGATCTTTAAACCTGCTGAGATTAAAACTTTAGATAGAGAAAGGTACTTTCTCTATCTATGACTATATATTTTTTACTCATTGGTAAAAAATATATATTCAGCGTTTTTTAAAAAAAGCTTATTTTCTATACAACTTATTTTTCTTATAAAAGACTAAGTAGTTGAAGATCTTTTCCAATACAATATGTAATTTAAAATGTTTTTATTTTTTACATTTTTTCTGTATTATTAGCTGTTTCTAATCTACCAAACTTTTGGTATTACAAAATTGGTATAACAACTATTTATAATACTATTTATTCATTAGTATTAGGCTGTAGGATTAGATTAATATATTTTTGTTATAATAAAGGTTGAATTTTTTAGACAAAATAAATAAAATTGTCCTAAGAATATTTTATTTAGATAAAATAAAGAAAATTTGTAATAGAATAAAATTTTAAATATGTTTATTGAACAAATTTTATGTATTTCTTTCTAAACCATTTTACAATATCTAAACTATATATATATATATTTATTTATTTATTTATTCAAGCCTGCAGCCTAATATTACTCATTAAAGCATGGTTGATATAATAATTTTGCACTGCAGAAAGTTGCTGTTTTAAACTATTTGTATTTTTAGATTAGATGGAAGTATCATGGAATAAATTAAAAAATCTTAAAATTCCATTTTTACTATTAGAAAATACAATAAG
Source organism: Stictocephala bisonia (assembly GCA_035578905.1). Taxonomy (NCBI): domain Eukaryota; kingdom Metazoa; phylum Arthropoda; class Insecta; order Hemiptera; family Membracidae; genus Stictocephala; species Stictocephala bisonia. The sequence goes on from JAQJVL010000029.1 coordinate 204,645, forward strand.
AAAAAAGACGCCATTTTGGAAAATAGCTGCTTTTTTGAAAATCTCTGAATACATATTTTTATTAAATAAAGAAAAAGTAGGGGAAATTCCCCATTTAAAGTTTGTTGTATCTCTGCAGGTTTAAAAGATCTCAATGGTGGCACACATAAATACAACCACTCTTTATATACTAAAATGTAAATAATGTGATTCCAAGTAATTGAATATTTAAGGATAAATGGTATTTTCAAAGTTATATATTTACTTACACGAGATCACAAAGGAAAATGTGAGGAAATATCTACGGTAAACATTTTTGCTCTTCTTAATTTAAGTCCATTTAAAGAATTTATGAATTATTGTATATTGAAGCACCCATGCTTTGATCTTGTTTAAATAGGTATAGGCTGACCATCACTAAACTGATTTTCAAAAGTTCATAACCTGACAATCTATTGTTTATTTTTCATTTAATTTTTAGATATACAGGATTACTAATTTTCCCAAAAAACAATTATTAATACCTTAATTTTTTAGGAATTACAATGCCATAATCAATTTTGAAAACTCTATTTACATTATGTCATACTTGAGAAGTTTTTAGTCAGTATTAGTTTAGATGTAAAATTATTTTATATTTCTAAAGAGAAGCGATTTGAAAACGTCATTTTAATTTTTAATATTCTAGAGGTGATGTCTGTCTTTTATGAAGAACTGCTTAAATACAAGACACTGCTTGAATCTTTTATGGATTGTTTATTTTACGGATGAATGTTACGAAGACAAATAAGGGCATCGATAGCGCTCATTGGCAGGGATCTCTACAGACAAAATTAATGCATGATAAATATAGTTGTTTTCACTGTGGCCTGCCAAAATGTTGATACACAATGATTGCTCAATCTCATCGGTCATGGTGCGTAAAAAATCCAATTGAAATAAAATAAAATGTTTGGTATAATATGACATTTTTAGTTATTTTTCTCAATACATATTAACTAATATTTTATATTTGTAAAAATACATTCTAATTATTTTTCGTATAAGTTTATTCTGAAGGAATATACATAATTCTGTCAGTTTTGGAAACTTTTAAAAAGAAATTTAGAATTGTACATTAAAAAATAAAATCAATGTTAACAGTTACTCTATAACTTATTTTTAATATATCGACTTTACAAATCACAATCTGTTAAAGTGTGCATTTTACTTTCTATTTGAATTCAGAATATAATGAAATCACAGTGGCTCTGGAATTCAAGATTTAATTCATACTTATTACAATAGAGAATGGAAAAGTGAAGGAAGAAAATTCGGAAATCAAGTTGTAGATTATAAAGCTTAAAACAAATATAATGTAAAATAAATTAAAGAAAGTCAAATTCGCAAAGTCATAGATTACAATTAAAAAGTTATAGTTTACAAAAAATCCAATGTTGGAAATGCATAAAATGCCAACAATCTCCTTTTGAAAACTAAAAATCTAAAAAAAAAAAATCCAGTGATCTTAGCAAATAAACAGTGCATTGTTAAGTAAAGACATCAAAACAATATATATATATTTAAGCACACTGAGATAAAATAATATTTAAAATATTAATTACCAAAGACCACGAAGAAACATATGTGTGTGACCATATTTTTAACATTCAATATTTACAATATTAAAATGAATTCAACCTTAATCGAACAAAGAATTAACTTTATTGTAAATAGTATTCTACCTCATGATTGACTGTCTTATGATTTTGTGCGTATTATTTTACAATGCATAAATTGTTTCTTTAACAGTCCTTTACTAAGATTTTAATATTTATTTTTAAGAAATATATTTATATGTACATTCCTTAGATTTGTAAGTTTCAAGTAAAATTATTTTTATGCATCAGTATTCTATATACTAGTGCTATATTTTCAAATGTAATTAAAAACTTATTGAGATTTGAAGTAATTTAAATCTGTTAGTACTATAATGACATTTCCTCCACAGTTAGGTAATTGGCTACTTTGTATTTTATTACAGTTTAATTTTTTACGATTTGGCTACACTACACTTTTATAGTGTTAAAACTGATAGCTGACTATGCTCCAGAAATAGCCAATCTCTTTTCCTAATCAAATCAAATTCTTAGAGAATATATCAAAACTTAATTGTTTATGTTATGGATTAGGTGCATTAATGCAAAACTCAATTATCATGTTTAGGAAATCTCTGAGCTTATAGTAATTATTAAATTAAAATAGATACAGTCTTGTGCATATTTTAGAGCAATTATTAGAAAAAAAACATAGTCTATGAGTGATCACAGGCCAGACCAGCCCTCGTAAATAAATAAAGGAGCAATTAAGGTATTCCAGTGATACTGGCTGGAACAATTGCTCACTATCCAACAGACCATGATTTTTTTGGCTATTCTGGGTTAACCAAAGGAGAGTTAACTACAAATAAATAGGAACAAAACTGAGAATAATGAGAATAATGATTTATTCCGTAATAATACAAATGTAAAAACAACAAAACAACAACTCGGAATTACACTGCCACATTTACCAGTATTGTGACAGGGCAACTAAATATATGAAATATAAAAAACAGAGTCCAGTCCATTACTTTAACTGCCGTCATCTGTGTCGCCTTAACTAAATATAATGCCGCAATTAAACATTACAATTAATAAAAAATACTATTCATAAAAAAGAACAAAAAAGCTTTCTTTTTAATACTAATTATTATGTAAAAATATATGAAGTGACATAAGTTATATTCTAAACAAACAACAAAAATATGTTGTTTTTAAAAATAATTAAGTTATTTATTAAATTTAAAACAACAAGTTACTAAGATAAAACACTGTTTAGGAAATTAATATCCTCTAACGAGAATAACCATATTTTTAAAGATTTATAAAAACTATTAAATGAGTTACATAATTTGATTTCAAGAGACAATTTGTTAAAGTACTTTGGACCAAGATAACTAAAAGACTGTCTAAATGAAGATCTATTGACTTTAGGTAATCGAAAGGTATTCTGAAAGTTACGTCTAGCACTATAAACTAATTCAAAAGTTCCAATGTTACCACTTCTGATATAAAACAATCCTAATACCTAATAAACAAAGAGGTGTTGTTTAGGAAATATTTTCAAATGACAAAAAAGAGGTTAGGAACTTTCTCTCATAGACTTTCCTAATATGATTCTAATAAAATGATTTTGTACAACTCGCAATTTCTCTATATGGTATTTAAACGTCCCGCCCCAACACTGAATTGTATATTACAACCTAGATTGAATTAATGCACAGTATAAAATTCTCAATAACTTTTCGTCACAGCAGTTTTTTAAGAAATAAAATTTTCTAATACAAGATTTTAATTTATTTTGTAAAAACATTATATGCTTATCCCAAGTTAACTTTTCATCGAATAAAACACAGAGATACTTAAATTGATCCACTTTTCCAATAGTTAAACAATTACAAATACCACCAGTACAATTTTGTTCATGAAATTTGACTAATTCGTTAAAATTGAAACCAACAAAATCAAAATTCATAAACTTTGTTTTACTTACATTAATTTCCATTTTATTTTCATCACACCACTTTCTTAAAATCCGTATATCTTCCGTCATATTAGTTCAAATTTGTTGAGAGCTATTTTCAGAATAAAATATGGCAAAATCGTCTGCAAAAACACTAGGGTTTCCGTAAAATTCCTTCTCTAGCAAATCGTTTATAAAAATTATGAAAAGGGTAGCAGACAAAACGGAACCATGAGGGACCCCTGCTGGAACAGTCAGGGGGGAACTCAGAGTACCACAAATTTTTACTATTTGTTTACGGTTTGTGAGAAAGCTTCAAAACCAATCTTGTGCTATTCCCCTTATACCAATTGATTGTAATTTATCTAAAAGTATTTCATGATTAACTAAGTCAAAAGCTTTTTTAAAATCAATGAAAAGACCAGAAGTTTTATTTTTGTTATTAAAACTTTTATAAATCAAGTCTGAGACATTCAACAAAGCGTCTTCCGTCGATTTCCCTTTCCTAAAACCATACTGGTTATCACTAAAAAAATTTAATCCATCTAAAAATTTTAGTAAGCGTAATTTCATAAGTTTTTCAAACATTTTTGAGAATATCGATACAAGGCTTATTGGTCTTAGATTATCAAATTTAAAAGATGATCCTTTTTTAAAAATTGGCACAACTATGTTTAACTTCAATTTTTCAGGGAAAACTCCATTTGTAAAACTTAAATTAATTATAGAGGTCAAAACGGCAGAAATCTCATGAGCAATATGTTTTATTAAGACAACATTAAAACCATCAAAACCAGAAGATTTTTTATTTTTTAAGTCTTTAATAATGGAAACAACTTCCTCCTCAGATGTTGGACCAATAAAAAACGAAACTAACCTTTGCGGCAACGCTTAGGTCGAGACTGGGCCTTTATCACAAGAACCTGATTGTGAAGAGATAAGGTAATTATTTATATTTTCTGCTATATTTAATGGTTCTATAATAACTTCTCCATTATCCAATTCAAGCTTATCAAAACAGCTTTTCACATTTCCACCACTTATTCTATTTATCACTCTCCACTGAAGGGAACTATCTCCTTGGCAATTTTCAATTAACTTAGCAAAATATTTACTTTTCGCTGAATCAATTTCATTTGATACATTTTCAGAAAATTGTTTACAGTAATTTAAAATTTTGTTATCATAGGGTCTTTGTTTAGCAATTTTATAAAGCTTTTTTCTTCTTTTAAATTTATTTAACAGTTTTGTAGTAATCCAAGGACTACGAGAAATTGATTTACTTAACATATTATTAGTACTTACATTTAACTTACTACTATTTACAGTATCAGATAACATTTCGTGAAATCTATCAAAACAAATGTTGACATCACTTGATTCAAAACAACTGCTCCAATCAAGAGCTTGTAATTTTGTTTTTAATGAAACATAATTAATTTTTGAAAAATGTGGTTCTTGAATAATACTATTTAATTGTTTTAATTCTTGAAACGTTAAAAATTCCATTCTTAAACCTAAAACGCAGTGATCCGTTAAGTTAATATCAAAAACCTCGCTCTTAAATTGGTTTAAGAATTTGTGTCTGATAAAGATATGGTCTATACACATTTGTGATTCTTCTGTAATACGTGTTGGTTCATTTATAAATTGAGCAAAACCATAGCCGTGCAAAAGACTTAAATAATTTTGAGTGTTCTGCTTATCAGAAAGTATGTTAATATTTAAGTCGCCGATGATGACTGTATTATTATATAATTGAGGTAGTTTTAAAGAGAATTCGTTAATGAAATCATGTTCCTGAAATCCATGTAATCTATATAGACAAAGGAGGTTAAAATTAAAAAAGGAATTTTGAAAAATCAGTTTAATTAATAACGAATCTGCTGTTTGAAATTCTAAATTTAATTGAACTGTACTTATCTCTTCTGCAACATAACACATTACACCACCAGCTCTGTAATGTTCATAACAATGGTGAAACACTTTAAAACCCGGTATATTATATAAATTTACCTCCTCACTTTTTATCCATATTTCACTGAAAACAATAAAGCTAATTTTGCTCTCTATTTGATTGAATTCCAAAAGGAAGGAATTAACATTTTGTCTCAAGCTCCTGATGTTGGCATAAATTAAATTTAAGCTACTCTTATTGTTTACATTGCTGAAAAAAACTTCCAAATTACTTACATTATCTGCTACATTGAGAGCTGACATATTAAGTGAATATTAATAATATTAAATATAGGTCTATACATGTTTAGGATTTTTTGGTATAAAAATAAAATGTAAAGGTAAACAAAACATGTATATAGTCGATGTGTATGAAAATTGAACTATATAACAGTTTATGGTATTGTAATTAAGAGTCATTTAATGTAAAACTATAGTTTGAAGGAATTAATTAATAAAAATAATAAAATGCTTGTCATTCTATGTCAACACAAATACTTTTAAGAAAATTTCTTACAGCTACTAAATTTTATTACTGTACTTAACGTTTTTAGAAAGAATATACAACAATTACAGATAAAAATAATAATGATTAACAAAAACATTGAAAAGTAATACTGTATATACAAAAATGTTAATTAGATAGTGAAAGTTACTTATTACCTTGTTAAACATCATTTCTGAATTATTTACTTCAAATCAAATAATTAATGAATTAAATAAACAAATAAAGTACAATAATAAAATTAAATTTAAACTTCTCCTATCTTTAACATTTGACACATTGAGATTTGACAACATTTTCTTTTTAAAACAAAATACATAATTTTTAATAAATAAGAAATGATAGAAAAGTCTGACAGTCTAAATATGTTAAGCTAGGAAAGAAGATAGCAAAAAAGACTATTGGGAATGATAAGACCGATTAAAAGTTTACCTTAGTAAGTTACTTAAGTTGTTCAATGTCTCTGTAGTTGATGTAGTTCATCTTGACTCCTTTTTAGAATTATTTATCATCTTTGACTATCTAAAAACAAAGCTTTACATTTAATATGCAATTAATTAATGCACAATTGATTTAAAATACTGTATTTAGTAAAAAAGTAAAATTGTTCCGGTAGTTAATTAGTATGTTTTTATATAAAATGTAATCTATTGTCGACATAAAAGAAAGCTAAAATCTCATTGTTAAATACAGACCAAGCAGTTTATTTCTGGAATCAATCCAGACCACCTACGTACAAATACCAACAAGCTATTCTCAATGTTGCCATCTATACAAAGGGAAAGTAACAATTAATTATTATACTTATATCAACATTAATTTGATTCAATACCAACATTAATTTGAGAGTTCTTTTGCCAAGACATCTCTTTACACATCACGGTCTCCATTTAAACAAAAAGGGAAAATGAAACTCTCAGAAATGATTACTATCATTATGTCTAAAAAAATATGTCATGAGGTTAGTCCCATATGTGATGTGCCTTCTAGAGCCTCTACTATACACCATCCCTTATTAATAAAAGAAATTGGTAATGAAGGTTTAAAAGAGAAAAACTGCCCGATAAAAAGTTCTACATTAGAGGCATGGGCGGAGTTAAACCTTTTATGTTGGGGGGGCACAAGTAACAAGTTTACCATGCATTAAATGTCCTGTATCCTACTTTTTCCGGGGGGTCTGTGGGACATTTTTAAAAATTGCAGCTTAAAAACATGACATTTAGGTACCTTTTTTGAATGAAAAATACTTAAACTATTATATAAAATTATATTCCTTATAAATTAAAATTAAAATTCACACTAAGGTTGGGGGGGCATTGCCCCCCCACACCCCCCCATAACTCCGCCCATGATTAGAGGAATTGTCAGCAACTGATAGTGACATTCGAATAAATATTTCTTCTTCTTCTTTGAGCTCTCCTTTAAACTTTCAAACAAAATCATCTCAAAACCCCAGATAAATAATCACTCTGAACATCCCAACATTTCTCACCAAACTACTCAACATCTAACTTCTCATAAAGTCATTCCTTACTACTCATAATACATTTCTTCTCGTCAAGTATTTACTAAAGAAGGTCAATCTAAAATTTCTTTACTTCATCAAAATGTACAACATTTACCCTCCAGATTAGAAATATTAAAAATTAATTTATTAGAAATTGTACCTTAAATTGTAGCTCTGTCAGAACATAAGATGACAGAACCTGAAATTAAATTACTAAATATTATGGGTTATAAGTTGTGTTCGTACTATTCAAGATCTTTTTCAATGGGTGGTGGAGTTATGATTCTATCTCAGCAAAATGTTAAAACCAAAAAGCTTTCAATATCCGCAATACAAAATGTGGTTGAAGAGAGAGTATTTGAATGTCGCTTAGTTGAAATTAGTGTGAATGACTTTACTTTTGTTTTGTATTGTATTTATAGATCACCCATACCATGCTTATTTGATAGATTCTTGTCTAAATTTGAGATAATGTGTAACATTTTGTGTAATAGATATAAAAATGTAGTCTTAACTGGAGATCTAAATATTAATGTTTTGAAGAAAAGTGCTACCTATCGTGATTTTGTTAATGTCTTGAAAATGTATAATTTAGTGTATAAAATAGATTTTCTAACAAGGGTTACAGTGGAATCACAGACAGCAATTGATAATGTTATGACGAATATTCAAGGTAAAGTATGCCAAATATCAGGTATTATTTCAACTCACATTTCAGACCACGATGCACAGCTGTTTGATATATTTGTCCTAAGTAATAAAAAATTTATTTCAAAAAAATTACTTAGAAAATTTACAATAAATATTCCTGCTAATTTTTTTAGAACTTTAAATCTAGAATATTTTTTGGAAGTTTATCAATCACCAGTAGATATAAAATATGACATTTTTCTAGAAATATTTTTTTACAGTTTTAATAGTTGTTTTCCTAAAATCTTGCTTGAATAAAGTAAAATATGAGAACATTAAACAATGGGTAACTAACGAGATTATATTAATGAAAAATTAAATAAGTCAATTAGAAAAAAACTTTAGAGTAAGTAAAGATAAAAATATTAAAACAATTGTGAAGGATTTGCATCAAAAATTAAAGGCTTGTATTTTTAAGGAAAAAATAAATTTCTTTGACTAAAAATTATGAATTCTAAAAACAAATCTAAAAGAACTTGGAATGTAATTAGAACAGAGGCTAACAAAGAGTCAGTATCTAGCTCAAACAAAACTATTGTGCAATCTGGAAAATTAATAACAGATCCAATTCAAGTTGCAAATGTTTTTAACCAATTTTTTGTATCTGTGGTTGAGGAGTCAGTATTACCAAGTATTCCAACAAATATAGAAACAACATAACCTAAAAACAATATGAACATAACCTTTTTTCAATTTCATCAAGTTACAGAAGAGAGTTTGAACAAATTAACTAACTCATTTGAAAATAAGTTCTCAACTGGAAATGACGAAATTTCTATTGATATCATAAAAAAAGTACTCCTTATTATTTTGAAACCCCTGACTCATTTGATAAATTCTTCTTTAATTACAGGAATTTTCCCAAATAAACTAAAAATTGCTAGAGTTATACCTATTTTTAAGAAAGGTGATCTAAATAACCCAGCATGTTATCGTCCAGTATCACTTCTCCCAGTTTTTTCCAAAATATATGAAAGAGTTGTTTATTTACAATTAATTGATAAGTTAACTAAATATAAATTATTAGATAAAGAACAGCATGGCTTCCAACCAGGTAAATCCACTATATCAGTAGGTATAGAATTTATTCAATCAATAACTGATTCAGTTGACAATGGGGAAAAAGTTGTTGGTATATTTCTTGATTTAACTAGGGAATTTGACAGTGTTTCACACAAAAAACTTTTAGTTGTTTTAAAAAATTTAGGGGTTGCAGGCAAGGAATTGAAATGGTTTGAATCATATTTAGAAAAGCGAGTACAATTTGTAGAGGTTGAACACTCTTTCACTGAATCTACTGGTCATTATAACTATATAAGAAATGTTAGATCTCAAATGTTAAATATAAAACATGGATTCCACAGGGGTCAATTTTAGGGCCCCTACTGTTTCTTTGTTACTTAAAGGGGCTACCTGATTTGCTTTCTGTAAACAGTAATATTTGCCTTTATGCTGATGACTCTAATTATCACTGTTTCAGGGGAGTCTAGAGAAAGTGTTGAAATTTCTGCATTTGTTAGTCTCACTATTATTAACAACTTCCTTAATGGTAAAAACCTTCTTCTCAATTCAATTAAATCAAATCTCATATCTTTCTGTACAAAACAAACTAAAGTTAAATTGAAACCAGACATATATTTAGATAACAATAAGTTGGATCAAGTAGAAGTGACAACATTTTTGGGACTTTTCATTGATGCTAACCTTAGTTGGGATACACATACAAACCATGTCATTGATAAAATGTCAACAGGTTTGTTTGCTATGAGACAAATGGCTAAATTTTGTAAATTAGAAACATTAAAAGCAGTTTGTTATTCTTTAATTCATTCTCACCTATCATACGGAATAAGCATTTATGGAGCAACTACAAAAAAAAAACTTAGATAAAATATTGTTGAAACAAAAGAATGCTTGGAGAATTATATATAACTTACAAAGGGATGAATCAGTTAATCACCTACTCGTCTCCACAAAAATACTGACAGTATTATGCCCTTTACATTTTGGAGACAGTAATGTATGTAAAACAACTTAAAGATTACAGTTTTGTTGACAAAACTCATCCATATAACACAAGATTAAATAGGCCGGTAGAACCACACAATCTAGAATTAAAAAAAAAAACATCATTTATGGGAACCAAGTTTTTGTACCATCTACCACGGTCATTTCTCTTTGAACCTAACATAAGTAAATTTAAGAATAATTTAAAGGAGTACTTGGTACAACTTGCTCCATATTTTCTAACTGACTTTCTCCAACACAAGCCAAGATAATTTCTGTACAATAGGATTTTAAGTAAAAAAAAAAAAAAAAAAACACAATAATTTTAAGATGAATATATTAAGTTTCCATTGTCAAACGTAGTCTAAATAACAATCTAGCATTAGCTTTTACAATAACTGTGACACTATTTATTGTACCTTTGTACAAAACATGAATAAAGTATGTTTGAATTAAATTCAATTCTTGTTAGCTTTCTATTAAATAAAAGATCTTGTAGTACTTGTATATCTTATTATATTTTGAAATCAAACTAAATAATTACATTTCTAAATACTTATTTGAAAGAAATACATTTGTAAGAATGTATACAGTTCCTAATAAGTTGATTCCTAAATAAATGTGTGCTTTTAAACGTCTAAGATAAAACAATCTTTACTTTTGCAACATGGATGTTGCCAACCTCTCTGATCAATTTTTCACATCATAAAATTGTTATCTGTTCTCAGAAAATTTGCTTGCCAACAAAATTTACTTTTACTATTTTCGACAAATTAAAAAAATTTGTTAAATATATTTTGCTAAAATTCTTTTGATGAATTTTGTCTAAAAAACATTAAAATATATAAACTATTTTCAACTTGAATCATTACCGATTACAGTTGTCGTTGAAAGTTATTATCTGTTGAAACATACCCTTTTGTTTTTTATAAATAAAACTATGTTTGGGAGGCTCCTTGGATCCCCCTGGGCAGACCGCTCTTAGTTGGTTGTCCTCTTTCCTTGAAGATTGCAAATTAGAAATAATTGGATACACCTTTCAAGATCAAATAAAATACCATTAACTTTTCAAAGTGTCCTTTTTTTAATGTCCTGTTTTTAATGTAAATTTTCTATATGTCCAGTTTTTATAAATACAACCAATTCAAAATAAATAGTGAAAACGTGTTTTCCTCCTCTTATCATAAGTAAAAATTAGCAAAACAGGTGTTGTCTGTACCGTGCAATTGTAATAGAAACACTGAGCTCGTCACTTCCACCCTCCATGCCTGACATTGTTTATTTAAAATGGGATATACACCACTATGCCACAGACCAGTGCCTCTATACAGTTGAACAGTAAAAAGTATCAGCTTGAGCTGGATTCGAACTGACGATCCTCAGCGCTGTACCTGATCATAGTACAACACCTTAGACTGCTTGTCCGTTTCAACACCAATGGTGACTTGGTATTATTACGTTAATAGATCATGATGTACTGTGTACTTCAAAACACGCTGAAGCTTTAATGTTAAAATTCTCTTAATTGTAATTGGATATTTAGAAATACTTCTTCATATTAAGGTAACTTGGAAAGCTCAAATAAATGCATAGAATAGTGAATTACAACAGTCAATTAGATCATTTTATTACTTAAGAAACTTATTCGACTTAAACTTTTTAAGAATATTGTATTTTGCATAGATACATTCTCGGCAGCAATAGTGGATTAAATATTTAAGTTCAACACATATATTAATGAACAAAATAATTGTAACCCAAAAATATTTCATTCAATATACGGACCATACAGAGCAACTGTTCAAGCAATTGAAGATTGTAGCGCTATAAAAATCTATTCATTTTCAAAGTTTAAATATATAAAAGTGTCTTTTACAAGAGGAATGACGACCAGGGAAGGGAACATATTTTTCATCAAACAGAAAGGCAGTAATTTACCATTTTGTCAGACCTCAAATTAAAAAAACTCCTTTATTGTAAACCTCTGTTGTATTTAAACATTTTCCTCATAAAATTAAAAGGTGCATTAGTTTGTTTTCTCTTTCTAATGTCAAGAGTGATTGAACAAAAATATAACAAAACAATCCCATTATTCCTCGATCAAATTATATTGATGATTACCGTTTAAATGTTTATTCAACAAACATTTATTATAATTGTTCTCATAAACCAACAATTCAAAGTACAAATTGTAAGAAAACACTAATAACGTTCTTATAAAATATTTGTATCCTGTAAGTAAATTAATTTTAAATGTATTGTTACTCTTCATTGCTAATATGCATAAGAGAATGTAATTAAAATATCATTAAATAATAACAAGCTTTTCTAAGTTTGAAAACAACAAAGCCCCTAAATACGAAGTCATATTCAGAAAAATGTAAACTTTTAACTTTTTTTAACTTTAACCTTAATTTATAGATTTGTTCCTGTATGCTGAACCAATTGCCTACAGAGCTCGACTACATTATTATGGCCCACCCACCCTCCCATACATATACATTGGTGTTGAGCCACCTACCCACCCATACACGTACAGTGGTGTTGACCCACCCACCCACCTATACATGTACAGTGGTGTTGACCCACTCACCCACCCACCTATACACGTACAGTGGTACAAGTATTGAGCTGTTGATAAATGGATCTTTCTGAGGAACAGTTAACCTTTATTTGTAACAATGACTAGTGTCGTAATTCTGAGTCGTAGAGATACAGGCGAATGAGTGTAGTGACCAAGATACACGCACGGTGGTACTAACCCACCCGCCCACCCATACAGGTACGGTGGTACTAACCCACCTGCCCACCCATACAGGTACGGTGGTACTAACCGTCCTAATGGTAGTTTGCATGATTAGACTAATGATGCTCAAATAATATGTCTAATACGAATTAATGAGCAACAAGTTTAATGAGCAATTCTGAACAGACATAACGAAAGACATTTCCTGATTAAGTGTAAAATTCTACCCCAGTATAGTGTGTCAAACGTCAGGATTTGCATGGTTTATTCAATACCATTGTTAAATATATTTGAAAATTTTAAATAGATAAATATTATTATATGTAACTTTATTCGTTTTAAATCTCCAGAGTAAAATTTAAACAATATATGCTGGGGAACATAAATAATTATGTTAGAGTAAAAATCAAATTTGTTTGAAACGTATAAATAATAAACTGCATTTCTAAGTATCCTCAAGTGTGTTTTACCTTTGTTCAATTCAAGTTAATTAATTCATTCATCCATTGTTCAATTTATACTTAGGTTGATAAAGGATTTATAAATATAATCATATACTGCAGTCACTTCACAACATAATTTCAAAATCGTTCAAATTAATAATAAAAGTTGTTGATCAAAACATTGGCCCACCCACCCTCCTATACATATACCACAATATTGACCCACCTGCCCACACATACATATACAGTTACATTGGGACCCCCCTACTTATTCACATACCCACCCATACTCGTACCATGGCATTGACCCACCCACCCATACACGAGTAATTGAAAGGATTTAAGGAGGACCAAAGAATTTAAAAAACACGTTGACATCATAAATGATTGCAATAATTATATTTCATGCTTTATTTTGAAAGTATTTTACTTATGATATTTATGGTATATTATTATTATTAAAATTATACTTGCAATGTATTGTATATAATATGATAGTATTAAATAATTTAATTAAAATAAAGAGAAATTACACTATCGTTGAGTAACAAAATTAACACACGCAAAGTAGTGATTAATAATGGAATGAAGAAACAAACAATTCATTAATTTAAAACAGAATATGTTATATTTTAATTTCTGTTTAATTTATTGTTTTAATTTAAAACATAGCACCACGGAGTATGATGGGCTCAATCTAAAATACAGTAGTTTTGTCTAGTTTCAAAAATAAAATAAATATTAGTCTATCAGAAATAAACACCACCCTCAGAATATGTACTTCATAGTTAATCATTTGTATTAGTATCCTTAGTAGGACTTCTTACAATTTTATATCAATACATTCAACCAATTTTATTCAACATTGGTGTCTTCTTAATTTCATCTTGAAAACTAAAAACTGGTGGCTTAAAATAAAATCAAATAGATAATTTATGAATTAACGTGGTTTAATAAAAAAGTATAGTACAAAATTTTATGAGTATTAATAAATTGTCTTAAAGTATAACATTGTTTATTCAATATGACTTGGATATTTCATACACACTTATTCAATCTGAATATTTTAATAGCATGTATTTTGAAATTTTAAACTCAAACTTTATATACTGTTATGTTTTTCCAATCGTATTAATTACAAGTATTACTGATAGTTGTAAAACATAAAATTAGGGAGAGACTAATGTTCAAAATTCTGCATTCTAAGTAATTTTCACACTGTATCTCAACTCTCCAGAACATTCAAGCGAAATGTTCTTCTGATCATTGTAATATCTAGCCATGACCTTTTCAGTCAAATTCTTGGTGTCTGAATTATTGACCCAGTTAAAATGCATGCCACCGAGTCATCCTTTGAGAAGTAGTAGGAGAAGGGGTGTCGGCATAGCAAACCATTCTCTGTAGGCCTTTTATGGCACTGACCAATAGGATTCTGGGATGGCAGGCAGAGGTTTTGTTCGGGATTGAGGCTGGCTATTTTTATCCCCTCTAGCGGATAACAGTGGGTATTGGAAGTGAGCTGTTCAAGCCCTCAGTCGGCTTCAGCTTGCCGGCCGTACACATCTCGACACATCTCGCCAGTCACCTAGATCACAATGGTGAGTAGTGAGTGGAACAATAGGAACAGTGGTGGAACTCAGAGACAGTGACACTCAATCAACTTCTCAACATAACAACACAAATTCAATTTTACTTAATAATATTTTAAGGATTAATTTTATTTTCAAACTAAATTGATCAAGAATGACTGAATAATAACAAATTAATTCCATTATTCCTTACACAAATGATATTGATGATTACTATTAAAATTTTTAGTCAAACAAAATTAATAACTATTTGTTCTCATAAACCAACAATATAAAGTACAAGTTTTAAGGAAAAAATAATGTTCCTCTAAAATATTGTTATGCTGTAAGTAAATTAATTTTAAATACATTGTTATTTTGCATTGTTAATAAAAAAACAATATGTAAATGTTATTACAGGTAAAGTAAATAATAACAAGTTTTTCAAAGTTTAACCCTTATGTTATGCCAAGCTGTATGTTTAGACTAATGATGCTCAAAGAATAGTTCTTGTATTTTACTAGTAGTAATAAACTAGTAACAAAACAAATGAATTTTAAACAGCTATTGTTTTATCAGTAAATTATCAGAATAAATTCCACAATATAATTCATATGCTAAGTAGATCCTAAGCTAGTAAATTATCTCGATTAATGTCTTCTTCCGAGTAATCAAGATACAACACTTTATCGTTTGAATAATTGCTCTGAAATAACTAAGCTTGGAACACTTATTTAAATCAGTGCTGAATAATGAAAAACAACATGCTGCTTAACAGGTTAGTAGTTTAACCTCTTTTTAAATTAAATTAGAGTTTATGTTAAAGTGAACTTTAGGAATATTTAATCATACATTAATTTAAAGGTTCATTAAACTATCACGTGAGAACAATTTAAACATCACAACAATATTTTTATCCAGATTATATGTACACTGTCATTTTACTATTACAATTTTCAACTCAAACAATGCAATATTTTAGAACATAGTAAAATATAAAAGCATAAATGACGAATAAATAATAGTAAGAATGAAGTTGATCAGGCATGGATGTTAAGCGAGTGTGTATTTCTGTGTTGGATTGTGTTTCATTGGCTCCTGTCCAATGACTTCCCCTACCAGAAGCTATTATTGGCAGCCTTTGGGTAGAGGTAGCTCTGAGCTATTCTGGGATCACTGGCCAATTTTGGACTGCTCCAGCATTTTATTACAGGATGTGGAGATAAAATTATTTAATTAGCTCATTTCCTTACAACAACGAAAATAAATCAATAAACATATCCAATTTTAACTTCTACATTTATCTCTGTTGGAATAGAAGAAAATATAATTTTCAGATCCTACTTTTGTTATCCCTTTTGGAATTGATCTCTGCCAGTCCAAATAAAGTTAAATATGCTTTAATTAACGAGGCAAAGTTTGGAACATTAGGTCCTCTTTTACACTTAACCTCAAAATTGGATCTTTGAATTTGAACCAGTCCTTGCTAATACTTACTAATGAAGATTATTTGTTTGATGTAGTTTGTACAATATTTGTCCATGGTATATGTTTAATTTAAATTGAATGACTATTTGTATACATATTTAGAAACTCTTTTATAACAAGATGAATAATAAAATATCACTAAATAAACATCAGAAAGACACTTTTTCAGATTATTGTTATTACTGACAAAAGCTTGGAATAGAATCAGTCTAAACTATTAGTACAATGAATTAATTATTAAATCTTAATGAGATGTAAGATACAAAGCAGCTAAAAATAGGCATATTCATTCACACAGCACACCTTTAAATTATTAAAATTGTACACTATAGGTTTTACCCTCTTACTATTTTTTCAATTAAGATACTGTACACCATAAAAGATACATAAGATAGATACTTTTTGAAAACATATTCAATATTTGTAATATTACTTTAATTTTGTTTCTTTCTGTTGAAAAAAAAACATATTTATTACCATATTTATAAAACATAGCACTTTTCCTGAAAAAGTTCTCTTCTGCATTGAATGATTGGGCAGTGAATTAAATGAAATACAAGAAAATATTAAGTATACTTGCTATAAAAAAAAAAATAAATTTATTTAAGTCTGGTAAAAAGTTCAGCAATACTTAGTAGCTAAGAATACCTCATAGTTAGGTAAATTCCTGCCAGGCAGTATTCAGTTACAATAGATTGAACAAAAGTATCAATGGAGGAACAGTCGACCTTAGTTAGTAACAATGACTATACTCTTCATCTACATTTATCACAATCATTCGCCCATATCTTGACGATCAGCATCTTAATAATGAATAATGTAAAATACTTTTGTTGTATTTCATCGATTGGAATCTTATAGCGAACAACTACTGACATATATGCTATAATAATTTTAAATTTAAATAAAAATACCATACTAAACATTAAAACATATTATTTATTAAAATGTGTTTTGAAAAATCAGCCTATATTATTAATTTTCTATGTGATTGTACAGAGTTAATTAACAGTAAATATTCTCTCGGAAAATCACTAATAATGTATCTCAATTCTGGGAACTTTACTAACATTCTACAACTCCCTAGCATGATATTCTACTGGAAAAGAATTCTTATATGTCTTACTGACTGGCTCTTACACAACGTAAACACGACTTTCCCTCACCTAACTTACACAGAAATATCCATGGATCTTCTATCTATACATTACATGGATTGCCATGCATACAGTTTTAATATGATTGTTCTTGTAATATTCTTACAACCGCACAGATAAGAACTTCCCTTGATCAACTTGTACTGGCTTCTACTAACTCTTTTTCAAGGTAAAATAACATAAATGAAAAAAAGCATTGTAAAATCTTTCTCTCTTTGAATTCCACGAAAAGTTATTAGATCTATCAATAAATCCTACTGAAGATTTTAGCAAAATTATCACTCAAATTTATATTTTGTTACACAATTTTAATACACAACAAAAGATAATTTAATTAAAACAGGAACATAAAATGTAATTACAAATTTATATATTAGTAAAAACATTGTATTTAATAGTGTTAATTTCCTTTATTCAACAGGCTGATAAGGAGAAGAAGAAGAAGAAGAAGAAGGAAGAAGCAGCACCACCCCCAGAACCTGAGCCTGCTCCAGCTCCTGAACCCGCACCCGAGCCTGCTCCATCCAAGGCTTCCACCAAAGCCAGCTCCCGAGGCTCCAAGAAATCAGCCAAGCGGTCTGGCTCCAATGTCTTCTCTATGTTCTCACAGGGTCAGATTGCTGAGTTCAAGGAGGTAATGAATGTTACCTTTCGACCATCTTTATACATTCATCATTATATATATATATATATATATATATATATATATATATATATACAGTAGAACCTCGCTAATTTGAAGTTCAGGGGAAAGGACCTTTATTTTGAATTAGAGGATATTTGATTTATCAAGAGTTCAAATTATAGAGGTGATTACTTTGTTGTAAAAACATATCCTAACACATCAAAAACATTAAGTTTATGGTTTTTTCAAACCATCCATCGCTTGCTCTAAAATTATCTTGTCCCAATGTTTTGGCAAAGGCTTCAGCGTTTTCTTTTAAAATTGGCCCGACTGTACTTAAAAACTGTTCTGGTCCCTACATTCTTTGAACCACTATAACAAACAATCCTCTACTTCGGGGCATTCTGATTTTCTTACTCTCATTTGGTATACGTTACCTGATGATATCCGCTGCATGGTGGGCAATGTGCTAGCTGGGATACCGTACTCTTCAATGATGTCTTTTTTTCTGTTTTTCACCACTTTTCATCGCATCAATTATTTTAATTTTCTCACCAATCGTCAAACATTTATACTTCTTTGAACTCCTTTTTACCTAACTCACTGTTAAATCACCAAATAATAAACTAATATGGCAAAAGTGACTACTGGATTTATGAAATGCACATCAGTAATAAATCAAAACAAACCACACGAATCAGCGGACGATAATAACTTATGGGTCAACTCGGGTGGAAACTGCCTACAGTATATGCACTACTTCATGTTTTAACAGACTTGTTTCATTTCCTCATTTCGAATATCAGAGGCTTTCAGCGTCTCAGTTTGAATTGTAGAGGTTAACTTCAAACTTTAGAGGTAAGGCTTCAAATTGCTGCAACAACATTCCAATTCTAGAGGCCCAACTGTATATAAATTCGAATTGTAGAGGCTAAATTATGTGGTAAACCCCTTTGAATTATAAGAATATTTTTTTCGAATATTAGAGGTTTTCTCAAGGGAATAAACAGAAAATACTAATTGTAGAGGTTTTTGAATTATCAAAGTTCGAATTAGTGAGGTTCTACTGTATACATTTTTCATGTCCATGTGAACTGAACTAACGGAGGTCTCAAAAATATGTTTTAAACTAAGCAAACACAAATCAAATGACTTTCAAAATGTTGTTACACTTCAAAACTACAGAAACAGCTATTTAATGTTAAGCAAAACTAAAAGCATGTTCAAATGTAACATTTTCACACGCTGTTGTATAACACTCCCTATACATGTTATCAACAAATGTATGTACTGGCAATTTGTGGCTTCTATAGTATAATATTGTATAGCATACACATAAATCCAATTCGTTGAACTTAACAATATTAATTCTTGGCCTAGTAAAACACATTGCTATAAAATGTTAGACACTTTCTCTTACCTTTTATATATTATCACATTATGAAATTACCTCACATTACACTCTCACAAAGAAATAATTGCTAATGTAAAAGGCAGATTATGTATTTTATTCTGTTAAACTGTATTTTAAGAAAATAATTCTTCACAGGGCTTTGCCTTCATGGATGCTGATAAGGATGGCATCATCGGCAAGAGTGACTTGAGATCCACCTTCAACCAAATTGGCAAGATCGTTTCAGAGAAGGAACTGGATGAGATGGTCAATGAGGCTCCTGGCCCCATCAACTTCACCCAGTTGTTGACTCTGTTTGCCGCCCGTATGTCCGGCCAGGCTGATGAGGATGACGTTGTCATCGCTGCCTTCAAGACCTTCGACAATGAGGGAGTCATTGATGGTGAAAAGTAAGTATTGTTTTATAATTCAAAGAAGAAATCATTCATTATGTTGGAGGTTTCTATGGGATGATTGGTACTTGGATATATGAAATTCAAGTTTTAAGATCCTTCTTGTCTGACTTTTTTCTTAACTTATTCTTCCTTTTTACCCAGTATACTTGAACAGGGCTACATATAGTCCATTTGTTGCATTAAACTTGAAGACAGGTTAGTAGCTATGGAATTGATAAGTTTAAGAAAAGAATAAAAAATATATTAAATACAAAAGTTAGAAGTTGTGGTTAGTGAATGATGTCAATCCGATTTGAAAGTTCCGAATTTGATTGAACATGATAACTTGAACCATAACCTGACACTGACCATGACTCAGAAGAAAAAAAATTGTATGAAAAAAGCTATAATTTTTAATTCAATACAAGTAGCATCTATACTGTCACTTGCTGGTAATATAGATTTATTAGTAATGAAAATTCATCATGAGTTAGTTAGTTAAGTGCTAATTCATGATGAATATTTTTAAGTGCTACAGACATCTTGAATAGAAGCTAAATTTTATTCAGATTTTTAATGGTATGAATGAACTCAAAGATAGCTGGTTGGGTTTTTCCATTTTATATATTGAATCAAGCCCTTATTAAATTTTATTACTATTTTAAATTCTGTTATTAATTGCAAAGTGTGAATTACTATTATTATTATTATTAATAGCATTACAAATACTTTAGGAACTATCCTATTTTTATTTAGATTTCATAACATACAAATAAATAAAGTAATTAAACACATTGAGACAAAAATTAATGAATATAATATTTTAGAAATATTTTAAACATTTTGCACTTCTTCTTTAATTGCAATACATATTTTTGATCCTCTATTCTTGTGTTTTATGAAAGGTGACCACAGCCCACACAAAATGTTATGAAACCTAATATAGTTCCATGTTGATTTTTATATTAAATAAAAAGTTGCTACATTGTAAAGTAAAAATATCAAAATTATAAATTTGTAGCAAAGAATAAATCTAGATAAAATGTTCTATTGACATGATCATGTAGCAGTTTTCATTGGTAAACAGCACTATGAAGTTATCTTTGAATGTCGAGGTTTGAAAATGAAAACACATTGGCGCCTTCCTCCGGTACATAAACTTTATCCATGGCTTAGAACAGGATATGAAGATATCTTTTATTCACATACTTGTAATTAATATCACAAGTCTGAAATAGCAATTTTACTACTTACTAATTTTTAGTGTATTACTTGTTACAGTTCACTGTAAACCATTTCCTTTTTATTAGTAAAAAAATAAATAAAATAACTTTACCTATTAAAATAACAACAATACTTGAAATTAGAAATAATAATGCATCATGCGATAAGTATTTAAAAAAGTATATTTGTTCTTTGTTAAACTATAGGCTACAAATTAAAGAAATGTGATTATTTTCAAGTGCATGTATTGTTGTATTTTACTTTCTCCAATATGTGTTAGCATAGAGAAAGTATTGTGATCGGCGAAAAACAATTTTTTACAAGTTAGTCTAAAAATCCATTTTAGGGTCCCCTGAACCCAAAAAAGTGGGTTTTTGAAAAAAACTTTGGATGTCTGTCCGTATGTGCATCTGTGTGAATATGTGCATTTTGCTGGAGACCAAATGGATGGATCAATTTTTATAAAATTTGGTATGAAGGTATATTTAGCCAATATCTCCAGGTCGTTTTTTCACTTATTTGAAATTTTAGTTTTTTTATTTTTATGGATAAAAAGTATACTAAAATGGGACATTCTCAAAAAGGGCTATACTGATTTTAATTCAGGAAATATGTGAATTAAAATTCAAAATATTTTAGTAAAAATCGCATGTCTCTAACATAATTATTTTTTTTATCGATGACAAAAAACATATTTGGGAATCAAACCGGTAATTTTCAAAGTTTTGTTTTTTTAGTGTTTAATATGGGGGAAAGTTTGTGTCAATTATTTGTAACCATTTATTATTTTAAATTTGATAATGAATATACATTT
This sequence comes from Stictocephala bisonia, assembly GCA_035578905.1. Taxonomy (NCBI): domain Eukaryota; kingdom Metazoa; phylum Arthropoda; class Insecta; order Hemiptera; family Membracidae; genus Stictocephala; species Stictocephala bisonia. Next base: position 226,685 of record JAQJVL010000029.1, read on the forward strand.
ATAATTAATAAAACTAACTTGATAAAACTTGGTTATACAGTATAATTAATGCAGATTTGGTCAATGTCAATACAATAGTACTGCATCTAGTTACTTCGATATAAAGTAAAAATAAAAATTAGCAATAGATATTAAAATTGGTCATTTTAGTCCTGGACAGATCACGAACTAGTACTTACGTATATCAGTTAATCTGTGCAAAATGTAAGAACTCGACAACATGTTATTCAGATCGAGTGATCGGTACACTCTGTTTCCTCTATATTAAGTTTATTGAATACACATTAAACATACATAAGAAAGTTCAACACATCATAATTATATTTAAATTTTTCCAGTCCATCGCTTGTCTAAAGGACTAGTATTGGTAAGTGCCAGAATGTCGTTTTTTCATTTTTTAATTTAAATACAACCGTGAGGTATGAGAACTTTGTTATTTGTATTTGATAAGCTTAATAGAGAGGAAACACATGATCTGAAGTGCGTAATCAAATTCTTATAATATGTTGGACAGATTGACTGATACATGTAAGAAATAAGCAATAAATAGTTATTTATTATTTTATCACAATCAATGCAACAATAGAAAACTATAGTTTGTTTGGTATAAGTTGAGTGAGGCTCTGTCTAGACAAGGGCGCCAGCCAATAAAAAGTGGGTGGCCATGTGGACCCTTGATTTATAACAAGGTTGATTGATTGATTGGCAGTCAGTCAGTCAGGCTCAGACAGATAGGATAGTTCATCACTACAACAACATGTGAACACCTGTGAATTAGCCTAGCGCCTATGTCACACCAGCAGTAGGTGGAGCATCACTCTAAACTCTCACTGAATAGAATATAAATCAAATTGGACCAACTCATATGATTCATTCGTCAGTTTTTTGAGTCACCTCATAATTCATCTACAGCTTATTATGATTATAAAGATCAGGTAATATAACAAATTTGCTCTTGTTTGTTGCAGACTTAAACACGCCCTGATGACCTGGGGTGACAAGTTCACGCAAAAGGAAGTTGACGATGCTTACGAGAACATGGTTATTGACGAGCAGGGCATGATTGACACTGAGTCCTTGATTGAACTGCTTGTCGGTGCCTCCAAGGAAGATGAGGAGGAATAAACAATAACAACACACAATTAATTGAGAACAAACAACTCCAACAAGTGGCCGACCTTTTCATAAATTGCCACAACATTTAATTATTTTGTTAATTTTTAACTAAGTGGTGAGATGTCTTCGTATGTGTACTTACAGAAATTAATGAGAGAAAATGTCAAGCAAGACTTAGGTTTATCGTAACTATTTGATACTCTTATTATAAGCAATAAAGAAACAAGCTCCTTATTAATATTACAATGTGTTTTTCGTTAAGGTGTTTCATTTTTTACCTACCAATGAGATCATCCCATTAGGTATCATGTTCACTAAAATCATAGTTTGGATTTACTACATAAAAGTGTAAATTTAATATCAATAGTTAAATATAAGGTTTGGGCATCATAGTGTTAAAGTGCTAGTTACAATACTTATAATCGAATCATTAGATGTTTAATCCAATTTAGGTCTCAGGATTGTCAGTGGTATTACTGATTTGATTCATTCATGGGAAAAGGAGATAACAGCATGTGACAAAGACAGAGCAACTTAGCGATGGGATTGTTTTCATGACTTGCTTGCCAAATGGCGTTTTGTATACAGAATATTTCATTACTTGTTATTCTGATGTATTTATTGAGAGACAATACTATACCAGATCATCGTGTGAAAATCTATGAGAAGTAATGACAATTAGTATCCTGTCCAGTGCGTTTGTAGACCGTGGGCATTTAACATGCAACTTTTTCCAACATTCTCTAAGTTCAGTTCAATATTTGATTTCTGTGTATAAAAGTAATTTTTACACATTATCTTAGTTGTATGTTGTAATTCATTGTCCATAGTTAAATCCTGGTTGTATTTGTCAGGGGCTGTATTTGTAAGAATATACTATTTACTGTACTCCATTAAGAAGTTCAAATAGTATTGAAGATCAATTAGTATACATATTTTGGTATTTATAATATCATCTATACCTATTAATTACAAAGTTGAAATCCACCTTGGGGTTTATCTTTAAGTTTATTACACAGTATACTACTGATTGATCTTCAGTACTATTTCAGATGCTTGACAGAGTTCAGTAAATAGTATATTCTTACAAGTATCTAGCTCCCAGTATTTTGAAAGTTATTTGAAGTGTCAGATTGTTCCTGTTTGTTAAAATGTTAAAGATTTCCAACTCTACTAACAACTTCCATTGCAAAATATTTCTTGATAAATGTGTTAACAAGATGTGGAAGCTTTCTTATTTCTTAAGTAAAAATTGAGTGAATTTTAAAGTATATATGTACAGAACCATCACGTTGATTGTTCTTTTGATTAGAAAAATCTTATCATTTTAATTTTCTACCACATCCTAAATTCGGCTGCCAATAGGTTTTGTTGTCTAGAATTTTTAAATAAATGTTAAAACTTTAGTCATGTCTAGAAAATTAAAAATTTTGTTTGCTCCATAATATGCACCACATCACATTACACAAATTTATTACAATATGAGTACAAAATGTACAAAAATTAAGTAGATTTTCGTAAATTATCTTTACCATTCTCAGACTAGAGCGGCTAACAAATGAGTCAAAACCTTCATTACTATTGGAAACCTTTGAAAACACAAACATGTTGCTCCAAAATTGCAATCTGTTGCTAAAATACTTTCTTATTCAACAGACATAATCATTAAGATGTAATTTCACAGTTTTAGTTAAGTAGTTTATTATTTTTGTAAGAAAAACACTGAAAAATAAACAAAATTAATGCTTTAGAAACAATTTGTCAGAAAGTTTCCAGTTTGATACTACTTTATATAATATTAGATACTCTACACATTTAATATAATAGGAGAGTTAGGGCACCAGCAAACTTATCAAAGAAGTTAAGTCCACTGACACAAACACAAGAGACAAATAAAAGTCACAACACAGGGCAGGACACACGTTTTTTGTGCCATTGTACTTCAGTCTTATGACATTTGTGTTTGTGGTCTTATGTCCTAGTGATATTTTATGAACTATTGAAGTAATTTGTCTATTCTTACTGACTACTGGTTATGTCAGATCAATAAGTATAGATACTCGAGTTGAACGTCAACTGTGTGGAAAGTATAAGGCGGAGGAATGCTAAATTACTATAAAAATTGTTCTTATTTATTTTTTGTGATTATGAGTGTACATTTTATAATATTTGTCTTTTCACAATTTAAAAAAATTAGAATGGGAAAAATACACTATATTTAACAGTTTCAGATGATTTGTGATGCTTGATTTTAATATAATAAAAACAATGACCAGATAATTTTGCAGGTCCTAACTGTGTAGGTATTTAAATTGAGACTACATATATGAAGCTTCAAAAATGTTCAGTGGCATACAAAAATTCCGTTAAAATTTTCTAAAGTAACTTTTCTCAACACCAAAAAGTGATACAATCTTGAGAGAAATGATGGTTTCAAGTGTCTGATGTCAGTAAGTCGAATATATATTTATTTTTATTTTATAAGCACTAATTGATTTTATGTCGCTTTATTAATCTTTGAGATGTCATGTGCACCGGACCATGTAATAGCGGCCTTCCCTGGCCACTCAGCAAGTGAAACTGAATGCAAGGTTGCCACGTTATAACAGTTTATGCACCTCTTCCAACCAGGAGGGTGTAGGAGTTTCAAAATAACTTTGTGTTACAAATAATTAGGTTGTATAAATATATTGAGACTATATGAATGTCTCAAACACCTAAATGTTGGGATTCTGCTACAGTGAGCTATTGATAGCCTGCTATATAAGATCCCATATGCCTCCATGAACACATTTGAGTGTGTTGTTAAAACATGTTAAAGACATCTAATGCATCTACTAGTAGTGCTAATTCTAGTCAGCTCCTAGCACAAAATCTGCACTAGTCTTAAGCTGTACAACAAAGGACAATTTACAGATTGACAAATTAAAATGAACAATAAATGCATAGTAGATTTAGATATAAAGAAAACACTTTATTAAATTATACCTTAAATAATACATTTTAGCTGAATTGCTAGCATGGTAAAGGATTTGGACTGCCAAGGTCCAAAGTCTAAATCCCAAACTGAGTTGATAGCCAGTATTTCACTCACTGACGTTCACGTACATGCCTGCAGCTAATGTGATCTATAGAGAAGTTTTTCCAATATATATATATATATATATATATATATATATATATATATATATATATATATATATATATATATATATATATATATATATATATATATATATATTCCACTGAGCCACAACAAAGGAAATATTGTATTGTAGGTACTTTAAAATAACACGTTGTGCGTGTGGCTTCAAACATCTAGCTTTAAATGAAAATTATATGAAACAAAGAATTTGAGGTAAAATGTTCCTTTGCAATGTATGACAGTAAGCTGTAATTACTGTGCTGTTAAATGGTTATCCTTGATTAACATGTTTTAACATATTATAAATTTGTTGTCCGTATAATTTACTTTTCAATTGATGATAATTATCTAGTTAGCAGAGCAACATTTTAAGTAATATATTCAAGCAAATAAGGTAGTGACACAGCATGACCATTAGAATACGGTATCTTGAACGCCTTCAAGATACTGATAGCATTCAAAATTTGTCTGCAATGCACACTTATTTTCACTTAGTTATACTTTTCTGTCATTTTTTCTAATAATAATTTTACTGTCACTAAATCTTTACATTGAATGGTAAATAAAACCTAGATGATTATCATTCATTCATTCATTATTCATGTCTAAGACGCTGATCGTACAGATATGGGCGAATATGAGGGACAAATGAGTGTAGATGAACGAGTGTAGTAATTGTTACTAAGATCGACTGTTCCTTAGAAAGTAACAAGTCTATTTATTAATTGCCCAATAGCCAGGGCTTTTAAGGGACCTACAACTTTATTAGGAAACCGAACCACGTAATGTTGGTCTGATTTTCAGCTAACTGACAAGCCTAATATTCAGTTCTTTTCGCTACACAACATCTGAACCTTGACTACCATCCAACATGGACACCCCAGACTTCTATAGTAGTGTTCACGTTGATGGCAACCATTGAATGGACGTTGTGTCAGTATTAAGAGGACCGACCATACAACCTATCGTTACAATCTCCTCAACACTTTGTCCCCAAGTAGCTGGGTTACAACATTGCGCCACCAATGCCATTAAATAATACAAATAAGTAAGGGGTATAAAAATATTTATAGAAGATAAATAGTACGATTTGAGAATGTAGGAGATGGTTTCCAAAAATCTTACCACACTAAAATGCTCATTGTATAAAGCCATTGATTTTTAAAATATATTCTTTTCAAGCAGAATGTATTTTCTTTAGTACCTTAAACTTCTATAGTTATGGATGCTGTCAATATATTTTTTAGCATATTTTGTGACACTATCTCTATCTCTATTTTTTCTTTACATCTATAAAAGCTGCATACATCCATATGTGGTTATATTTATAATGTTAGTTTAATAAAAATATATTACAGTAATTGTATAAATTATGAGACAGTATAGTTCAATATTTCTTAATTGATAATAAGTTGATATAAATTATAAATACAAAAGAAAATTTATCTTGTTTTCATTTACAGTTATTGGAGGGGAGATCAAACATCAATGAAAATGAAAGCAAATTATTAAAAATGTCTAGTTTAAAGTTAAAATTAAAAATAAAAAGGCAACTACAAACATTCTTAACAAAAAAATAAACCAACAAATCTGCAAACTTACATTTAAAAAATCAATAATAATTATTACTTTCCTGTTTAAAATTACATATTGTCTGATTGGATGGAGCTGCTACCTAGTTTTTATTTGGAGAACTTCTACCATTCAAACGTTCTTCTCTGCACAACTCTGCTATCTGGAGTTTTTATTTGAAATTAGTTGTGAATGGGAGTTCTCAATATTACATTTTTGCAACTTATTAGACCATTTCATCAGCTTAACCAACACTTTATTAACTTAGTTAATTTATTTTAAGTAGTAAATAAAATCATTGAGACTAACAAACTCAATCGATTTTTAAAGAAAGACAAATTATTTCCTGCCAAGAATTATTTGATTTGATTTAGTATAAAAGTAAGAATAATAGTATAACTTGAACAATTACCTCTAAAGTCTAAATGAAATGAGTGATGGGAAGACTGACCGAGGCTGTAAACTTTGATTTTCCATTTGTATTTTTTTTTTTATGTGTTAATGTCCTTAAATTTTGTGCTAACAACTAATAAATAAGCTGAAACATTACCAGTATAATTATATTTCTTTCAATCATTATTCATTACAACCATACACCTTCTACTATTTTATGAGAATATTCAAAAGTTATAATAGGCCTATGCTATACTCCCTTTTTTGTAAAATTAACTATTATAAAATTTTTAATTTTCATAGATGTATAGAAAGAAACATTTATGTTTCATCCAAAACAGTACCAAATCAATTTTTACCCAGAATGATATTCTTAATCACTTTTATTAAAACTTTAGGTCTGTTAATTATTAATAAAGGACATAAGTTCTTATTGTATTAGGTAGGTTAGTCAAGTAATAAATACAGTCATATATGTCCATTGAGTAGTTAGATGGTTAAACAGTTAAAGAAGAATATAATCCATATCATAAGATATTTTTTTAATTTCTTAATTTAGAACATCAAAATAAAAAACTAACTGTAGATCTAGCTAGAATTATTCTTATAAAGACAGTTCTTTCTTTAGTGTAGACATTTAATTTAATTTGAAATATGAATAATGTGATTCAATTATTATAAACGTTTTTTATAAATTTTTCTGTATTTTTATGTATTGTAGAACAGAGTTCAAGTGCCACGAGTTAATAAGTATTGTCAAGAAACAAAACCTTAGATCTTACACAAAAAGAGTATCATGAAAATCCCACATGATAAAAAATGTAGAGATAAACTTGGCTTTGCTATTGTTGAGATAACAACAATCACGAAGCACAGCACATTAACTGCATGCAAGCAGCAAACTATTCATCTTTGAGCCATATCTACAAAATTACATTGTGGTCATTAAGAAATCAGCAGGAAACATGCAAACAGTAATAAAACTGCAAAACAGTACTTTAGCTGGGTTATAATTGTATTGCTTATTTTACTGCACATAACTCTTGCTGTATCATATTTTATACAGAAGATTTACGTATAAAATGGTTCAAAATGGTGAAAATGTAGTATTATTAGGTATTATTATTTTCATTTCATTTTCATTCCAGGCAGGGTTGGGCAAAAGTCTGAAATATATTAATTAGTTTTAAAACTAATAAAAGAAATATAATGAGATTTTGTAGTTATGTTGCAACCCACCCTCGTAAAATCAAAACTGGGCCCATCAAGGGTGAGTGCGAAGATACCAAACTCAGGAGGACACAGAACAAAAAAATGTCTGCCAAAATAAAGTTTATTGAAAGTTTTCTTAAAAGAAGCGAAGTGAAAAGAAAATTATTTAAAATTAAAAAGAATTTAAATTAATGTAAAAACAAAATAACAAGTTATCAGATACACCATCCAGCAGAAGACAGCAAGCAGGTGACCATTCGTCTCCCTCTGGAACCCTGGAGCCGAAGACCAATTATTTTCTTAGCCAGATATTGATGAAGGTAGCAGGCCAGAAAGAAAATGAAGACAAGTCAGACGAAAGAGAAAGAAAACCGGGAAGAAGGAATGAAACACATAGAACGAACCAAGACAATGACACATGAACGAAAACATAAAGGAAGTTGGCTATCTCAGTGAGGATCGAAATCTGTGCAACGGCACAATGTACATGTCCCTATACCAAACATTTAGACATATTTTACTCATTTTTCATAAAGCCCATGAAGGAAGTCTTAGAAATTTTTAATGTAAGCCTACCTCGAATTATACCTCAATTTAAAAGATTTTGTTTGTGCAATACAATAGTGCATACCTGAGTTATAAAGGATGACCCAGTCAGAATATACAGTCACTCAAAGAATTTAATGTCATATTATTTATTCTTCTAAGTTTTACGGCTAATTTATTTAACAATTTGAGGTCCCTGTTGTTGAGAATGTTGTTATTTATTAACAATCGTAATGAGACTGTGTTACAAAAAAACTGTGTTATTTAACAAAAATTAATATAAGAAATATTATTAAAACCCTTTTGACAGTAGGTTTACCCTAAAAAATTTAGGAAAATTATTATAATAATTTGTTACCTTTTTTTGGTAAAAATAAATTAATTTCTCATATTTAGTTAGTTAAATTATGGCTGTCCGCAGCAATAGATAAAAACTACCTTATCCTTGATCTTATGTAGTATTAATTATATGACATTAAATTCTGTTAGAGTTAGTATTTTCAGACTGGGCATCCTTTTAACCTCAGGTTTGAACTCTTTTTTTATAAATAAAGACCTTTCAAATGAGATATAACTCAAGTTAGGCTTACATATAATTTGTTTAAAGACTTCCTTCATAGGCCATCCCCTGTCTACATAAACAAAAGTAAAATATGTTTAGTATAGGTACATGTATATAACTACAAAGTTTCATTACATTTCTTAAAATAGTTTTAAAATAAATAAATATATTCCAGACTTTTGCCCAACTCTACATTAAATTCTTTGAGTGGCTGTATTTTCTGACTGGGTCATCCTCTTGACCTCGGGTTTGCACTTTTGTGTTGTACAAACAAAGACCTTTAAAATGAGATATAACTCGAGGTAGGCTTACATTTAAAATTGTTAAGACTTTCTTCATCGGCCATCCCCTGGTTATGCAAAAAACAATTATAATAAGTCTAAATGTTTGGTATATGGACATGAACATAACTATAAAGTTTCATTACATTTCTTTAAATAGTTTCAAAAATTGTAAATATATTCCAGACTTTTGCCCAAACCTGTATAAGTTCAAAAATAAAATGTAAATTGAATACCTTCATTTTGTCTTTAAGATATATTATATTACCGCAATGTGAAAAAACATGTACAGTTGTTTTGGGTAAAGAAATATTAAACACAAAATGTTGCCACCAGGACTTCTTCACAGATATTATTTATATAATCTCCTCCTGTCACTGTGGACTGTGTCACCCGTCACGGCACTGATGAAGTTACAACATACTCCGGCACTGCTCCTGAAATAGCTAATGTCACTAATGTGACTCAAATCCAGAGATGTCATGAAGCTAAATTTGCATCAATGGCAGATGAACGAGGCCAGGAACTAGAACAGGTGTGGTCTTCCCTTTACGCTGCTAAGAAAGTGAATGTAATCAATAAGAAGATAAACATGATAAAAATTAGATTTTTTTTACTGTTATATTGAAAACATTTGATAATCATTAAAATTGAATACAATATAACTTTAAATAGTTAACGATCTTTTAAATATTACTGTATTTTAGTCTTAAAAATATGTACATTAGAATTTTTCAAAGCAAATAAAATTACATTTTAGAAATGTATACGGTTATTAAAAAATATATATAAATACAAAATACAATAGCCTGAAAAAATTATAGTTAAAATACATCAAACTTTCAAGTGAAAATTATTATTGCCAAAAATATAAGCTTATAAGGCCGTAACAAATTTTATTAATCATATAATAACTATTTAGCTAACACTGGCTAAATCAAGCAAATCACTCCAACGTAACTGGGTTTTTCCATTATAAAAATATTTAAGCTGAGTAAGTACATATTTTATAAGTAACAAGTACTAAAATATCCAACGTTTTTTGGTGCATAATAATGTGAGATATTAGAGTTTTATTTGTGCAAACATATACCTAACATAATATTATTAAATGCAAGTAAAATGTCACAGAACACACGTTTACTGCAGTAACAATACAACAGCGCACCTGTGTTATGATGGTCATGCTGGTCAAAAAAGGAAAAAGTATAATATTGAAGTGTACATTAAAAATAGATAATATGACTGTTTATATTATTTAGTCTAGAGTAAGTCTGTCTTGTACACGATTTCTGAATTCAATTACATTACAGTTTCAGAGATTTTATTAATAAATGCCTTAAATTAATTCTGGCAGCGGCATGAGATTATGAAATCATTTAAAATTATTTTAAAATCACTAAAGACTTGAAAATTTATTATTTAATAGGCTAGTGTCATTTTTATTAATTTATTAATAATTTATGTCAATTATTAAAAGAGTGACATTTAAATTGTCTTTTGATAAAAACTAAAAGCAATAGAAATGTTACAAAGTTTAATAAACACTGTAACTTTTATTATTTAAAATAATAAAAATCCAATAAATTGGATTATATTTCTTTTAAAATAGCGTCTCAATAAATTATAAACCTCATGTTCTTTTTAATTAAAATTACAAAGTTTATATAATATTTCTGTTAACAAATAATTATAACTGATAAAAGTTGTTATTGAAAGTTTTAATTTTGCTATCTACTATCTTAAGACCCCTAATTTAAAACCACTTTCAATCAAGTTTAAGTAATCTAATAAGTATTTGATCAGACTTAGTTTGGAACAGGTCATAATGCTTCTACTGAACTAGTTTTTGGTATTTTCCTAAGTAAGTTAAAAGCAAGTTAAATAAATAAAATAATATGTTAAGCAAATACGTTGCAAATGACTGCATGTTTGCATTTTAGGTATTCTTTTTAATAAAAAAATAAACTTCACAAAACACAATTTTAATACAATACAACTAAACGCACTAACAAAATATTTTTATATTCAATTTTGGTCAGTAATGTTGACCATTGTAAGAAAATTATTATAATAACAGATATTAAGACTGAAGCGATTTACTAAAATGAATCTTTTGTGAATTCCGCTGGTCTGAGGACAGAAAACGTGATTTACCAAAGCCTATTGTCATAATATTTTGTACTTTATTAATACTTATACTATAATTAAGGGTTGAGATTATTTATTATTGACTATCAACCCTTGACATTGGAGCCAAGCACTCTACCATCTCCGCTGTATCATGGAAAGGTTGAATGTCACGTGTTCTCCCTCTCGACGATGTATTTTCATTGACATTCAACCCTTGACATTGGAGACGAGCGCTCTACCATACCCGCTGTATCATGGAAAGTTCGAATGTCACATCTTCTTCCCCCCAAAGATGTATTTTCATTGACTATCAACCCTTGACATTGGAGACTAGCTCTCTACCATCTGCGCCGTATCATGGAAAGGTCAAATGTCACGTGTTCTCCCTCTCGACGATGTATTTTCATTGACATTCAACCCTTGACATTGGAGACGAGCTCTCTACCATCTCCGCCGTATCATGGAAAGGTCAAATGTCACGTGTTCTCCCTCTCGACGATGTATTTTCATTGACATTCAACCCTTGACATTGGAGACGAACTCTCTACCATCTCCGCCGTATCATGGAAAGGTCAAATGTCACGTGTTCTCCCTCTCGACGATGTATTTTCATTGACATTCAACCCTTGACATTGGAGACGAGCTCTCTACCATCTCCGCCGTATCATGGAAAGGTCAAATGTCACGTGTTCTCCCTCTCGACGATGTATTTTCATTGACATTCAACCCTTGACATCGGAGACAAGCACTCTACCATCTCCGTCATATGATGGAAAGATCTAATGTAACGTATTCTCCCCCTCAAAGATGTATTTTCATTCACTATCAACCCTTGATATTCTTAGGCCGCTCTTAAAGTATTTGACTTCTGCCAATTCATCTTAAGCCTCACGGGAGTGTTTTGAACTTTGTGTGCTCTGAGCAACGTATTTTATATATATCCGAGCAACACAATTCCAATCATGAAAAAAATAATACAATAAGTACCTTGTAGAATAGACAACTTCTCCTGTTTTATGTTAGGTTAGTTGTCTATTCCTACAAAAACAAACATAAATGTGCAAAGTTTTACATGTCCAGTGGTATTGAACCGCCCACCCACCCATACACGTACAGTGGTAATGACCCTCCTACCCACCCATACACGTACAGTGGTAATGACCCTCCCACTCACCCATACATGTACAGTGGTAATGACCCTCCTACCCACCCATACATGTACAGTGGTAATGACTATCCCAACCACCCATACACGTATAGTGGTAACGACTCTCCCACACACCCATACATGTACAGTGGTAACGACCCTCCCACACACCCATACACGTACATTGGTAATGACCTTCCTGCCCACCCATACACGTACAGTGGTAATGACCCTCCTACCCACCCATACATGTACAGTGGTAATGCCCCACCTACCCACCCATACACGTACAGTGGTAATGACCCTCCCACCCACCCATACATGTACAGTGGTAATGACCCTCCTACCCACCCACACACGTACAGTGGTAATGACCCTCCCACCCACCTATACACGTATAGTGGTAAATATGTGTTATGTGATGTTTACTTGTTTTCAATTTCTACTACAATTATTATAATTATTACTTATACTTATTATATTCTATTACTTACTATACAATTAATATAATTATTACTTATATTATTATATTATATTCTACTTATCATATTCTATACAATTATTACTTATATAAGTAATAAGTAATAATTATTACTTAATAACTGACAAAAGCAGGTTAGACTATTTAAGATGGATTCTTCAATGTTCAATATGATAATGCAAACTTAATTTAATTAATTTTGAAATAATTGTAAAGTATAACAACACTATTATAACTACTGTATGTTTAATATAGCCTTCCACTTTGTATACCTCAATTGAAAATAATAATTTTTTATATTCTGACAGATCTAAATTCAGTATACTATATTCAAATTATTTTAGTAGATTTTAGCATCTTAAAAGCTAAAAGGCAGGAAAAGATATTATCTGTGAGTAATAGTGCAACTTGGCATATTTGATGCCAAAGTGCTAAAAGCAGATGGTGCAGTTAGCAAAAATATACTTAGTGATCTGTTAATATTTGAGGTTGTTGACAGTTATTTTTATTGCTGAGTTGGCTCAAGTACGGTACGTACTTGGCAGAAGAATTCTGGTAACTTTTACTGCAGCAGCTACTCAGCCAAAACTTGGGTAATTTAAAGATTAAAGCAGTATGTTCTTCAAAAGTGAATCTTTAAAAAAACGCCTAAAAAATATGTGATATTGTGTGGAGGTGCAGGGTTAGCACGTCTATGATAATTGGAAATATATCAAGATAGCCTTCCTATAATTAAATAATCAAATAATACAAAAAGTTATAACAAAATATACTGCCTTGTTTTATATAAAAAAGTATAAAGTTTTATGTTTCACTTCATGTTCAAAAATGCAAAATTCATAAATATATCCCACTGTATATTATATTTAGTTTTTATTTAAGAATGGTAGATATTCTTCTTCTAATTATTTCAAACTTTTTGGAATATTTTATAAATAAGCATAACAAATTTAACCTGTTTCTAAATTTTAGAAGGTTTGTTTATGAAATTATAAATTATAAGACATATAGATTAATATTTATTTATAAGAAATGGTTTTCTAGTATAAATATTACTTTTAAAAATCTTTACCATATTGGAGTAATTAAGTTTCATTTTGAAGACTGTTTAATTTTATGATTGGTATATCAATTTTCTACAGTTTGTCTCTTGATTTTTTCAGAAAACTTACTTAGTTCTTCAAAAAAAAGGCTATTAAAAGTGTGATTCTCGTAACAAATAAGTCTCTTATTTACAATTTTTTGTTCCAGCTATCAATTAATTCAACTTAGGGTATTAATATTAAACTCGAACTTCTGGATAACCAAAACAACCTGGCAGGGTGGAAAACAACCTCACGCCATGTTAGCAGCCGAAGCATGTATTATATTAATTTAGCAAGGTATTTGTTTTTTTTTTTTTTGAGCTGGTCAAACAGTAATGTCTTATACCAGAAGAGAAAGTTCATGACTTCATTAGTCCTAAATGTATATGCTTTTAAATGTAATTACGAGATTTGCTTTGGAACATGAAATTCAAATTCATGTTTAGACTTACAAATCAGTTGGTATCTTTAAAAAACAGATGATTTGGAGTTAAAAACAGTATTCTGTTTTAAATTAATTATAGCATCTTTAACAATTACCTACAATTTTACAGTTCAATTTTACAAACTATAATGCATGTATGTTAATTTCTTTACCTCTTCATGACTATTATCTTTTACTTCTTTATTTTTTATTTCTTCTTTAATTTTTATATCTATATTTTTGTTATATCAATATCTATATTTTTTTTATCTATATCTATATCTATCATCAAGTATGGACGAATATGGATTTTGAATGAGTGTGATGAGTGAATGTCACTGTTTACAAACTAAGGCCGACTATTCCTTAGAAAGTGTCATTATTTAATAACCCAATGACAAATGAACAGCCTGTGGTTATCAACTGACCCCTTTCAACATTTGTTATAACTATAATTGGGATTGAACTGAGAACCTTTAGCTTAAGAAGCTGGGATTTAACCAACTAAACTACCGACCAATTTTAAAGTAGCTTGACAAATAATTACTTTTAAATCTAAGTCTAAGCAACAATTAATTTTAAACGTTACAAATGAAATTCAAACTAAACACTATAATTTGTGATATAAAATGTATGTTAATAATTTATACAACATACTTCACTTAGGTTTATATTGTTACCAAATGATCAATACTTTGGGGAAACTCTCAAAAACATTCCAAAGCCCTCGGCAAAACTGGATCTATCTAAAAAGACTAAAATCACAAAATTAATAATACTGTTTTAGTTGATACAAGTTCAAAGGTTTATAAATTTAATATTTGTAATTTATGCTGGCAGCTGAATAAAATATGTACGGGCCAAAAGTAGTCTGTGATAAAAGTAGACTGCGTGGCTCACCACAGTCTGATACTTCTACCTGTTTTATTAGAATTAATATATTATTCAATTAATGGCTAATAATCCCATGAATGTATACTGTTGTAAAAGCCAGTTCCCTTATAAGAGTTATTTTTACCATTATGTCAATAATATCACAGTCAAAAAGTTCCCGGAATCGATGTCCAAAGACACACAGCGTGGTTAGCGGTGGAAATTTCCTCGTCTATCAGTTAGTACTACAATTGGAGAAAGGTAGCGTGAGTATCACCCAGCTGCCATTGTTCATCTGTGGAGAGCACATTTCGTGTATTTGTGTGTTTAAATTGTCGCATTTTGAAAATTTATTTAATAAACAGCTAAAATACATTAAATTTGGTTTTTTACTTCAAAAGTCATCTTCTGGGACAATTAAAATGTCAATTCAAGCATATGAAACTAAGGCGATGAAAAAAAGGCAATTTTACGAAAGGTACAAACGTGAGGGTCGCATAAACATTGAAGACGACTCTCGTAGTGGTCGCCCTTTGACTGCAACCACAGATGACAACATTGAGTGAGTTCTACAAACTGTTTGTGCAAACTGAAGAATAACAATTGATGATATTGCATATAAGATTAATTTATCCACACAAAAGTTTTTAGGCGCTTACGAGATGCCATTAGGAGGAAACGGCCTAAAAATGAGCAGAAAACAATTGGATTTTGCTGCATGACGATACCCCTGCACATCAATTCTTGTTAGTACGTAACTACCTAGTCAAATACCATGTTACCACGTTAGAACATCATCCATATTCGTGTGACCTCATGCCGGCTGATTTCTTATTGTTCATACAGTAAAAACATCAATAATTATTGATTTGCAGGTGCTAAAGCTGTCAGTAAAAATGCGATAAAAGTATTGAAATACATTAAAAAAAATAAGTGTCAAAAGTCTGTATGATCGTAGGGACAAGTGTATTGTTGTAGGAGATGAGTATTTTGAAGGAATATAGGTTTGTAAGATTTTATCTTTGTCCAATAAACATATTTCAACCAATTCCGGGAACTTTTTGACTATACCTCGTATTTCTTTAATAAAATACCTACCTTCATAACTGGCTGTTACAAAATTATGAATTCCCACTCAAATATCACTGCTAATAAATATTAACCTGTCGCCATTTCTGATAGGGTGGTTCTTTTGACTTGAAACTTGTGACGTCTTATTCAGAAAAAGATATGCTTTAAAATGACGGGTAACTCATCACAACCTTTCATTTAAACGTTTTACAATATCCTCCATGGGCCCTTCCCTCTAGATAAAAAAGAATTATAAACTGCATCAAAAGATAGAAAAACACTTTCAACAGAGTTATACTAAATCTCAATTATTTATCTGGATCTATTTAAAAGAAATGAAAGTGTTTCCACACTTTTTCAAGTCCCACTACTAAGAAAGATTAACCAGTCACCATTTCTGATAGGGTGGTTCTTTTGACTTGAAACTTGTGGCGTCTTATTCAGAAAAAGATAGGCTTTAAAATGACGGGTAACTCATCACAACCTTTCATTTAAACGTTTTACAATATCCTCCATGGGCCCTTCCCTCTAGATAAAAAAGAATTATAAACTGCATCAAAAGATAGAAAAACACTTTCAACAGAGTTATACTAAATCTCAATTGTTTATCTGGATCTATTTAAAAGAAATAAAAGTGTTTCCACACTTTTTCAAGTCCCACTACTAAGAAAGATTAACCAGTCGCCATTTCTGATAGGGTGGTTCTTTTGATTTGAAACTTGTGGCGTCTTATTCAGAAAAAAGGTTTTAAAACTATGGGCAACTCTTCATAGATTTTCATTTAAACTTTGTACAATATCCTCCGCTCTAGTTTGAAAAAAATTACAAACTGCATCAAAAGATAGAAAAAAACTTTCTGCACAGGTATACTAAATTTCAACCATTTATCATGACCCATTTAAGAGAAATTAAGGTGGTTCCATATCTTTTCAACACCCTGTATAAAAAATAATGTAGAGTCCTTGTAAAAGAAATAATAGAACTTTGTGGAAAAAAAAAACTATTTATTAGTTTTTTATAGTACTGCTTTTTGGAGAGGATGTACTAGAATTTCTATTTGTACATTATTTATTTTTGTTCACATATATTTTGTGAATATAATAAATCAATAAACTGATAAAAACCTAATATTATTCTTCTGAGGCCAAAAGATGATTTTTCTTGTTTATTATTATTTATGTTCATATAATATTTTAATTTTTACATTACCAAATCACTAAATACAATTTTAATAACTGAAGATAAGGGATGATTTTATTTAAATTTCACATTTCTTTAAAATTCTGTATTTTTATTCATTTTATACACATTTTTATCCAAACAAATGCCTGTTTTTTATCATGTCTGGTTTTGACCCGACAGTACCCGCATACATGTACAGTGGTACTGACCAACCGGCCTTCCCACATACGTACAGTGGTGAAGACCTACCAACCCTCCTATACTCGTAGTGGTATTAAGTATGGGAGTACTGAATGTAGCAGTAAAGTGGTATTAAATACCTCTGAGAAAAATAAATAGAATTCATGTAAATTGTAAATAGAGATTAATTAAAAGATACAATAAACTATATCTGAGGTGCCTTGACTTTGGCAACAATGCAATTAACCTCATTAATATTCCATCTACTGCCTCAACGCAAATAAGATACAAAGAGATATAAAGACTCACAATCATGTGTCAAAATTATTATGACAAACGATTTAAAAACCAAGTCGGCTCTGATAAAAAATTTTTTTGTAAATAAAAATAATAGATATTTTTCTAAATAAATTACTTGTGTTAAAAAAAAAATAATGGTTGTAACTTAAGTAGGTTGTGTATTGCTTGGTTGATAAATTACAAAATAAAAAGAGTTCAACCAATTTATATTAATGTTTCAAAACCATAAATTTTCACTCATATGTAAGAGGTTTCTGTAAACTCACATTTTATTACGAATTATAGAACAAATTAACATAATTATTCCTTTTTGTTGATTTTTTAAGAAGGGATTGAAAATGATTTTAGAAATTGAATCAAAATATATCTTAAAAAGTTGTATTATTTAATGTTGAGAATCTAATTTAATGTTAATGCTTATAATATAATTATTCTTATAAGATCCAAACTAAAACACATTTACAAGTTTATTTACAATAATAATAACAATTACTATAAAATATAACATATTATATCCCTTATTATACCCCTTCATCTATTTAATTATGAAAGTCTTAAAATGTAAGGTTTACCTGGAAAGTAATAAGTATTATCTAGAAACAAAATGAGACACCAGGTGCACCCAAGCTCAAGATAAAAATAACGATGATTTGAAATAAAACTTGTGAGACTGCCAAAATAATTATGATATACAATATCTTGTTTACTTACAGACATTTTAGTTATTTTAACATATCTCCTCATTAGATATTAAGTTCCATGTTTCAACCAATTTTTTGTTTTATTTTGTCGTGTTTTGTTGGCCCAACTGTTTCCTCTATTGTTGGCAAAGCAATAGTTTCCTCTATCTAGGCAATTCATTTTAACCAAGAATAACTAAGCAATTCTCATAATATCTCTAAGAAGCCATTATTGTGAAATATATTTATCAGTTGAACAACATAACATTGTTGACACAAATGAATTGCATGAGATGAATGACACACATAAGATAATGAAAAATGAAAAGCTACAAAGAAACCCTAACTGGGGACCAGTGCCAGTTAAAACCAAAGAAAGAACTAAACAAGGTTTGAACTTAGAATACGAAGAGAGACTTGCAACAATTACAAATATGTATTTTAATTGAATTAAAAAAAAGAAAGGCACGCAAAGCAATGAAGAGGACAAAATCTGAATTGGACGAGAAATGTATAAGGTATGTAAGAACAAATATAAAAAGAAAGAGTGTACAGGTAACATCTTGTCTGTGCCTTCTAAGGTACTTACATAAGACTGAGTGTAGGTGGAATACATTCTGGTCTAATTCTACTTCACAGGACATAAGACAAAGAAGTTTATATGAAAATTTAGTATTTCATCTGTTGAGTACTAATCTTCGTAATTTTCAATCTTATTTTTCTATTGTTATTGAAAGCTCTGACATTACTGTCAACAAATAAAAACAACCCCTCTGAAACTCCTATTGTCTTCAGGTGTTACTACCCTAGCCTACATGTAAAACTAATTTTTTCCTTAACCAATTGCGGGCGGAGAAAACTCAAGAAGTGCTAAGCATAACAGCCGGATTTATTTGCCGCAGCTGCAAGTCCCGTGTACCGGCACTTAGTTAACATTCTACTATCGTTCACTGCATTTCTTTATTACTTTAAAAAAGATGTGTATTGTTATATACTGACTTATAATGCATATCCTCGGATACAAATACTTATATAGCTTAGTTAAAATAAATTTATTTCAGAACATAAATTATTCCCGATGGTGAGCAATAAGCACAACTGACTGAAAAACTGACCAAAAGCATTATGTACATTTAATCTTAGGAGTGCTATCTCCTAGGATTAAATATAACTACTCAACAAATAATGTAACTGAGAAACTGCAATCGAACACTTTCTAGTGATAACAATAAGAATTACAAACAACGTTTGCATCTTTTTCCCGCAATGGGTTAACCCAAACTAATTCAAGACAACCCTAAAATACTACATACTTAAAGACTACGGTTCACTGTTAAGAAAATCAAGTGTTCTGAAAAACTTTCACACACAACACAATTAATTGGAGGGGTCAGAGCAACAACCAACCAAGTCCAAAATTTTGATTTTTGTAGTTTGCTATGGTAACGTGTGTCTAAAATCGAGTTCTATTCAGTGCAATAACAAACCAAGTCCAAAGTTCAATAATTTGCCACCAGAATGCGTTAGTTTGTTGATGCTCTGACAGGCTGCAACAAAGTTTCAGAGCAACAACGAACCACGTCCATTTGAGGTTATGTTGATGTTGTTATCGTCTGTTTGGATTGTTTTTGAAGCATTAAAATGACTTCTGATAGTGACTGGAGTCCAGGAAGTGATGAAGGTAAGGTTTATAACATTTATTACAACCTAGAAGTCTAGAATCCTTAGACTTCTAGGATCAGAGGAAGGGGTGCTGAGGACATATCCAGCTGTTTGGTGAAACACATCATAGAAAATGCTAAGGAATATGAAAGTATAACAATGTTTTCAGACAGCTGTGGCAGCCAGAACCGTAATATTAAGATCTGTCTATCTATGTTAAAGCTAGTAAACGGGCCAGAATAACCGCCGAAAACATTGATCTCATGTACATGGTGGTCACTCGTACCTACCAAATGACACTGACTTTGGCATGATTGAGAGGGCGAGTCAGAAAAACCACCAATTGTACGTTCCAGAAGACTGGTTTGAAGTGATAAAATCAGCAAAACGCAAGAATCCGTGTTTCGTGGTCCACCAAATGAAAAGAGAAGAATTTTTAAGTACCAAAGAACTTGAAGAAAGTGTGGAATATCGAAAAAAGGGAACTGACGGGGAACCTGTCAATTGGTTAAACATACGATGGATAAGACTTGTTAAAGGAGAACCTTTCACAGTGTTCTCAAACACTCACTGTGTGAGGAAGAACCTTTCAGACAGTTGGACTTAAAGCAGTACGCTCCTACCAAACCAAGAAAAAATTAAAAAAGGATTAAACTTACAATCACTTTCTGAAGTACAACAGAGCCCTCTCTATCCAAACCGCAGACCGGTCACACAAGCGAAAAAAGGTGACATGCAATCTCTTTTTCCTTACATACCCCCCACCCACCACCGGTACTTCAAGAACTTACCTGTTGAAGTCACTACAAGAAGAAGAAGTTTAGAAGTAGATGAGGAGGCTGATGAAGAAAATGATAAAATTGTTTACCTGTAACTTAGTTTTTTCAACCTGTTACTTTGTTTTGACCTGTAAAAGTGGTTCTGTAATAAATCAGAATGTTTTATCTCGACTAAAAATATTGACTGTTAATTTAATCAATTATTCCCTGTCACTATGACAATGTAGTTTATTCGATTTTCACCACGACAATGTAATGAAAATGTGTTGTTTTGTCAGATTTAACTTTTGTGGAGTTGGTTAAATACTGCAGAGTCAAAAAATGGGAAACGTTCAGTGCAACAATCAACCAAGTCCACGAAAAAAAGTTTGCTTGGTAATAAAAATATATATATATATACTTTTTTTTACTTTTCCTGCACTAAAAGTTTTTTATGTATTTCAACTACATTAATAAAAAATTTTTTTTTAATGGTCAAAGATTGCCAAAGTTATGAATTTTGAACTTTAACTCAATTTTTCTCAGTTTTTACTTTTTTGGACTTGATTGGTTGTTGCTCTGACCCCTCCAATTATTCAAAATAACAAACATAATATGAAATACAAAATATAAAAATGTTTAACAAAACATAGGGAAGGTTATTAAAAAGAAAAAAAACATGATTTTAGAAAACAACAAATAATAGTCACAACTGATTCATATACATCAAACATTATTGGAATAAGTACAGAGAAAAATCAATACTACACATCAAACTATTTAACACTATTAAAGTATAATATTTTAACACAATAAGTCGAAAAGTGATATTTTACCCGCTTCTAAAGCCATTAGCTGTCCACAATTATTACAATGAGCCAGTTCGTTAAACTCAAAAGTGGCAGCAGCCCAAATACATTAACCCTCGTTTGTAGCCAGCAAACTGTTTCAGTTGTACCTTATTTGCATTCACTAACATTTAGCAACAATTTTTGTTATGACCAATAGCAATAAATAATGTCTATGGGTAATGTTAAATGAACAATATTATTATTTATACAATTTTCTTAAAATAATAATGGTTTAATTTACGTTGATTGACAGGACACCCATCCACCCAACATATAGTTAATGCCCATAATTTCTAACTAAAACCTAGAGCACTTACTTTCCCAAAATCTGTCTCATATTTTTCCTTATTGTATGTTCAATTTTAGTTACCTTACTTCCAAAGAAATCAAACTCATCAACTAAATCCTTTATAGTCAACCGAAAATTGAATAGTTTATTTTTAGCTTCTTTATAAACAAATATATTACAGACAAATAACGGAGTGGCAATGGCTTGAGTGTTGCCACTATCACTGTTAAATGGCATGCGCTGGGTAAAGTAAATATAATCTATATATTTAATTTCGTAAGGCAAATAGGTTGCATAAATATTTCAAGTGCTACACTCCACTAACAGCCTTCAGAAGGGCTCATTTTACAGCTCTGATTGTAGATGGCGGGAAAAATAAAAGTTTCACAATCAGAATTAAGGGCTCCGCTCCTTTAGGCCTCAAAGTTCCTGTGTTAATCTTACACTTTAGTATGTTAAAGAATTCAACTTTAGTATGTTTTATTCTGTAGTAATATGCATTAAATATTTCAGCTGTTAATGTTTTATACCCTAATTAAGAAGGCACAAGGCCAAACCTTTAAGAAGCTGGTATACACCTGAACAAACATGGGTAATTTCATGTTGCATTTAGTAGAGTAAAATCCCCAAATGGAATTAAATTGTTTATTGAAAACTCAGTCGACCAAAATAACAAAACAGACAATTCTGACACAAAAAATATAGTGTGTAGAGACATTTTAACACAACAGTAATACTTTACTAATTTGTATATATGTAGATGACTTTTACAAAACTATTAATAATTCAATTTTAGTTGTCACCTGTCACAAATAGCTAATATTACACACTAGTAGCTTGTATGGGGAAAATTCCCTAATAAATGAAATAATAATGTTACTGTTAAATACTTAATATATTATACATTTAATACAATAATACATTTAACGTATTTTACATTAAATAATATTATTATTTTATTTATTTAGAGGCTTTTCCCCCTACAAGCTACTAGTGAGTAATATTAGCTATTTGTGACAGGTGACAACTAAACAACATTTGTTTCCTGGGCTGTCAGCCAAGAAAAAAATGTAGACTTGTTACTGCTCAAAACACTTGCTGAAAGTTACACAGATATTGGTTGAGTTTTTGAGTCCAGAGAGTATGATAAAAATTTAGATACATAATTGTGTAGAGTTACCAAGCAATATAGATTTGTTATTGCTCTATAATATTTTTTTAAATGCAGAAATTTTAATTCTAACAGTAGAGAACATGATTTAGTAGATGAAGAGAAGTGTAACAGGAATTTCGTAAGGAAATTAAAAAAAAATTTATAGCACAATTAATTTAAGAACTTTTGTTTGAAAGTTTGTTGAAGTATTTTTGCAGATAATTACTTATTATAATGTTTAGAGCTTAAAACCATTTTCTGAATCTGAGATTTATCATGCCGTAGTTTCATAGTTGTCAGATACAAACATTTTTTATTTACAGTATTTATATTGAATACATTTTAGTTCCTTTACAAATAAGTGTAACCTGATATTGAATTATTACTAAATAAAACATGTGGTAAGGAAGAGTGTGATAAAAGTACTGAGTGGCTTTTGGTTTAGTTTAGGCATACTAATTAAACTGTACTTAGTAAACTTACATCATTGTTCAAGTCATAATGTGCCTTTGTATTAATATATAAAGTTTTAGAGTTTTAGCCCATTTAAAGTACAAGCTACACGCTTGATTATAGATTTAATGAAAATTTAAACATTAGTTTAAATCAACTGATAACCAACATCTTAAAAGACAACATTTTTCTTAAGGTGATTTTCTTAGATTTATCGGTGGGGAATATCATATACCCTCAAAGTTGATAACCTAAATCCATCTATAATATTGGATATTAATCAAAACTTTTTTAATGTTTAAAAAAATGTATATGTTATTGAGTAAAAATTATTTCACTGTTGGCAGAATTATAACCACTAACTTTGAATATCAAGTCAGGACTATTTTATTGTCAGCAGTAACTTTTAACACCTATTTTACAAACTAAACTCAAGTCTATTGCAATTTAATTTTGTTGTTGCTAATTTATTTGTTTAGTGGTTTAAGAGGAAGAGGGGACTAAATAATCATAATTTTACCATGTAAATAAATTATATATTCATTTCATTATTGACAGAATTCTAAACAACTTATCTTAAATATTCAATGAAGACCATTACATAGTTCAATTATAACATTTATAATGGATTATGACTCAAGTCTACAATCTATACATATATCTATATTTTTAATGTTCACCCAAATAAGATGGGGCTGTTTTGAGCGTGTGATTAAAAGTTTTTGAGTGTTGCCAGAATAAATGTACTACAATCATGTACTGTATACATTAAAATACATTTCTTTTGATCAAACCCTTATTTAAATTTAACTTTCAATTTTTAAATTATCTCTCCATCTAAGATGAATGAGGATTCTGGTTACCAGTTTTTAAAGTGGCCATCTCAAAATATCCACTGAGGTTATTTTAGATACGGTAAAAGAGAAGTTGTACTGATGAATGGATTAATAAAACCATTCGCAGATAGAACGCTAGGTCACTCGGAGCATATAGTTATAAATACTTGAGGCAGCAGATCTTTTAATTGGCGAAGAGAGAAGACATACCAAGCAGTTAATAATACCTAGCATTTCCTCCTCTACATGACAACACACGCACACACACACACACGCACTTCACAGATGTTTAGTCCTACATCAAAATCTCTCCCATAAACATACTTGCCAGACACTTAACAACATTCTCCAGTTAACTCTTTATAATTAATATTTAAATCATTACAGTATGTATTTATGTATTACTAAAAAGTATTAAAAAGTATATACGATAAAATAAATTTAATGTAAACGTATATTTACGGTAAATTTTCAAATTGGGAAAATAAAGTAGAAGTACTTCTAAAATAGCCTGCATCCAATAAGTTTGTAAACCAAACTTTAATTAACGCTGAACTACTTTATTTTATTATAAACTCTTACTCTAATTGATATTTTTAGTCTTGTTGGTAATTAATCAGGAATCTTATTGTAAAATATAGGAGTCATTTAAAAAGATGGTAAACAAACATAGTAAAATACAGTTCATAAGATGGATATTAATATTGTTGGAAAACCTAAAATAATCTGGGCACTTCAATTTTCATATTTTATGTCAATGAGCTACTTGCACACTGAACATTCAAACCATTTCATGAAACTAATTACACAGCCAAATCAAATCAAATCTCGTTATTCCTGAAGACAATAGAAATACAGTAAATTTTACAGTAGATGATTGTATATGCATTGTCAAATAACTATAAGTAATACATAATAAACTAAATAAATTGTATATACAAAAAATCCTAACAGGCTTACACTATATATAAAATAGAGAAAATTAAGAATAAACATATAAATGAACTAACATAATGAAAACGGTAACACCATAAAAGTTAATGTATATACAAATTGATCCTTTACAAACATAAAATACAGGCATGTACTAAAAGTTTACTCTAAACATACAAAACTAACTCTAATCCTAAAAACAAGATGAAACAACACAATTAACACTCAATGAATATACAAAAGGTCCTATGCATACATAACAATATCACTGAACATTTCATTAAAAAAAACCTATAATCTACACAAGAATAGTATATTTTAGATAGTACAATTGATTTTATAAACACACACAAATATTTCTCATCCAAAGCTAAATTTTGTGTCTATACTTAATTATCAGCTGTTTTGGGGTCAAGTTGTGGAGTGCTAGTGTAGTCCTACGTTAAAAATGCAATACAATTTAAACCATCAGTAGTAGCAGAATTCACCAACTAATCAAACTACTAGGACAGATATTCATATTATATTAGATATCTATTTGTATGTATATAATGAAGGACAGTACTGCTCTCATTTTTTAGATAATGTTTACTTGATGGTATTCAAAGTTTAAAATATGTACAATTTAAAATGATAATAAAAGTTAAAAAAAGTACATAAAATATGATAAACTTTCAGCCATTAAAATGTTTCCACAGAAATATAATTTCCATACTATTAAATAAGGCTCCTCATTTATTCGTAATTTTTATTGTTCTTCTAACACAGTTGAATAAAACTTTTGATATAATACTAACTACCTCAAAAAAACCGCCCAAATTACGATTAAAAAATGATTAACATACTTCTACTCTATTCTTATTTATGATGGTTAATCTATGAAACTCCGATTACATGCAAAATATTCTGTTTTCAAATAATACAATAAATTTACTGTACAGATGGAGCAGTCTAAAGGTGCGTGTGAACTTAAGGTGAGGCTAATACAAGCAGGACAGGGTGGGGGTACTATTCTTAAAACGTTATATTGATCAGCTGATTGAAACATTAGTAAATATTATACCTTCAATGTGTTTTGACGTACACAGTCAACATTTAAATAGTGCTAATTTAATACATATCTTGTTTATATAAATAATCTCAATTACATAAACAAATAACATAAGTTTTTGACATTTTAAAAATATATGGTGAATGTTATCTTTTTGTAACATCTGAGTGATCATAATGTGATATTATTAAATAATAAAAGAAAATTTAACATTAGTTTAGGGATGTGTAAAATATTTATTAATCTTTGGACCAAAATATGAAATAGTGGTATGTCATGAAAACGGTTAGTACAGTCAAATCCGTGAGCATGGTTAGGCTGGGCCATCTATAGCAGCTTCCATGCTTTTAATACAAAAACATAAATTAGTTTAAGAATTTATTTAATCGATTTGCCTATATGTCTTTGCAAATGAATCACAACAAGGATAAGTCATATAATATGTAATCTAGTCAAAAAAGGGATTATTTGTAAATTGATCACAAGATTTTATCTTCATAGTGTTAGAACTATTCAAATGATATTAACTTGGCTAGACTTAATTTTTTCTCACCTCTTAAAACTGTTCTATTTATAAATTTGATTTAGCTGTATAAATGTTGTTCTTTCATAGGTAATTTTCCAGCTTAGTGTATTACTTTGTGTTTCGTGTGATGAAACTACTTTATAAATTAAATAAAATCAATTGGTTTGCTTTGTGCTATATGTTATTAATAAATACGTTTGGACATTTGGAACCAACAGAGGTAATCCTGGAGTATAAATGCCTGGCTTGTAAATCAATCCACAAGCCAAGAATAATCGTCTGAACCTGGTTCCGTTAATTATTCTTACTGGAGTTACACACTTTTAATCAAATCCTAAATCTTCACCCTAAACAACTGACCTACATTTTCATACTAATAAGCCACTCATGATAGACTAGCTGTTCATACATCTTTGTTAATAGGCAAAATACAAATCTAGCTACAGGTTGATTGTAATTAAGTCTCTTGAATTTAGGAGTTCACTTCTCTGTTAAGTTCAGTATGTTGAATGAGTGTGCCACACAATAAGAGTGTTCTTTCTTGCATGTGATATGATGGAACATCCTTCTCAACATCCCTAAATAATACTTGAAGGAACATTCAAGTCATCCTTAATTAATTAAACATTAATGCAACTGTTTTCAGAGAAGACTGCTCACCAACACTTTTTACTCCAGGCCTCACATTTGGTAAGGATGGCTCTGATCACAGTTCTATTCTTATTACTCTCCATAGACTGCCAATTTATGTTGAAAATATACTCTAAGGTTTGAATTACTTGTAGTTGAATTATTTTTTACATAATTTTGGCCGTACAGTGCACTGATCGACCAATTAACTGTGACATGGCAGATTTAGCAAACCTCTTGGCTGGCACTTTCTAAGTAATAAGATTCTTCCTTCGTATTTAACGCATAAGTGACGCTAGTAAAATTTTCTTGTAGGTCCTCATTTCATTTAGTTTAACTAAAACTAACTTAAAATTATTTTACAAATATATATTTAATGTTCATTGTGAACTATACTTCTAATGAAACGAATTATTTTCCAAATAATATGAACTTTAAAAAATGTTAATAACAAAATCCCAAATTACAAACTTGAATGTTCGAGCTTATACATTACAAGAAGATCTGAATCATTTGCTTGGGATCTCCTACTCTACTGCCTCTGTAGACCTTTCTCTTAAAGATATAATGGATTTACTGGGTTTTTCTAGAGTTTGTAGAACTGTCTCACATAAAAATCAAAAAGATTTTATATCACTTTCACAACAGTGGCAGCTAGACAAGTGGACTTGTTTTAACTTGGATGTGAAGGATCTGCTAGGGTACGCGATACAAGAGCAGCATCTCTGATGTCCCCTTTCTTTGTAGTTTTTATTTTCCAAGGACAAATAGTACATTACTAATATTTATCATTTGTAAACATTAATTGTTATTTTTTAGTTTGTTTTTTTTTTTAATCCCTAACATTTGAAAACAATTAAACTACAGAATTAAGAGAATAATATATGCACTGTCCATAGATATATTTGTATTTTATTAAAGTTAGCTGTGTGAGGTTTTACTGCTTGAAAATATTAACTATGATAAGTTTATCAACCAGTAAAGATAGATATATAGAAATATAAACAGGGGGATTTCACCTAACAAAGTAACTTTAGATGGTAAAAATGTAACTCCAGGATAGCCAATATTCTAAACATTTGTCAAGCTTTTAAAATATACATTATCCTAAGCTAGATGTTAATATGTTATAGTGGTTGCTCAATGGTTAAGGCTTAAGGCTGCAAAGTCCGGTACGTAATCTCCAACTAAACTGATTGGCAATATTTCTTTGACAAATAAAGTTTCTGCACAACCTACAGCCCATTAATTACTAAAACTAATTAAGTAATCTGACCCTTATTATAACTTGTCATATTTAAATTTTTTTATCAATTTCATTTTTGTTTTCACTGATTTAAAGCAACTTAGTAGATTTTGATTACTTAAATAAAATATTTTAGGAATGGTAAATATTTGCACTTTAAATTTAGAAATGTGCATGCACTTATAACTTTTTATTTTGTATTTTTAGATTATATTTACTAACAAACTAAATATTAAATACAAACAATACATAAGAAGAAATGACTATTTGTCATATGATTTCACTCAATTGGTAATATTTTATTACCAACCAATAATCAATCTAAAGACAGCAGGAATCACACATGAAATTAAAATCAAATATAAGTTTGAAGGAATTTGTTACTGGCCTACCACAACACAGGCGTATTTACTTACTTTTACTCCCAGGGCCATCTATATCGCAGGTGATATTTAGCCGCACCAACAAAGCCTCTCCAGATTGACCTGTCCTCTGCATTCTCTTCCATGGCTCCAACTCTCTGTATATCTAGCCTAACCTGGTCCCACCATCTTTGTTTTGGCCTCCCACGAGGTCGCCTTCCCTCAGGGTTATTTTTGCTAACTTTCTTTAGTTGGGACTCTTCTCTCCTTCTCAACACATGCCCAGCCCACCTTAGTCTTCTACTTTTGACCTCACTCACAATGTCTGCGTCGTTATACAGATCTCTAATCTCCCTGTTATGTTTCCTTCTCCACTCCCCTTGGTCATATGTGGGCCCATATATCTTTCTCAAGACTTTGTTTTTGAAGACAATTAGTTTTTTTTCTTCTTTCTTATTTAGTATCCACGTTTCAGATCCATAGAGCAAAACTGGGATGACTATTGATTTGTACAACCTAATTTTTGTTTTGTGTGACAATGACTTGGAAGATAGTAATCTATTGCATGCATAAATGCATCTGTTGGCTGAATTTATTCTTTGCTGTATCTCAATTTCTTCTGCGTTTTTATTTGAAATTGTGACTCCGAGGTATTTGAATTCCGGTACTTGTTCGAATTCATGATCATCAACTCGTAGGGGGTCTTGGGTGTAATTTTGGTCTCTTGTAAAGTGCATGAATTTGGTTTTTGGATCGTTTGTCTTCAGCCCCATTTTTTCTGCTTCTGTTATGAAGACCTTGGTCAGCGTAGTTAGATCCTCTAGCTTTTCTGCCATTATAGCTACGTCATCTGCAAATGCTAGAATGTTCAGTTTTCCTCCGACTTTAACACCCAGGTTCATTTCTTTTGTCTTCTGAAGGGCCTCCTCTAGAGCCATGTTGAATAATATTGGGGAAAGGCCATCCCCCTGTCTGACTCCTGAGTTTACTTTGAAGGTTTTGCTGTTTTGTCCATTTATTCTCACGGAGCATCTTGACTCGGTAACACTCATTTTAGACAGGTTTATCAGTTTTCTGGGGACCCCAAATTTTTCTAACTGTACCCATAATCTTTCTCTGTCAATGCTGTCGTAAGCTTTTTGGAAGTCAATGAAGATGGCATAAAATTCTTTATTATATTCCCAGTACTTGGCTACAATTTCTTTCAGTAAAAATATCTGGTCTGTAGTGGACCTACCTGTGATGAAGCCTGCCTGGTGTTCTTCAATTCTTCAATTACAGGCGTATTTGAAAACATAAAAAAGAATTAGTACAATATTGCTTTTCAGAGATATTGTTTGACATCACTGCAACCCCTAAAAGAATCAAACCTACTCTGAAACTGTAGAAGAAGAATGGTGAATGATTTTTTACAATGTAAAGGTACAGAACTAGGAGAACAACAATTAATTAAGAAACAGGAAATGTCTTGTCGTTCTGAAGGATGCTATTTTAGTCTTTAAAACACAAAGATTGAATACCAACAAACAATAGATTGGAGGTCCAGTGGCATAATCCAACCAGCAAATAGATTTTGTAATAATCAGTGGCTTAAACATACGAGAATATTTTAGTTCAATTCTATCAATGAAAAAATACATAGACAATTTTTTCTATGTATTCTAAACAAACACAAGAGTAACAGAAAATACCAAATATTCTACACATAAAAACATTTTAATTAAATATTTTGCTATGAAACTATAATAACTACCATAAATACTGAATACAACATTATTCACAAAACCTTTAGAAAAAGACAGTTTGAAAAATGTAACATTTACTTTTGAATTATACTGTTTAAAAAATTACCGTAAATATAGAGATCAACCATAAATGGCAATGTAAACTGAATGAATAAAAAAATGAGACAATTCCAGAAATATGAAACAGTTTTGACAAGCCATCATCAATCAAATAACTATTGCCAACACGACCATCTTATTCCTTCTCTCTCTGAATGGTAATGTAAACAGTGTTCGGTATACTGCCAGGCTTAGAGTGCAGGGACTCCCTTCCATTTGTGATCCATCCCCGAAGAGGAGCTTAAAAGTCACAAGAACTACAGATGCTGTCACGCAGGATCGTTCACATTCCTTCGAAGGAGGAGCTAGCTTCAATACTCTGCTCCGCCCGCTACTAGCCATTGTCTTAACAACGTTTGTAGACTAAGGAAAAAATTCCAATAGCGTAGATAGACCATACAAAAATTTATGAAGTAAATCCAAACAAATACATTTTATGAACTTGATAAATACACTACCAACCCATTTTGAGTGTCAAAATGGAGCACACTATCTACAGTTATAGAAACGTTAGTGGAAAGTGATATGGTGACAATCTACCACCACTGCATATTGAAAATACTGTGCCAACTTAATATAGAATTTCCATAATCTTTCCATGAGGTAATAGTTTATGGTATTGAAATGCTATAAACTATTTTACTGCATATCCAACATGACTTAATGCTATTTGCATTAGTTTTGAGAAAGGAATCTTTTATGTATAAAGGATTAGTAATTTTATATGATAAGTGAACGATTCAACTATTTGTACTCTGACAAATTATAACTATATTCATTACATTGCAGAACTTTTTGCACTATTTCCTTCAACACATTAAACATTCAAAATTTCCAGTGTTTTACCATTTTTTTATATATCCTACAAAAAATTTGTTTCCGTACTATAACATGTTTGATTTACAATTTATTTTCAGCCTATACAGTAGTAAAAGTTTTTAACATCTGATATCAAAAGATACTATAATTTTTTAGTCCCTCAGTTACTCTTGTAATACATACAAAAACCATGCTCTTGGCATTTTTCAGCAGTACAATGCAAAAATTGGTAAAGCAACATTTTTCAAAATTGACAATTATTTGTGACACTTCAAAGGTAATTGTCTGTTGATAACTTTTAATTTAGATTCTCACCAATGCCTTTTAGCTATTCTCTTATACTCTATACATTAGTAGTATAGATGTTTATTTTAATTTTAATTTTTTTTTTTATTTTTACAATGAGTACAAAGAGAATATACTTGTGTGCTGTTTTCAGTGATACTATATATAATGAAGAATTAGTATATTGGAGAGATAGGAGATCAGCAAACTTACCTTAGATCACTAACCACACGAATGTTCAGTAATCACCTGAAGAAAGTGCCAGTGGTACTCCACTGGCACTTTCTTCAGGTGATTACGTGATTCTTTTGTGTATGTTACTACTATTGTACACTGGTGTTAGTGAACTTGTCTTCTAAGGAAAGTTTGCTGATGTCCTATCACTCCAATATACTAATCCCTGGCCTAGTACCCTTTAACCTAACCTATATATAATAAAGAGTAATTTTTAACAGATAACCTATCCCAAAAAAATAATACCTGAGAGAGATACTGTTATTATATGATCATGATTATCACCAATCTATGTATTATTACAAAGCACTTTTGTAAAAAATATGACTATTGCTTTTCACTAAGAAAATGTTAATAAAGAACATATGATTGATGTTTTACCATTAGCCCTAATCATAAAAAAAAAATTGCTTCATGGTTTTTGATTGAATAAGATATCTATAGAAAATATCATTCAACCAAAACGTTATTAATTCTTTCCATGCATCATTATTTTCTAAAATCTGAAAACAATTAATAATCTTGTAAAATGTCCTTTTATTAACTATACCAGCAACTACAAGTGAAGTTTGAAGTAATTAGTTTTCCAAACAAATGGTAACATATTTTTCTATTTTGGCCGTAATTATTATTTTACTTTTTTCTTTATAAAACATATCATACTACATGATGCCTGTGACAGCATTATCTATGATTTAGTCTGTTTACAACAAATAAAAACATATGATTACATTAAAATATTATTTGGAAAAGAATCCTAGTTTATACTCAGACTGTTTTCTAACAGTCCTAATCCTTTCTATCCCAATTATCTGTTTTCATCCCAAAATACTTCCAGATGGAGTATAGTACTTAACAGCAATGAGTAATGTAAGAGTAAATAAGTGACTGTAAATCCCAATTCAGAAGGTCTTCCACAAATTATTTGTGGAATATTATTAATTACATGAGTTCCGGCGAGCTAAGTTGAAGGGAGAAGGTGGGGGTGGATGTGACTGATGGTCAGTGTTCACTGCCGTGAGGCTGCAGAAGGAGCACACGTCACTTCAATACAAGTCATGGCAGACGACTCAGCCGACATCAACAAGGTACTTCTGTCCAACTTGCTCGTTTCACGTTAGCTATTGATTTTTTTAAATCAATAAAAACACAAACATAACAACAATAAGATTTTAACTATTTAGTTTTAAATTAATGCAAGATTCAATTCGATTTTTGTTATTTAAATTTGTCAAAAGCAATAAAAAATGTATCATACATCATATTTTATGATGTACAGTACAATTGTTTCTATAATGGGTTTAAGTTAAGTTAGCCATAAAAGTAAAAATCATTGAGCACACTGAAAATAAAGTCATAAAAAACAAAAGCTAAATTCAAATAACTGAAAAAATGTTTTATTAAGTTTTT
This sequence comes from Stictocephala bisonia, assembly GCA_035578905.1. NCBI lineage: Eukaryota > Metazoa > Arthropoda > Insecta > Hemiptera > Membracidae > Stictocephala > Stictocephala bisonia. The sequence goes on from JAQJVL010000029.1 coordinate 260,410, forward strand.
AAATGATTACTTTTCTTTTTAACAAAGAAATATGTTTAATTTTGTTCAAAATGCTAATAAAAATTCAAATCAATAATGAAGTAAATAATAATTATCCTGGAAATAATTAATTATACTATTTATTAATAATATAATATTTAAATATATAAAGTAACTAACTTAGAAAAAATTATTAATTTAAATTTACCTTTAAACTCATTAATGTTATACAAATATGAAAAACTCGGAATTTACTCAAATTTGATTGTTCTTAAAATAAAAAAAATGCACCTTACTATTGCTACTTAAGTTTGTTAACACCAGAACGGGTATTTTATTTATTTATTACTTTTAAGTGTGTACAAAATCTAGGCCTCACCAAGTTATGCAAAACTTGTCGGTGAGGTTCTATAGTAAACAAGAAAGATAAAAACGTAGTTAAAAAAAATACATGCATATACATATATTTTAATATTATTTACTAGTAATTATTGGCGGTTTAGGGCAGGTACCTATTTAAAAAAAATAAAAATGCAGCTTATAATATGACATAACTATTCATTACAATAGAAGGCCACATACAATATCTGGGGAATGTGGCTACAACAGATACGCCAGGTGAAAGTTTGTAGATAATGTTATCCTGTTTGCCAAAATATTCCTGTTCTCTACTCTATGCACTGTTCTCTCAACAACACTTAGATCGGCAGTGGGTGAAGTGTAATGTTGTACTGTAAACAAAAACAAAGCGATATAGCCTTAACGTGTTTTCTTACTGTAATTACTATTGAAAATACTATTTGAATTCTAAAATGGATATATGTTTAATTTGTAAAATTAATGGAACAGTGAGGTGTATTTGATGTGTTAATGTCATATTTATTGTTTGGAAGATTGCCCATTTTTTATTTTGTATTATTTTAAATAAAACAGTACAAGTAAACGTCACACAACACAAATTTATTACAATATAAGCACAAATTGCACAAATATATTACAATACAAGAACAAAATGCACAAATATTATGGTGATCGATTCCGGTGAACCACGCTCACCTTCCTCAGACCAGAGGGATTCACAAAAGATTCATACAATATTTGTGCATTTTGTGCTTATAATGTAATAAATTTGTTTTGTGTGACGTTTACTTGTACTGTATATGTACCAACACGTATTATGCTAATTAAAAAACTATTTTTAAATAAAACAAATTTTCATAGTTAGTAAAATAATTAATAATATATGATTAAATCTAATTTATAAATGGAAATAAATCGCTTATTTTACATTTATATGAATTAATTTTTGAAATTCAATTTATAATTATTGTTAAATAAGGATTGAAAATTTGTTTTAAACAAATCAATTAGTTAATACAAATGGTTGATAAAGTTTAGCGACAGGCAACATTGATGGTAAAAGTATTACCCAAAAGATTAATACAAATAGAGGAAATAGTTGAATATTATTATTTTTATAACTAATAATATGTTAGAAAGGAAAATCAACTTTCAAATCCGTGTCATACAAAATAGCAAAAATGGCTAGATAATTCAAGAACACAGGTGCCACTTTTAAAAATGAACAACACTTGCCAAGCTCTAATTTCATATCACAAACCAAAAAGAACATGAATAAAATGTTTAATGCAACCAACAGTTAAGTTTATTAAACTGGAATACATATTGGTTGGCTGCTGTCTTCTGTTTTCTTGAATTTTTTTAATAATTATAAATTACTTTTAAAAAATCTCAAAATAAGAGGTGTGATATACTTAAATATATACAGGCTGTAGCGTAATTTAGACAATTGAGAAAGGGTAATTAACAAACCTAATTAGCGAGGAATGTGATAAAGGATTACTTGCTCTCCTTAGCATAAGAAAACAAACACTTACCACAACAGGAACTCAAATATTTCAGTAGAATAAAATGTATGGTTTAAATCTATACAAATGTTATTGTGTTTTCAGGCTCATTGTTTCAATAAATGTTCCTAGAATAGGAAATAAATTTGAATAAGTAAATGTAAATTTAATTTAATAATTATTGTACTACTCACAAGTGTGATTATTTAAATAATATAAATAATGCCAATTCAAAACTGAAGAATATATTAATAAACTTAGATTTGTTAAAAAAAACCAACTATAAAACTTTGTCTGTTTAAGTTTTGTAAACAAAATAGTATACGGACAAATGGAATGAAATATGTGCTTGAAGATTTTCTTCCATCAATAACCAAAAGAAAATAAATGTTAAAACCAAGTAAGCACCTTTGATATAAAGTTTACTTTTTACCAATTTACACTTTTTTTTGTTAAAAATTTAGTCAGTTCATATCTTATTCAATAAGCTTCTTTTTCTCCAAGAAAAACTGTAATAAGTCTTAACATTTTATGGCTTCTAATATATTTTATTAATAACTCACTAAGATTTTGTTATTACTTTTTTCTTTTTACTATTATTAATTACAATAATTGTATGGCATTTCAAGTAACTTATTATCTACAATATCTTTAACTTGTTAACTATTCATTTTGTGCTTTAATAATTCTATTTTATAATAAATGGTGCTTTTTACATTTTTTATAGTTTCACTTGACATGGTTTGTTATTTATTGATGGAAGGCGTATACCAGTGTGTGTGACCTTGTTATGAAGGGTTATGGTGAGATAAGGGTGATCATAGGGTTAGATCAAAGCATTCCTAAAAGTATTAATAGTACGGCTAAGTCGATTTGATTGAAAACATATAACAGCTGATGTTTTCAATTTGAGTCAAGAGAAGTAAGAGGACTAAGCAATATAGTCTGCTGGGTTTATTTCTGTAAACAAAGTTGATTTCGTAAAACTAAAATAACATTACAATTTAAAGAAATAACATTGGTCTAGCATATTATATTAGTTTATATAAAAACTACGATTCACCCACCAAAAGCGCATATTTTTAGTATTCTATTTCTTGTTCGGTAGGGCGGTCTTAGTTTTTGAACATGATTAGTACAACTATAAACAAACAAATTTCACATCCACAGCTATACGCCTCCATATAACACACACATACGCACGCACGCACGCACGCACGCACGCACGCACGCACGCACGCACGCACGCACGCACGCACGCACGCACGCACGCACGCACGCACGCACGCACGCACGCACGCACGCACGCACGCACGCACGCACGCACGCACGCACGCACGCACGCACGCACGCACGCACGCACGCACGCACGCACGCACGCACGCACGCACGCACGCACGCACGCACGCACGCACGCACGCACGCACGCACGCACGCACGCACGCACGCACGCACGCACGCACGCACGCACGCACGCACGCACGCACGCACGCACGCACGCACGCACGCACGCACGCACGCACGCACGCACGCACGCACGCACGCACGCACGCACGCACGCACGCACGCACGCACGCACGCACGCACGCACGCACGCACGCACGCACGCACGCACGCACGCACGCACGCACGCACGCACGCACGCACGCACGCACGCACGCACGCACGCACGCACGCACGCACGCACGCACGCACGCACGCACGCACGCACGCACGCACGCACGCACGCACGCACGCACGCACGCACGCACGCACGCACGCACGCACGCACGCACGCACGCACGCACGCACGCACGCACGCACGCACGCACGCACGCACGCACGCACGCACGCACGCACGCACGCACGCACGCACGCACGCACGCACGCACGCACGCACGCACGCACGCACGCACGCACGCACGCACGCACGCACGCACGCACGCACGCACGCACGCACGCACGCACGCACGCACGCACGCACGCACGCACGCACGCACGCACGCACGCACGCACGCACGCACGCACGCACGCACGCACGCACGCACGCACGCACGCACGCACGCACGCACGCACGCACGCACGCACGCACGCACGCACGCACGCACGCACGCACGCACGCACGCACGCACGCACGCACGCACGCACGCACGCACGCACGCACGCACGCACGCACGCACGCACGCACGCACGCACGCACGCACGCACGCACGCACGCACGCACGCACGCACGCACGCACGCACGCACGCACGCACGCACGCACGCACGCACGCACGCACGCACGCACGCACGCACGCACGCACGCACGCACGCACGCACGCACGCACGCACGCACGCACGCACACACACACACACACACACACACACACACACACACACACACACACACACACACACACACACACACACACACACACACACACACACACACACACACACACACACACACACACACACACACACACACACACACACACACACACACACACACACACACACACACACACACACACACACACACACACACACACACACACACACACACACACACACACACACACACACACACACACACACACACACACACACACACACACACACACACACACACACACACACACACACACACACACACACACACACACACACACACACACACACACACACACACACACACACACACACACACACACACACACACACACACACACACACACACACACACACACACACACACACACACACACACAATTTTGGATGGACTAAAGCACATTAAATATATTTACTAAATAAAAAAATTATAAGATGCAGTATTCATTTTCTTGTTCAAACCCTTACTAGAGACAATTTTCATCAATTTCAATAAGTTTTTTATTTTTATGCGGCCTTACAGCAACAAGGTAGGCAGGCATCTTCAGACATAAAAATGTAAAAGATGTACTATGTTAATAATAGATACGCTTATGTACTTTGTGCAAGGATTTCAATCTTTGTACATATACAGGAGCAAGAGATCCTCCGTTGTACATACAAACGGAGGAAAAAATATGGAAACGCTTTCACAACAACGTTATTTTTTCCATAGATAATTAAATTTCTTTGATAATTGTGTTCCATAAAGTATAATTTTTTATCAGAATAATTTACTTGAAACCATTACATAGCAGAGAAATAATATTATTCTCTGTATGGGGTTGTGTTAGAGAGGACTTTACAGTCCTAACTTCGCCCTTTTAATAAAATCATTTTTCATTTCATTGTTCAAATTTAGTTACTTTTAAATTCAAATGACCACTATTCTAGAAAGGATATACCTTTCAAAGTTATGTTTGCGACAATTAATTTATCTTGCATAGACCTTTCATTTGATACCAAACTACACCTAGGATTACATTGAAGATTGTCATTCAACTCCTTGTGGGCGAAGTTGTGAAAGCGTTTCCATGTTTTCCACCTTGTATATGCTTTAGGGCAGTAATTTACTAACCATATTGGTGAGGAATATAAGTAAAGGTAAACTTTCTATCGATAACATAACTAAAAAACACAATATACAGTATACATTAAATAATATACAGGGTGTTTCAAAACTCTGCTATATACTTAAGGATATTGTTCCATTGACCAAAAGAAGCCAAAAACTAAACGTAACTATAATGGTTTAACTCTTCTTGTTTACTGTACGTTTGTCATTATGTGTTTTTAATTTCAAAATATTGAACAAAATTTAACTAAACTTAATTAAACCCTTTATAATAATGAGATCTAAATATGACAAAAGTTTGGCTAAGTTTACCAGACTAGTTTTGAAATGGTGGCCATTTAAAATACTTGAATTAGAATAACTAAAAAAGTATTTATTTTATAAAAAGTCAACTCAAGTAACGGTTTTAGAAATTTTTAAAGCAAATTTAATGGTATCTAGATTTTTATATCGAAAAACAAATAACTGAATTATTGCAATTTTTAGTTTCTTCAGAAAGAGGTATTAGCTGAAGGATAGACCAAGTAATAACCAACAAATTATTTGAAGCAACTTCAAGACTCACGAGAGAAAAAAAGGTCTAATATTGTCTTATTTATTAATATAGTTAAATTACTTATAGATTTAACCTTTTTAACAAAAGCTGTTTATGATTTAGAAGTTTCTATGTGTTGTTAATTTTTAACAGTAATTAATAATAATGAACAAATTAAAAAAGTATCCGTAATCAATATTTGAATACATCACAGAATTATTTAAGACAAATTAATACATTTCCAATAATATTTCAGTTATTACTTAGCTAATTATGGAAAAACTCAGAATATCTACAGCCAGACTAATTTTTGCAATAATTCAGCTATTTGTTATTCGATGTAAAAACCTGTAATATATAGGTTTTAAAATATTCTAAGAAAAGTTACTTTAGTAAGTATTTTTATAAAATTAATACTTTTTAGCTATTTTAATTTAAATATTTTAACTGGCTGCTATTTTGAAATTAATAAAGGAAACTTTTTTTCATTATTAGATCTAATTATAATAAAGGGTTTACTTAAGTTTGGTTGAACTTGGTTGAGTATTTTGAAAAATATGATTTTTTAAGTTAACAACCCTTAAACAAAAAGAGATTAGATACATTTAGTTTTTGGCTTCTTTTGGTCAATGGAATTATATACCAAAGTTTGTAAAGATTTTGTAAACACCCTGAATGTAATTATGTATTATTACAATACACTTTAATACATATTTATGGTGTATGTATTACATTTATTTCACAGTAATAAATTTTCTTCATTTTATCAATCATTAATCTATGCACTTAGAATTATCACTAGCCCAAACCAATGCTTAGGAAGTGGTAAGATACAATATATTATCCCAGTGTTAAACTTTGCAAAAACTATTACGAAGGGAGCAATGAGCATTGTATTGTTAGAAACAAATGTACTGAACACAGAAGCATAAATTACATAGAAAATATGTTGTCAACACTGCTGTAAGAATTTCTCAGAATAGAAGTGTAACTGAAATATATTACTTTTAAATTCTTTAACTTATTTGTTTCAACATGTCTTGAAACAGTAATCAATTTTGTTGTTTTTCATTCACTTGTTGGGGCCAAGCCAAAATATCCTACAGCAAAACTTGTTTCTTATAATCTGTTAAATATAGCACATAACAAAAGCATATTTTTAAGTTTATGGCACATTCATATATTTATTACAAATAATACGTTTGAGGTTTTTGGAAAGAATGAATAATCAGAATTTTACTTTAAATATTATATTTATTATATTTTTTTATTAGTAGGAAGTCTTAGCGCTCATCATATATTGTCCTATCCAAAATGCAAGAAGTTTTAGACAATAAATACCTTAGTTTGAATATGGACAAATCTAATTTAATTTCTTGTCGTACAAAACTATCAAAAACAAAATTATAGTCTAATATTTTTATACACAATGGCCAAATCAATCAAACAGAGAATACAAAGTTCTTAGGTCTTGTAATAGATGGGAATTTAACTTGGGACATCATCTGAATTTTGTCAACTGGAATTAATACTCTTAGACAAATGTCAAGCATGGACACTCTTAAAACAAATTTCCTTTTATTTATTTAAAGAATTTCAATATGGTATAGTGCTGTGTTACAACAGCAAAAATTGTCAACAAACCCAATAAAGTCACAGCAATACTTTTTTTAATTAAAAAATTGTTAAAAAAACGAATCTAATGAAGTCTTGTTATTCAGTTGAGGAGTTCCTAGATAATAATGTTAATATGATATTAAGATTTTAATCATAATCCATGTGTTTAGGTAAGTTAGGTTAAAGGTAGTTATTGGGAATTTATTTGTCTATTATTATATTCCTATGCAATGTTAAATTAATATGAATATTAAATGAAATAACGAATCAAAAAGCTAGAGGGGATACTCATATTGTGACAGTTTTTGATAATGGCGTGGAGATAAAAGAGGATAAAGAGATAGCAAATGTAATCGACAATTTCTTTTTATCTGTCGGAGAAAAGTTACATATTGGTGCAGAAATTCCATATAATTATTCCCAATTACCTTATAGGAATAAGTTAAAGTTAACACAGAGATGTCATCAATGTTTCTGTCTCATGTTACAAAGGAAGAAGTTGAGAAAATTGTTAAGTCATTAAAAAATAATAAGTCTCCAGGAATAGATCATGTGAGTTCTTCGTTGATTAAGAATATTTTCCCAAAAATTGCTGATTCTTTTACATTTATTATCAATGTAAGTTTTAGTACAGGTGTATTTCCAAATAGAATGAAAGAGGCATTAGTTATCCCAATCTATAAAAACAACTCAACGGAGTTGTGCAATAGTTATAGAACCATATCACTGTTATCATGCTTTTCAAAGATTGTAGAAAAATTAATGAAGGTAAGACACATGAAGTACTTAGAAAGAACCAGTTTTTTTAGTGCAAATCAATTTGGATTTAGGTCTAATATGAACACTAAGATAACTTCGACTAATTTTTTGAAAAATGTTTCGGAGGGAATAAATGAAGGGAAAAAAGAATTATTCATATTTTTTGCCTCCAGAATCGTTTTAGTAACTAATTTAACTAGGGTTACTTACCCAATACCGTCAACGATTCTAGTGATGCTTAGTAATTGTTGATTACTATAGTTTCGACCTCATTGGGTCATTATCAAATCATACAAGACGTCAGTTTCACAATCTCACTTCTGACTTGAAGTTTGTCACTTGCATGTAGTTTAAATGTAATAATAAAACTGTTGACTTGTAACACATATTCACACATTCACATTAACACTTATACACCATATACTTTACATTTAGCACTGACACGTATTAAAACTTGTTGCCGGCCGGCGTTGCGATACCGAACTGCTAGAATCACTAGAATCGTTGACGGTATTGGGTAAGTAAATTAGTGGAAAAAAGTAACTGGACTCTTTCTTGATATAAAAAAGGCTTTATACAGTAGATCATAAAATCATTTTAAATAAGTTTCATTCATGTGGGGTGCGGGGAATCATTTTGGATTGGTTTGAAAGTTATCTCACCAACAGAATTCAGTGTGTTAAAATTAAAAACGTGTTCAGTGAAAAAGGCAGATTAATGTTTGGAGTACCACAAGGCTCGGTGTTGGGGCCAATATTATTTCTGATATTTATTAATGATTTATGCAACGGTCGATTTAAAGGAAAAGTAACATGCTTTGCAGATGACACTGCCTTCTGTTATGTCGCTGATACATGGGATGAGGTACAGCGATATATTAATGAAGATCTTGAGGCATTACGTTGGTGGTTTGGATATAATAAAATGTTTTTAAATCCAGAAAAAACTGTTTTTATTAATTTAGCCTTAGAAGACAAGTTATTTTCAATGAACCTGTAAAATATGAATACATAGATTGTTTAACTAATATGAGATATTGTGAAAAGGAGTGTGTAACTGTACTCTGTACAGATTCGGTTAAATATTTGGGGATACATATAGATAGGGAGTTGAACTGGAAGTTATATATCAGTATATTAAAGATAAATTCTGTATTGAGACTGTTATTTCTTTTGAGGCCTCTTGCTCCAGTTTCTGTGTTGAGATCAGTTTATTTTCCCCTTATTTACTCTAGGCTTGTATATGGTATTTTGTGTTGGGGAGGGACATATTTGAGCAATCTTAGAACTATTATTTTGAAACAAAAACGAATTGTAAGAACTATATTAAACAAAACATATGCTAGAACCATCATGGCCACTTTTTAAAGAATTAAAAATATTGCCACTTTGGTAAATTAACGTGTATAAGGTTTTGAGTGTATTTTATGAGAACAGTGGAAACATATATGTCGATGAAAATCATTATAAAAATAAGTTAAGGTTAAAAAGTAATTTATTGGTCCCAAAACCAAATGTAACATATTTTATGAAAACTATTGAATATCTGGGGCCGAAAATTTTTAATATTTTACCAATGCATATAAGGAGGGCAAATAATATAAACAAATTTTAAAAAATGGTTTATGTTTGGTTATCTAAATTAGAGAACATAGAACCACTTTTAAATTTTTAAATAACACAGAAATTAAGTAAAAGTAAGAATTAAAGATCATGTCTTAAAGGGTTAGTTGGGAGTTAAAATATAATTATGTACCAGCATGCGAGTGGGTGTATGTGTTTGTGCATGTGTACTTGTATCCACAGAGGGGTGTGTGTATGTGTGAAAATATGTGTCAGCGTAAATATTATATCCATTTCATGTATTATTGTTCATGAGAGGTGTTGTATACTTGTGTTAGTTGTACATAAGTGTAATTGTAAATATCCATTGTGTGTATGTGTGGTTGTTTATGTAGTAGGCCTGTAGTAAATGAGATGTTATGAGTGTATGTGTGTGTATGGTTCAAACGTAAATATATGTAGTAATTGTGTGCATGTATGGATGTTTATGGAGGTCTGTCGTAAATGTGATGTGTGTGTGTATGTGTATGACAGCATATGCGCATATATGGTTTAAGCGTAAATTTATGTATTAATTGTGTCTATGTACGGTTGTTATACAGTACTGATTATAAATAAAAGTACAAGAGGATAGTTCATTGTATGGGAAAGTGGAGACTACTGTAAAATTTTAGATACATTTTGTTCATTTTCTTATATCTGTGATTTTTTATGTATTTATCAGTGCACAACATTTTTTCATTTATAAATATGTTTGCTATGTAAAATTGTATTTTAAGAGCCAACAAACTTTATTCATCAAAGAGAAGAATTATATGAGTAAAAGACTGCCATAGTATCTCTTTTTATTAAAAGTAAATTTGTGCCTCTAATCAGGCATTGCCTGAGAGGACCTATTTATTTCTATTTATTTTATCCACATAGTCAAGGATATAAACTATTAAAGTAACAATAAAAATACATTGTGTAGATTCTCAAGATCAGTATCACAGAAGTCATGTATGGTATTCTTTATTGTAAATAGGTGTTTGGAGTATGTGTTTTTTAGTTTAATTGTAAAATATGTTATGTTATTTATTATATACTTCTGTAAGTATTGTATCACTTTTGTATTGATGTGTTTTGTATCTATGCTGTGGATGGAATAAATTAATTAATTATAATTATGTATTGTATATAAATATGGAAGCTATTTTGAATCATATTGAATCTATAATTATTTATTGTTGGTAGGATTAGAGATCAAGTGAGTATATTATGTTTGTTATGTGGTAGTATTTGAAAGGAACTAAAGGACTCTAGAATCTACCCAAAACGAAGAGCTGATAGTACTTTAAAGTATCTACTTTTGCTACTTTATTTCAGTAAATTTTTTTTGTTGATATTTACAAATCCAAAAAATTTATTGAAATTACTTTAAATTTTGTGCAATTATGTTGCCACTTTGCACTGTTATTTTCATTGAAAATAAGATTTTTCAATTTTGTCAAACTCTATATACCAATTATTGTACATAGTTCATTTTAAAATTAATTCACTATTTTTATCATTACTTTAACTTTGTAGGTAATATCAATATAACGTTGCCAAAATCATATTTGTGTAATCTCAAGTTTATCACATAACGATAAGTAATTAAGTAGTAAAGACTCCTTATCTGACAACATTTGATAGGTTATACAAAACTAAAAAATCCCTATAACTGATTCAAAATTAAACTCTTAACCAAATTAAAATAGTAGTACCATAAAATATAAGCAAATGAAATACTGATAATGACAACATTTTGTAATAATTGACCAGGACATATTTTAACAAACAGTCCACATGTAGCTGTTTCACAGAGGCACATCCTAAATAATTATCATAATTATCACCAAATTGTCATTATCATGCATAACCAAACACTATGCTGGCTTTAATGAAGTCATCAAATAGTATAAGTTTATATGCTACTTTGAACGAAATAATCGATAAATGTACTTCATCAACTAATATTGGCTCTATATTAGCATACTAAAGCAATTCTAGATCTGCAAACAAAGTATGTAGCACTCACTGAAAATATAGAGTTAGAAGTAATTTGATAGGCTTTAGAAAAAACAATACAAATATAGTCTAAACTATAATTTATAAAAATAAAACTGATATAATTCAGTACAAATTTATAAAGTATGCTTGAGGCCTTTCGAAAACAAGGTTTTCATTGTCAAAACCAACAACAACTTCTTCATCATGATGGCAACTAAACTATTTAAGCACAAATTTTAAACACATTAGGTTTATGTTTCCAACTCCATTCAATTTTAAAATAATATGAAATCAAAATATTACTTCCAAATAAAATTCACTATTTAACTAACAGTTATTTGAAACGAGACAAGAATGAAAATAAATGCATAAGGTAAATAAACACGAAGAACGTATCATTAAATTATGTGCAATCGACTAAAAGTACTTCCTGATATTGATGAATAATGACTTTAGTAGATATTTACTCCCACTGGCAGTGTAAATAGTGAAGTTCTTATGAATGGACTTGGATGACATCCAGTTCTACTGACATCTGCGTGAGATATCACTGGTGGTCTGAGTGGGAGTACATTTTCCTCTATTTCACTATTACAGAATATTTAGTTACTTTCTTTAAAAATACAGTAATTACATAACAATTATTTATTTCTTTTATGTTAACCTTTTAGGGAGTGATGACATGTTGGAACATCATGAGGTTACTGTTACACAGGGTGTTCCCAAACAAAGTTCTGAAACTTCAAATTATGATTCGTTGGGTAAAAATAAGTAAAAATGTTCCTATACATATATTTTCACTAAATTATTACTAATTTCATAACCCCTTACAATACAACACTGAAATTTGGAACAAAGGTGTTCTGATTTATTTAAGGTTGTGATAATATTATTTTATTATGTTTAATATTTTCAAAATGGTGGGACATAAAATCTTTTAATTGTAAATTGCGCAAAAACTTGCAATCTTAGAAAAAATGCACAGGAAATAAAAAAGTTGCCAAATGTAATAAAAAATCTAACAAGTTCCAATTGAATAAAATCAATTTATAAATAAAGGAGTAACGTCAATTTAGGCAATACGATGTATGCTTTGTTTCATTTTATTAAATGTTGAATTGCTGGTGTTGAATGGATTTCATATTCAGCTGATGAAGTAAATATTAAACAGCTAATATTTTATCATTTTCAAAACAGATTACTCATTGTTGACAAATTATATTATGATATATGAATAGTTTTTGTGAGTTATTATACAATATTTATTGTTCCATAACTGGTTATTAAGCACAAAGAAACTAATTAAACTATTTGAACACATATCATAATATAATTTGTCAACAATGATTAATCTGTAATGAAAATGCTAAAATATCAGCAGTTTAATATTTACTTCATCAGCTGATATGAAATTTATTCAACACCAGCAATTCAATTTCTAATAAAATGAAACAGAGCATACATCGTATTGCCCAAATTGGTGTTACTCCTTTATTTATGAACTGATTTTATTAAATTGGAACTTGTTAGATTTGTTATTACATTTGGCAACTTTTTTATATCTTGTACTTTTTTTTAAGATCGCGCGTTTTCGCACAATTTACAATTAAAAGTTTTTAAGTGCCGCCATTTTGAAAATATTGAATATAATAAAATAATATTATCACAACCTTAAATAAACCTAATTGTTTATAGACAATTTTAAAGTTCATTTGGATAAGTCAAACTTTAAAACCAAACTTGGCCTACAGTTAGTCAACTCATTCAGTTCAATATTTGTCCTTCTTGGGGCGTTTCAAAACGGTTCACTATTTATAAGCACTTTTTCACACTCCTGAAAGAGGTATCACTACCTACTGTGTCAAAAATATTTGCTGAAACAATCAGAAAAAAGAAGTACATCATTTACAAAATAAAGTGATTTAATTAATTGTGAAAGCATATTGATTGATAAATCTACCTTTATATGTACATATTCATTTAATTTATAGCTTCGATACATTACTTTAATATTTTTGTGAGATTATATTTACATTACTTTTGAAATTTTTCATTATTTGTATTGCTTGTTTTTGCTATAGGAACATTTTGTTTAATTTCTTTTTATTGTAGCATAATAATATTGAAATTCCGTAAATCACATGTGAATGAATAAAAGGAATGTATATTGTTTTAGGAGTTTCCATGTTACAGACCCTTGACATTTGTATAAGAGTACACAGTCCAGTTGAAACTGTCCACATGATAATTCCAAGTTAAATTCTCATCTATTACAATATCTATTCTCTGTTTGATTGATTCAGTAATTGTTTGTATAAATATTAGGCAGTAACTTTGTTTTTTACAACAAGAAATGAAATTTAATTTGTCTGAATTCAAATTTAGGTTTTTACTGCCTAAAAAGTGTTCGTTTTGGAAAGGCCAATTTATGGTGAACTTTATAACTTCCTATTTATAAAAAATTTATTAAAAATATTATTTTTTTTCAAACAATCTCAAATTTATTATTTGTAGAATGATACTGGTTTAAATTACCTTTTTCTATTGTAACAGTTCTTCAATTACATTAGTGCTATGTACATTTCAAAACACATAAAGCTTCATCATCAGGCTTCCAAAAACGTCACTGTTTAAAACATTAAACACCATAATTATAAAACGTTCAAACATTTAAACACATTAAATTACGAGTACAACACTGAAGTTGGTGTCTATCGCCAGCCAGTAAATCTGTTATACTCATGTTTTATAATTTAACATATTTAATGTGTTTAATGTTTTAAACATTGACGTTTTTAGAAGCCTGATGATGAAGCTTTATATGCTTTGAAATGTACAAAACAGTAATGTAATTGAAGAACTGTTACGACAGCAAAAGGTAATTTAAACCAGTATTATTTTTATACAGTTCTGGAGGCTAATAAAATGAACAAAAAAAATTATTATTTGTTATAAATATAAATTAGTATGATTTCATAAAATTTGAAAATATGATTTTTATGTGTTATATTTAACAGATTATTAACAAGTAAGAGTATTTGGCACAGGATATTTTGTCTTAGTCCCAACAAGTGAATGAAAAACAATAAAATTGGTTACTGTTTCTAGATATTTTGAAACAAATAGGTCAAATAATTTCAAAGTAATACATTACACTTACACTACAATTGTGAGACATTTTTAAAGCAGTGTTGATAACATATTTTCTGTTTAATTTATGATTAAACATTTTTCTATCATTACAACGCTCACTGTTCCCTTTGCTTTTACACTGAAATAATTTTTTGTTTTTGGTCACTTCTTAAAGGTTTGTTTAGAACTCATAAAAGCGTTGGTATACACTTTGAATTCTAAGTACATAGATTAATGGTTGATAAAATGATGAATATTTATTACTGTGAAACGTATATATGACCAACACTTTCTAACCTCCATTGAAATAAAGACCTGGCACTTTTGCGTACAGAACTGATCCCCATCACACTGTAAGCCTCGTAACGTCATTGCAGTAACCAGAATACATCAGCAGTAACCACAGAGGTTTGCTCGACATTTAGGTAATTATTATAATTTCAATAATATGCCACTCACTGACCATAATAAAAAATGGAATGGAAAATCGTTTACTATGCATTATCAAAGTTCAAATTATTATATTTTCAACATATTATTCTAGATGTAGATAAAAGTTTAACAGCAATTGATTAGTTTCACTACGTATGTTATTAACTTGTTTATCTAAAAAAAAAAAATAAATACAAAATAATTCATTGACTAATATTACAATTCTAATTTTAGGAAATTGTATTATTTATTTATTTATTCATAAGACGCCGATCGTCAAGATATGGGCGAATATGGATTTCGAATGAGTGTGATGAGTGTAGATGAGCGAATGTAGTCATTCTTACAAACTAAGGCCGACTATTCCTTAGGAAGTGTCATTAATTAATAGCCCAATGACAAATGAACAGCCGGTGGTTATCAGCTGATCCTTCTCAAAATGTATTATGACTCTGATTGGGATCGAACTGAGAACCTTTAGCACATGAAGCTGGGATTGAACCAACTATGCTACCAACCAATTATTTTGTTAAAATTGTTAAAGAACTTAATAATTTTATTATACTACATGGGTATTGACGTTTCTCATTTCAGTGGTTTCTTCCACACAATAACACGACAAAAAAAATTGTCTTAGGTTAGGATTTTTATGTACAATTATAATTTAGTTCTTGAATATCAGCTTCAAATTTGAAATATATAATAAATCTTAGTTGGTTAATTAGATAAATTAGATATTAGTCACTTACATTTTTTTAGTCACTAATGACAAAGATGAGAAATGGAAAATAAATAAAAAATAACAAAATTTAGTAATAATATTGATATATTTATCAAATACTATTTATTCATAATAAGAAAGGAAATGATTCCTCTTGTATGATAAGCATAGAGCTACATCACACTGGTGACATATAAATGTTGATCGATGGGCTCATCTAATGTGCTGCAGTGAGTGCATTGTCTTCTAGTGCCTTTGATAGGAAGGTGGAGATTTTCAGCAGTTCTTCTTTCTTGTGACACTTAATCCTGCAGTTGTTGACTGCTTTTTGTCCCTTTCTCTGATGTGGTGTTCTCTGAATTTACGAACCGGCATAGATAAATCCTAGGACTAAATTCAAGCAGAATTATTTCAAAGACAACTTTGCCCCTTGTTGGGTAAAATTGAATAATAGCATATTGTTGATAACTGAAAGGTCAACAAAATGAAATAGAATCCTATACCACCGTTTCTTACTCTTTCTGTCCAACTCATAACATTTCTTCAACAGATTAGTTTTGTCTGCATAGCCAATATGAATCGAGGAAAGTTGCATTCCAAATGTCTCCAGACATCTGTAAAAATAAGAAAGCTATGATTAGTCATTTTGTAATCAAATAACTTATTTACACACCTCAGTTTCCCATAAGCTTAGTGGTTGTAAAAGAGGGTAACATTCTTAGCCAGACAGGACGTTCTATGCACAGTGGTTACATAGAGGTACTTATAGCTTTTACTCATTTTAGACTTGAATATTATCTACATAAATAAGCCAAAAGTCACAACTTACCTTAATCACAGTGCTGCAGGTAATATTCAGTACAGTAGTAGTGGTGTATCCTATGACAAGCACATGAACAAAGCAGTATAAATGTACTGTTAACAGAAAGTTGACAGAATTTGAGGTTTGGCCACATGGTAGCAGCACTAATCAAGGCTGATTTGTGTTTACAAGGCTGCACACCCTGCACCCAGTAAAAGCTTGAAATATTAACAAGCTCTTATCTTTTACTATACATATTAATATGGAAAATAAACATAAAGGTATTTTCATCTGGGAATGCCAATAAATTGTTTTTAAATATAGCAAATAATTCAACGCCACAAAGATATCTATTTATTACTTCAACTAATGCCTATCCCTAACAACTCTACTCCAGGATTAGCTTTCAGATTAAAATTTACTTTCAGAAAGACAAAAAGAAGAAGTCTACTGATGAAGAGAAAAAAGCAAAGAAGTCAGTGAAAAAAGAAGAAATTTCTATGGAAGATGTCAAACCACAACCTGTCAGTGGTGAATCGATGTCAGAGGTTCAAGAAGAACCTTCGGTTAGTGAGCAAAAGGTAGAAGAGGAAGAACCTAAACAAAAGCCACGGAGAAAACCATCAAAGAGAAGTCTGGAGCTTGAAATTGATGATGAAAAACTTAATCAGTTAAGAGAGGCAAGTGAGACTAGATTTATGATAAAAACATAACAGTGATATAAAATAATGTTTTCATAGATTATGAACGGTTTCAGGAGGACATAGTATTTAAAAACAAGCAAAGAAAGTTATGATTTTGTCCCATTTCTGTCTAACTTTATAAAAATATTTGTTCTAAAACTGGATTGAATTAACTAATAAAAACTTGATTGTACATTTTTTTAATGGATAAAATTTGATATTTTTTACTTTTCAAAGCCACTGAGAAAAAGATACAGAGATTGCTTTCTTATGACCGCAGTGAACACTTCAGTGGCAGTTATAAGCAGATTAAAACTAATGTCGTAGATCTTTATAGATCTGTTGTGATAGTTACTATATTTATCATTGAGGATTTGGGAGTAATAAAGAAGGAACTGACAAGGTTCAGGCCGTGTCATCGCATGGAAAAGTGTAGAAATAACTACTAAACACACTAACTCGACACACATTTAGC
Source organism: Stictocephala bisonia (assembly GCA_035578905.1). Taxonomy (NCBI): domain Eukaryota; kingdom Metazoa; phylum Arthropoda; class Insecta; order Hemiptera; family Membracidae; genus Stictocephala; species Stictocephala bisonia. The sequence goes on from JAQJVL010000029.1 coordinate 278,470, forward strand.
GCACTATTGGATGCAACCACTGCTTCTTTATTCCCTGTGTCAATTTAATCAACAGGAAATTTAATTAACTACTTCAATTTGTGTTAAACTTATTTTTAACAATAAAACAAACACACACACACAACACTCAGAGATTGGAGCAGAAGTGGATATATGTTTATAAATACTTTTTTATAGTACTTATGTAATAAGTAAGTGTTCCTTGATTTAGTGTCTACTACAAGTTGATTTCATCAATATGAAAACATAAATCGCAGAAAATGAAGACAGTATTAAGTACTTCCAAAAAAATTATAATCTAACCTCAAAATTTAATTGAATAAAATCTTTAACAAGCTTGAACTTATGGTGTCGGAGTTTGATTTTGAATATACCCCATTTATAAAAATAGTCAAAAATGGATTATAAGCATTTCAAGATCCATTAATATTTATGTATTCATAATTTAAGATTTAGGTGAATTTGAATAGCAAATGAGTGAAATTACAGTTTTTGTTACAAAATTGAGTCAGAGAAATTAACAATCAATAACAAAGAAATAATGGAGAGAATTTTGCCTTTGATTTCTAATAAACTTATCAAATTGTAAGTAAATAAGGTAATATATTGAGTTTTTTTTTGTTTCTTTTTTAGTTTATACATTTTATCAGCTTTATATTAGACAACAATGCCTTTTTTTAGTCTAACAAGTTTTTTTTTTAAATACATACTTAAGAAACATAATTAGTTGAAGGTCATTCTAACTATCCCAAACACAAAGAGAAGCACAATTGTTGTTTGTGTAACTTGTTAGTTTGACCGTCCTTAGGCTGCCAACAGCATGTGATTAGATCACCAACGGTCATGTACTGAAGTTCTTGCAATAAACATCAGCTAAAGCATTGAAATTGAATCTTTGTAATTTGATTTCTACTTTGCTTTCATTGTTGATTATCTTAATTTTGAATTATTTAAGCGCATTATAGATTTATTTTAGTTTAATAATAAGCAAACACAAAGTTAACAATCTCATTCACCTTGGGTGTACAATCTATCATTATTAACCTACTGACATACCCTGCACAATACACTTTTGAGTTTGTTCTAATGTTTACAGCTAGATAAAACCACAATTCAATTGGCAAATAAATCAGCTCTGATTGGAACGACAATCCAGCTATTCTAGTTCGTACTACTACGTTATAAGGATCGTTTTCTTACCACAATAATTGACTGATTTCTCATTGTTAGTTTGATATGAAAGAAATGGCACTTACAACTGCACACATGGCTGAAGGTTGCATTCTGGATTTAAAGGCTTACTGAAATGCACATAATCGTATACAATAAAAGTAATTCTATAAATATAAAATTATGTATACAGTATATATATATATATATTTTCTTAACATGGTTAAGTCTCATGATCATAGGATATGAGATACTCTACTTTACTACTTACTACTACATTACTTAAAATAATTATAAAACCTAAAAAAATTTAATTCCTAGTAATACAAGCCCTTTAAAAAACTGGCATGTCAATGGGTTAAGGAAGTGGCACCGACTAATACTAAATTGATTACTGTTTATTCCTCATTATTATTTTTTAACCTTGCAGTATTCGCATGGCCTCCTGGAACACCAATACTTGCGCGGGCTATCATTGTAGCCCATGTAGTATTTTTTATTTCTACTAAACAAAACTGACTGTTCTAATGTCATGCAACCATACTAGTGATTCAAGACATAACTTACATAAAATTCAAAGGTTTCAAGGAAAATACATATTTTCACTTACACAAGGAAAATCATTACCATATCCATGTCTTACCACAATATAATCGATGTATAGTTTTATATTTTGTTCAATTTTGTGGTGTTATGTTCGTATAAATTATTTTTCTTGGACTCACAAGGCTTTAAAGTACAATTACAATACTAAAGATTTAAAAGCAATACAAATTAACATTGTAAACTCTAATAAAGTGAATACCCACGCGGGCTACAAGTGCAGCCCACAACACTTTGGACGCAAATATAACAAACTGCCACTCCCAAAAACGTGCCAAAATACTCAGAACGATTAAAGAATTTGTTAATTGGAAGGTACTAAGGATCTGACTACTCCTCACACTCAGTTACCTGAGAAAATGGCAAAATACAATCAATGGCTGGGCCACACAAGTAGCCCGTGCGAGTACTGCAGAGTTAATAAATAGGAGTTAAATGTTGATTGTCACAGTAAGTTGAACCATTGGATGAATATAGTGCCTCATGCCTAAAATAATCTAACATTTTCAAAATGTCATTCTTTAGTTTGATTTCAGGCATTCCAAATATTTGACTTTGATAGGGATGGTGTGATAGACAAAGAAGATCTGAGGAAATCCTTGATTGCTATGGGTCATGACATCCATGACATCCACGAAGAGGAGTTGGATAAGATGATGTCAGAGGTATAAAACAATTCTCAATGTCTTCCTACTTCAAGTACACTTTTAATGTAAAAAAACACCATTTTAATTAGGTTAAGAGAAACTGTAGATGTGTTGTCATGTGATATCTATTTTATAGTGTACTTAATTGTATTTATTAATAAGTGTAATAAAAGGATAAGCATGAACATTTAAATACTTTAACCCATGTTCTGCTTTTGTAATATTTGCTAATAAGTTGTGTATTATAAATTATTTAGTTTTGAGCTTAAATTTAATGATCTATTAATCTAGAAATTTAAATAAAATGTAATTTGTACTGAATTAAATATTACACAATAGTTGGGTTTTTACAGATTTAAATATATACACACATAATTTATTAATGATAATTGATAAACTCTATTGTATTTTATATTAGAAATAAAAAGCTTTTTACTTTTGAATACTAACAATACTTGAAAATAAACACTTTCCAAAATGCAAATTATGATAACTCAGTTTACAGATACACTACAATTAAAAAAAATGGTATCGTACCTATACATATTTTTTAATATAAATTTACATATAATGTAAATATAAAAATGAATATTAACCTTACGCATGCGGAAAACGAATCTATATGCAGCCTTTACTTTGCCTCAAACTTGGTTAATGAACACATTTGAGGCACATCAGACGAAAGAGTAAATGATAGTTTCTAAAACTTTCGCTAGAGTGCAGCATAAAATTACATATGTCTTTGGCCAACTTCCTCAGCCTATCAAAATCGTAAATCGTCTATGAATGAAAAGGGGCGAGGCAGGCAATCAAGAGCATGCATAAGCGCAGTTCTGTCTCCTGCCTTTGCACATGCGTAAAACAAAAATATCCTCGGTTTGTCACTCCACCCAAGCACATTGTTTTCAGCACTTTTTGTTCTTTTTCTCCGTTTTATAATTTTCAATTATTTTGTTGTAGTTATTATTGTATCATAAATGAAAGATATTGTTAAAAGTTTCAATTAAAATGTTGAACATTTCTAATATTTGTACTTTTCACTATAATTGTACATCTACAATAAAATAGCGTTAAAAATGATAATTTTAACTTGAAATATGAATTTATATTTTTATGTTCTATATTTTTATGCTAATAACACTGCCAATATACAGGTGCTCATCTTAAATGTACCATTATTGATATCTCAGAAATTACTAGATTTATACAAAAATTCAAATGAAGGACTTGATTTAATTCATGGTGATGGTTTAAAATATGAATTAAGTTGTTATGAATTTAGAGACCATTTTCCAATATGGCAGCCAACTTGAAAATTTGTCTAGGAATATCTTAAATTCTGTTGGATTTTTGAATAGAACACAACATTAAATGCTTTTGTTAATATATAACTTTAACAAAATTAACTTCACATTTCATTAAAATTATTTTTTAACATAATTACATGTTAATTTAAAATAGGGTAAAATAATTTCCGCGTGCAAAGGGTTAAAAAACAAATAATTATGAAAACAAATTATATAATATTTTTCAAGAAAATAAAATAAGGCCTCCAAGCCTGAACCTGATTAAAAGGTTGAAATTTACCATAAACAAAAGCGCACAAGCCAATATATTAAAGAGTAACTAAAAGAAGAAGAAAACTTATTTCCATTAACTGTAGAGTTTCTTGGGAAAAAGTATAAAATGTTGTTTCTTTGACTATTCTAAGTTTTGTACTTGATATATTAATTAATATAAGTTAAAAGAAGTAATACAAATTTATAACGTAAATTGCTAAATTGTTTACCATTATTAACTACCTACCTAACTCGTTATTGCAGATATTCAATTATTCAAACAACTACATAAATTAAAAACTATCATTGTAATAGTACTATTTAATGAATTTACGAAAAAAATGGATCTTTATTTTGTTATAGTTAAGTAAAACAAAGATGAATAACTTTATTTTTACAAGCCAAGTCTATTAAAGTATATGTGTAGAAAAAATTTGAATGTTGCTAATATAAATACTTGGTAATGTTTATACTTTCAGGCCTGCCAACCTCTGGACTTTGATGCATTCATAATGCTTTTGGGATATCGTACCATAGAGCTAGATCCAGAAGAAATTCTAAAAAGCGCAATGTCACGTTGGGATTATGATGGCTCAGGACTTATCTCCGAAGAAAAGTAATTTTCTTTTCTACTATTGGAAGCAGTTGATAATATTTTTTTAAGTATTTAATAATCTTTAATACATTCTGACCATGCTAATAACACTGCTAATATACAGGTGCTAATCTTAAATGAACCATTATTGGTATCTCAGAAATGACTAGATTTAAAGGAAAATTTAAACAGAGGACTTAACTCTTGATTTAACTCTTGGTGATCATTTAAAATATGAATTAAGTTGTTATAAATTTAGACACCATTTTCAAATATGGCAGCCAACTTGAAAATTTGTCTAGGAAAATCTTAAATTCTGTTGGATTTTTTAATAGAACACAACATTTAATACTTTTATTCACAGGGAAAATACTTTTAATCAGCTTAAGTTAAGGCACAAAATATCTAGTTAAAACATAGTATTTTCAAAAATGTTGCACAAATCTAACATGGATCCAAACAATGTGTGTGTAATGTGAATAAGATAGCCAAAACCTGTAGGAGTAATTAGGGCCCAGCTGTCAGTGCAGGACTTATGGAAGAACACCTCACCACTGTCACAGAGAAGAAAGAAACAAGAAACATAGGTTGCATCCAATAGTGCACTGAATGTGTGTCAGGTAGTTGTTGTGCAGATGGCATGGCCAGCACATTGTCTTTCCCTTCCTTTATTCTCCACAAATCCTCAAGGATAGGGTCGTAATAATTATTACAAATTTATAAAGATGTACTTAAATTTTAATCTGTTTATAACTGTCACTGAGGCGTTCTCTGCTGCCATAAGAGTATGCTAACATAAGACCTTTGTTTTCTTTTTTCTCTGTGCTACTATTTATAGTAAAGACATGAAATAATGTTTGCTGGGTTGCCACTATAAGCCAGGGTACAAGATACAGGGTCTTAGTATACAAGGAGGAAAAAAAATATGGAAATGCTTTCACAACTTCTGTATGACTGACTTGTAAAATTGTTAATTTTTGCAAAGAAATCTGATAGTTTAATTTTTTGAATAATTGTGTTCCATAAAAAGTAATGTTTGATCAGAATAATTTACTTGAAAACGTTAAATGGCGGAGAAACAATATTGTTAAAATTAGTTACTTTGAAATTCAATTACCACTACTCTGTAAAGGATAAGCCTTTCCAAGTTCTCTTTGCGGCAATTAATTTCTCTTGAATAGACCTTTCATTTGATATCACACTCGACCTATGCTACGGAGTGATCAATTTTGGGAAAATTATTTATCACACTGTGACCAAAAGATTCCCCCACCTTTATATAATTCCTTTGCTAAGACTATTTAGTCCTCTCTTGAACTAAAAAAATGTGTCTAGGAAGTAAGAAACTTCAGTCACACTTATTTGAAAATAATTTTTTTATATTAATCATAAATTTCTTTTCAAAAAAGTCCAGTGAATGTAGTAATTTTCAAAATGTATTCAAAATTAAACATAAATAGATCAGATTTTTTTTAATTAAAAGGAGAGTCCGATCTTCTTCTTAACCTTACTCTGCCCATTCCTCATAGACTATTGATCTGTGCGAGGAACTTATTCAGAGTAAGGGGGCGAACCAGTACAAAAGAAGGTGAATATTACTGATAAATCTTCCAGTCTAGGATTCAAACCAGCACTGTCCCTAACCCAAGCTCAAAGTCCTGACGCCTAAAACCGCTTGCCAAATAAAACTAGTATAAATAAGAACAGTTAGGGGGATAAAACCCATTATTAACATTTAGGGATTCATCAGCTCTTTTTAGATAACCTTTTTTGAATTCATTTTTTATTAAAAAATTAAGGAATCTGATAAAAAATTTTGTAATATACTACGGGGAAAAAATTACAGCAAATCGGTAGTTGATTTTCATTACTTGAGAGTATTTAACTGTTAATATTGAAACAAAAAATGTGTTCAGTTTTACTCAACATAAAAAGGATGCACTTTCCAATATAACCAACCCTTGCAACACAGAAAACGGATGTACCCTCCAAACCCTATTTTATAACATTTAATAAATTGTAGTTGCAGTGGGATCTTCTAAAGTTCAGGTGAATGTTGAATAGTCTTTCTAAACAAGGACGTACTGGGAGCGGGGAGCTAAGGCACGCCCAACTGCCACTCTGAGGTTACCTATTATGCGTAAAACAGATATATCTTGATTCGTTATTTTAGTTTGTGACAAAGTTTTGCTATTGTTGTATAGTTTTGTTATTGTTCGTGTACGTTCTTACTAGTTCCAATTTATTGTGTTTTTTTTCTATATTTTTACTGTGTGGTTTTTCATCTACCAGAATCAGTTTTAATAACCATATTGTATTTTTACTATTTTTATGCATCTTCCATGTTTTATTTAATTTATTTGCTTTATATTTTGTCATTTTTAGCTTAATTAATTTTTATATCTACTTGATTTTGTCTGTAAACTAAGTTTAAACACACAACAATCATAAACATATATATTTTTAGAATTTGTAAATTTTAAAGATTTGTAAAAAAAAATATTTTTTATTTCTTCCCCCATTGTGATCGATTTTATTAATTCGCCCCAGCGAGTAGAATTAATATGTGCACCAGCGCGGCGGCAGAAATGTAATAGCCTGCTGCAATAAAACTACAGGTAATTGCTTAGATGTAACAGTGGCCTGCTGGAGTACCGGCGATTCAGTAGTGGCAAGCCAGGTTATAGGGTGACGGGGACAATGTCGGAGTCTAATCTAAATACCTCGCTTGCAGTTCGGGTGAAGAGATAACGTATTAGTCATTGAATGAACTAGGCTTGGCGACAACAACGTTCTCCTCTCAGTCATCGGTTCTGTTTCACTAACCTCAATGTCACTTGCTATATTGGTGCACCAACGTGGACGGAAACGCACTATATCTACACTAAATACAGTATTATACTACTCAACAAATTATAAACTGCTTCTTCACATACTACTGGGATCTATCTATTGGATATTAATGACAGTTTTTATAGACGAAACTCGTTTTTAAAAATACCCAGGTGATGACTAGAGACACTTATGCAACCTAGTAGAGGCTATTGTAACTATTTGGAAGTAAAAGTAAAAGCAGATTGCTTGTGCGAGCTGAGATTGTCAGTGATCCGCAATAGGTTAATGATTTGGTATTTTTTTACACCTTATTGCATACTCTAGCTAAAATAAAAATCTGCATTAGGAAAATTACATTTTTAAATAATTACGCTTTTTCAGTAAAGTAAGAACAATTTATTCTACGTTGCAAGGGTTAAGTGCTCATACAGTATCAAGGCTAAACAAACCAACTTCAGTAAAACCTCACTAACTTGACACTTTGTGGACCCAGATGTTGTCAAGTTTGGGGGTTGTTGAGTCATCCAGAACATCAAAATTCTTAATGGGTTTTAGTAAATGAACTTGAATTTAGACTTTCAATGAAATTAGAAATGAAATTAGACTTGAGTTTTTTACATGCATATAGTTATTATTGTATCTAAAAATAAATTTCACATATCCAACGCTTACAGTACAGCTAAAAGTGCTGACAAATTGTTTTTCTTAATTTCGCACCTGATTACTTCTTCATGGAGTCGCCGTAAAAATAAAATATCTATTGCAGACGATCTTTGTTGTTAAAAATAATGCAATGTTCCTTTGATGTATTTGACACATAATCTAAAGCCTTGTGAATTCTTTTGAGTCAAAAAACTCATAATCTAAAGCCAGTTCCCCCATATGCGTTACCATAGAGAAAGTATTGTGATCGTCCAACACAATTATTTTTACAAGTTGGTCTAAAAATAAATTTTAGAGCCCCCTGAACCCAAAAATGTGTTATTTTTTTAAATTTTTGATATCTGTCCGTATGTGTTTCTGTCTGTGTATATGTGCACTTCGCTGGAGAAAAACAGATGGTCAATTGTTATCAAATTTGGTATGTAGGTGTATTTAGTGAATATCTCCAGACTATTTTTAACTATTTGAAATTTTAGTTTTTTATTTATATGGGATAAAACACACAAAAATGGAATTTTCTCCAAAACGGCTAACGATTTTGATTAAATTTTTAGAAAAGATGTGAATTACAATTTAAAATATTTTAGTAAAAACCTTGACTTGTTTTTGAGTTGTGGCAAAAAAAAAACAAATTTGGGGATCAAACCGGTAATTTTCAAAGTTTTGATATTTTAGTGTTTAATATGGGGGAAAGTTTGTGCCTATTTTTTGGTACCATTTATTTACTTTATTATATTTTTAGGTTCAGACATGACTTGATGCATTTGGGAGACAAGTTTACAGAAAAAGAGGTATGCTTTTAAATTGTGTTTATACATTCTTCAAACATTTCAATTACACACCAAGATCCAGAATTAATATTCTTTCTAAATATTAACTAACATTAAGTTAAATATTCTATTTCTTTAACATCAATTGACTAACTTCTCTTAGGACAGTAAATATTGGAAATCAGAATGACATAAGGTTTGTTGAAATAAGGTTACTTGTTGCTTCGTTTTAGCTTGAGCTAGTTGTAAGCCCTTATTTTTGCCATTCCAAGTCGTAAATGAGTCTCAGGAGCTTATTTACGGCCTGACATTCTCAGATGTATACTTGTCTCTTTGGTTAATGAAGCCCAAAGAGAGGACTGAAACACGACTTTTAAATAAAAATAGCACACCTGCTATTACTGCTGATGCTGCTTTTATAACTGTACATTTTCCTAATTCTATCAAGAAAATTGTTAAGTGGATAATGAAATCTAATTTGACATTTTCTTTAAATACATATATTTCATGAATTTCCATGCCAAATAATTAGCAGATAACTGACTCAGGATAGCAGCTGTTTGGCAATTCCTTCACTTGGCTTTTTAACAGATTCATATTCTGCTGAGCTTCTCGTCAAAGTGTTTTCAATTGAGTGTTCTTCTTGCTTGTCTGTGATAGCATAGCTGAAAAGTGTGAAGAAGACAGTGTCAAAATATTATGATTAAAATAGCTTTGTTTTAAGCCAGGTGCAATTATTTTCTTTTCCACTATTGGATATTCTACCACTTCTGTTATTTTCTAAAATCAGAGCAATTAAACATGTTAAGATATTTAGTATCGCAGAAATTTAAAAAAATTACTTCAATAAAAATGCACATCTTTTAAAGTGTTTTTAGAACAATATTTCTCTTAATTATTAATATACAGTCAAATTGTTATGAGTTTAAATCTTATTACCAACTACAATAAATTAAGTCATGTTTTCAAAATAAAACTATAATAAAATAAATTAATTCATAAATTAGTTCCTATAATGATTGAAATCACATTCATTTACCTTTTAAGCATATGAAATAACAATGCAGGCATTAATTTAAATACTTTCCAAATATTAAAAAATACATAAGAGCTGGAACCTTTATTTAAATTGTATTTTGATCATAGGTGAATATGGCATTAGAAGATGCTCCTGTCACAAAAGGCTTTGGTTTCTACAGGGATATCCGCATGATAGACTACGCCAAATATTGCCACATCCTTTGTGGTCTCCGTAAGAAGACGAAGGAGCCCTCATTGGAAGAATTTGGATTAGACGTTTCAGTATAAATTTACTGACAATAAATATTCATAGTTTGGTCCATATGCTTTATATGTTAATGTTATATTATTTGAATTACAATACAAGTATTATTACACAGTATTACATCACAGCAAATTCTGTTTAGCTACTTTAAAACTAGAATTATTTGAATAGGTTTATATGGTTCAATTTTGTTTTTTAACTTTTTATTCAATTATGTATGAATTAATTTGGTAGGAGTGAGGGTTAAACTAAATAATTTACTCAGTATAGTTATGCAATTTTTAAATTATTTTGATGCCTATTTATTGTACTGTACTATTTTATTGTTTAGTAGATGTATTCAAGTTTCTTTTTTTTACTAAAAATAGAACTTCACAAACTAAATAAGCTTGTTTGTACATCACATTTTTATTGTTAGCATGTACGTTTATTTCTGGCTTATTGGCTATTTACCTTAATTACTTAAAGATGGTAATAAAATATTTTTTTGCTATCGGCAATTTTTTATTTGCATTGCAACAATCAGTAATAGCTCAACATATTGTGCGTTTTATTAAATTAAAAAAAAAAAATAATAATAACTAAAATAAACTTAACTGTTGCTATGAATGAGTGCTTTCCGAAATTTAGTTCTCTATGTCTCATATTTGTGTAAATAATAATGAATACATATAAAGTTAATACTTTTACCCACACACTACTGTTACCAAGCTTTCTAAAAACGACAGCTACTAAATATTCTCATCTTCCTGAATAGCAGATATTTAAAGTGTAATAATATTCTTAATCAATCAACATTGAGCCAACTAACAAGCACTTCATTTTTTTCAGTTATGAACTTGTGTTCAGTTTCTCAAGAACATTCTACCACAATGGGAAGAGGATGTACATAAGCATAGTATATCATCAGTAAAGAAGGTTTTGTGAGATTATGATGAGAAATAATGAGATGATTTGCTTTTGCCGTACGTTAATGATATTGTTATATTTATTTAATTATAGATGACTATTTTCTATTTTAATACCAAGAAATGGATGACATAATGATTTAGCCTTTTCTGCATTTGTGTTAATAAGTTTAATTTGATTCAGCTCAATTTGAATAATTCGTTTAATTCAATATTTAATTTGGAGAGCACATATAGAAATAATATCAAAATATTAGATATGCAATTGACTATTTCTCAAAACTCCCTACTTCCACTTGTTGTCTTTCTGACAGACCGTCATATTGCGTTAAACTCCTTCATTACTGATACTGTACAATTCTTAAGATTAACTGGAAGTAACTTACCTCCACCTTTCAAGTTACGAGGCAAGAGTTCCAAGGACCACAAAGTATGTCTCTCGTGATTCCTGAAGGAGCTGGGAGCCTCGTCATTCTATCTGTACTGTCCACATCAGGTAATGCTAACTGTCCATATGCATTCCACCCACATCCCCACACACTGCCATCATCTATTATAATTTTAAAATATGGAAATCAACCTTATAGTAACAATATGAATATTACAATCATTAAAATGTAGGATTTTAAGAGGTATTAAAGAGAAGTAAGAAGAGTAAGGACAAGAAATATGGTATTTTTCTAAATTTTTTTTACTTAACCGGCTGTTTATATGGGCCAACAGGCCTGTGTGTGAACTTTATTCAACAAGTTAATTGCTGACTGTTTGTTAGCTTAGATGGAGATTCGAAGCTCAGACCATGCACTTCACAGACCAAAGCCTAAGCCACTGAGCGACCATGACAACAAATTATAAACATAACTACAAAAGGAAAGCTTAAGAGAAATATTATACAAATAAGTCTAATGAGACGTTATTGACAAATGAAAAGTGAAAAGAAAAGAATGCATTACCAAAATATGTGTGGGTGGAAGGGTTCACAACGTACATTTATGAGTGTGTGGGTCAATTTCAATATACTGTATAGGAGTGGACACTAGACAGGTGGGTCAATACCACAGTACGTGCGTGGGTGGATGGGCAAGTGGGTATATCGCAGTATGTGTATAGGTGGGTCAATACGGAAATCAAGTTGGAAAGGAGAGTCAGCGGAGGTTTATAGTAGGCAAGTTAAATGGGATGAGGTTGAAAGGGAAATTGCTTGGGAAGATTAGGGGCAATCCTAGATAAAATATTGAACTCATTCCCTAAACTACAATATTTAAATTACAAATATACTGTTTTATATATACATAATGATTGATTGATAATACTAGCCGACATCCCTTGTTTATTAAGGTGCGGTTTTCTATGCTCACTTACCCTTCTCTATAACCAGAGTTGTTCTATATAAATCCTCACATCAATATAAAAGCTCAGGCTGCTGCCTTTCTCCTGGATAAAAACTTTTATAGTCTAAAAAACCTGCATTATGCAGCGAGTGTTACATCAGATTCATTCACTGCACCTACGCCAGAATGCAGTCTACTTTAGGTGGATGCAAAGAAGTGCAATCATTTCAGAGTTACTAGAAATTACACTACACAACAAAAACAAACTTGGGTATGGTTTTGTAATTTTGAAATAATTTCTTTATCCATATTATTGATATAGTAGTCAATAAAGGTATTACTTAAAGAATTTGGGTTAATATATTCTTTGTCACTAACCTTTATTAGGTCAATGCTGCCAATTGTTACATTTTACTACTAATTTCTAAATAGTTTTAGATCGTAACATCTTTTCTTCTAAATAGCTGCTTAGCCTCAAATAATTTTCCTTTAAAATTTGTATTTAACTTTCTTGTTTTTATAATTTCTTTATTCTCCATAGCTCTACCCTTATTATTTAACTCATTTATAATTTCCTTTTCAATTGCTAATTCATGACTAAATCAACATGGCTTCCAACCCTACCATCTCTAATCCTAATTAAGAGAAAGCATAACTCAAAGTAGTAAATAAAAACATTGTAAAAACCAACAAATTAACACTATAACGGCGCAGCATAGACATCATATCGATGCTCTTTCTCAAGTAGAGAAGAGAATCTTTGCAGGTTGCTTAGCCAAGCTTTGTTTCGTGTACTTGTTTTTGTATCAGCTGTTTGAAATAAACTATTAAATTAATACCAATGTTCCTCTTATGCAAAAAGGAAATGTTGAGAGGCTGTTTCTACTCCTTAGGTCTGGAATTTTGAAAAATCCTTTCTTAATCAGTCTCTATGATAATAAAGCAAACTTCAATCCAAATGTCATCAAAATCTATTTAGTGGTTCTGGAGATTTCTGATGAGTGAGTACAATGTTTTAGGATTTTATATATTAAGATTCTCTCTCTACTCACTTAAAGAAACTTTGTCCACATGTGATTCTTTTGTGTTTGTTTACTACTACTACGTTAGTGAACTTGTCTTCTAAGGTAAGTTTGCTGATGTCCTATCTTTCCTAATATTCCTGGCCTAATGCCTTTTTACCTAACCCAAATTTTAAGCAACTGATAGTTTATTCCTCCAAGAGGAACTATCCCAAGCAATGTGTACTTACATAATTAGTTAATCAAATATAAGTTCCTACCTAACAATGCAAGGGTGTGGCGTGTTCCACAGGCCACTTTTGTGACTTTCACATCTTGTTCATCAGGCCAATCCACTGCTCTCGGCACAGCTTGAACTGACACTTTGCTCAATGAGTCTGCAAAAATACAATTGTTTTAGCTTATGTCGATATAAAAATATATATTTTTAAGGACAGTCTGATCTCTTCAGCTTTTTCTACCCTTTCTCCTTATATTATTGATTCGTGCGGGGAACGTTTTCCGACAGAGTAAGGGGGAGAGATTGAACAGAACAAGGATTCCAACCTGCACTATCTCTAACTTAGGTTCAAATACCTGATGCCTTAGATCAAGCGGCCAATAGCTCTTACTAACTAACAATGCAAACTAATCATGTGTCACACTGGGCATTTTGTAACTTTCACATCTTGTTCATCAGGCCAATCCACTAATCTCTACACAGCTTGAACTGACACTTTGCTGAATGAGTCTGCTAACATGCATTTGTTAACTTATTTATTAAATAGGTTATGTTGAGAAATGTTAGGCAGAGCATTCTGAGCTTAGTAGTTGGTCATTATCTACATGTTTATAGGATTATAAATATTATAGTAGGCAGACATGTAGTATTTACTACCATCAAGGCACGAAGTATCTAGCTAAGAAGGTCAAATAAATTGTATGGTAAACTGTAGGATTTTCATACATCATTCTTAGCTCTCCTGATAGATGGAGATGTTATATCAGGCTTGAAAAGTACTTAGAAATTCCATACTGTTCCATTATTCAAAATTAACTGTACATTCACTACAAATATTTCTTTCCAGCATGAAATTCAGAAAGTTTAAAGTTATGGTTTAATTCCTTCCATAAGGAATGTCGTTTTACATCATATGGAAACAAGATCCATAAAAATTTGTGATTTTTTCTACTCTAATAGCTTATGTAATCCAGATTTCTGTGAACTCCCAAGCTGAAATGCTATTTTTTCTGTAGTAGTTTATTTATTTTTACTTTAGTCAGATCTGCAAATCTGCCTCAAAATGGTCCAATTTACATTAAACATTTTCTACTTGGATATATAACAAAAGGAAAACAGATTTATAAGATAAAATAGTTATATTTTATAATTTAACCCATTGACGACTCATCACGAATTGACGGTCTGCCGAGACCCAAAATCACGATCACGAGTTAACCCGTGATGCTGACAATCTATATTGAAAAACTATTATTTGACACTAAATAATACTATTTGTTCAATATGATATGTTTAGTTTCTTAAGTCTTTAAACATTATTATTTCATGACCATAACTTATTAATTTTAATTTATAATATATATTGAATATGTAAACAAAAACACTATTTTGAATTTTCAATATTGATGCGTAACCTGGACCTTGACCGTCGGCAGTTGGCATGCAATTTTGTTTGTTTATGTCGAGTTAGTTTGTCAATTGCTATAACGTTTTAGTTCAAAAAGTTATTGTTGTGTATTATTCACAGCTGTAACTTTATAAATTACAAACATAATAAGGTTATTTATTTAGATTAGGGTTAGTTATTGAAGACGTTCTGCTTGTTTACAAAATATTGCTTTATTCTGTATACAGTAAATACATTCATTTTAGGAACTTAATTTGTAAAATTACTTTTTCATATAAATTAGAGAACATATATAGGCATAAAAAATGTTATAATACAGACATGCTCATATAAAAAATATTTATTCTAAACCTAGTTAAGGTTGCACTTTCAGTATATTTAATAGGATTCCTTAGGGTCAGCTGACTGCATGATAACTGAGTTGCCAATAAGTTAATTTATTTCAGATAATTTTGATAGTAAATTTTTTTAAAGGAGATTACGATCTCCTTCTTAAACTTACTTTGCCCGTTCTCCATAGACTATTGAACTTATCAAGATAGAAAAAAAGGGGGCAAATCAGTACAGTAGGCAGAGAACATTACTGATAAACCTTCAAGTCTAGGCCAGATTTGAACCAGCGCTATCTCTAAACCTGGCTCAAAGTCCCAACGTATTAGACTTGCTCAGTATAAATTGTAGCCTTATTAAAGCTACTATTTATTTTTGATATGTTGAACAACTTAAATGAGATTAAAATAAAACTGCTTCAATGATAAAAATTTTTCTTTATTTTTCTTCTTATAAATAATTTCAACAAATTAGACTGGTTTCTTCTTAAAATAATAATAAAAACGAAAATAAAAAATCTCTTCTTTTATTGACTCAATGGAACATAAATAAATTAAAACAACTCTTCCAAAATAATAAATTAAATATCTTCAGACCAGAACCTTTTTTATTTATTTGACTTTTTTAATAAATTCCTTTAAACTTTTAAATCAAAAAACTTCAAAATTCAAAATTGTAATAAATTTGTTTAAAATTCTTTAAATTGTAAATTCTTTAAATTTCTTTAAATTGCTTAAATTTCAAAATTGTTTAAAATTGTAAATTCTTTAAAAATTCTTTAAAATTGCCTCCGGGAGATCTGGAACCAAAAGAAATAACCAGCTTTTAGTGACTTGAAACATTTTCCTTTTTTCTTACAATATTTTAAACGGAAATCAAAACACTCTAAAAACTGTCACTAGAAGAGTGACTTCAAACCAGAAACAAGTTTAACCGCGCATGCTTGGTGGATCTTACCCTATCTACTAAAACCCTACTGGAAAACCTAACTAAAGAAAACTTGTGAAAATTACTTACGTAGCTGTCCTGGAGGTTTAAATCCAAAAGTGACCACAACAAAGCTCGACCGGCATACACCCTCTCACTCACAAGCGAACTAAGAAAATTGCCGTAAACGATAAAAGTAAACCGAACGGTTAAATCGCCGTGTACTCGAAAGAGGATTGCACGTGGTCACTCACAAGAAGATTTCGTCGAACTGCCGGAACGCTCGCAACCCTTCCACCAACGGACTTACCCCCACTTGACTCTAGAAGCAAAATCAACCAATTAGAACCCTCTAAACCAGGACATCTGAACAGGTAAGGCTCACCAAACATGTTGCCTTCAGAAAACATGTCGCATGAAATTGACAGGAAATTAACAGACGTGAAAATACTGGTTATTTAGCTAATTTATATGGGAAAAACTACTTTTTTTATTTGAAAGGAGAAGATTCTGAATTTTTCTCAAAACTTGGAGAATTTATATCCAAAACTTTTGGTAAACAAACCAAACTCCTAAACCTCTCAGTTCTTACAATATTTAACATTTTCTAAATACAATGTTCTAATTTAATTATAATGAAACAATTAACAATTGTTACAAAATGCAGATATTTTTCATATGACAAAAATGGTACTGTATTTATTCTTGATTTACACAATTGTAGATTTTTTAAATTTATATTAATTTTAATGAGAGTTTTAGTCGTATTATGTTTTTTCCAATAATTAGAGATTTTTATCTGAGATCCTGTAATGTTATTATTTTAATTTACCTTTATCAATAAGGCCTAGTTGGCCTGCCATATTCCACCCCCAAGAATATAGATCACCATCAGCTGTAAGAGCACAAGAATGCCAACCTCCGCAAGCTACAACAACAACTTTTAGACCTGCCAAAACCTCCACCAATCGTGGTTCTTCCTCATCTTCCAATTCTCCGTGGCCAAGTTGTCCTCGACTGTTAACAAATAAAATAAATTGTCTCTGCTAATAATTAACTAAATAAATACCTACGTTCAGATTTATTCAATTATGAAACAAAGACATTTGAATAAAACAAACACATTATTTTTATAATAAATTACTTTTAAGAGGGGGAAAATTAAATATTGTTATAATATTAATAATTTTAACAAATAGTAAGGTTGGTATGGTATAAATAGAAACTTAATGACAGTAAAAAGATAAACCATTTAAGCTGCAAAATTAAGTACCATTTTCATAATTATCAATTAAACCTGGTAATTAAACGGTATTCATTAATGTTTGTAATGAAAAGAATGTAGTATAATTAATTAGGAAGAGAAAAAAACCTTTCATGCTAAAGTAGATACCCCAGTTTAGCTATATTCCAAAATAATGCTAGGATCAAAGTCTGTCTGAATTTGGAAGGGGACCAGAGTGCGTACATTGTGGGCTAGTTCAATCATATTAGTTATTTGTAGAATATTTTAGCTAGAACAAACCTTTCATGCTAAAGTAGATACCCCAGTTTAGCTATATTCCAAAATAATGCTAGGATCAAAGTCTGTCTGAATTTGGAAGGGGACCAGAGTGCGTACATTGTGGGCTAGTTCAATCATATTAGTTATTTGTAGAACATTTTAGCTAGAACAAACCTTTCATGCTAAAGTAGATACCCCAGTTTAGCTATATTCCAAAATAATGCTAGGATCAAAGTCTGTCTGAATTTGGAAGGGGACCAGAGTGCGTACATTGTGGGCTAGTTCAATCATATTAGTTATTTGTAGAACATTTTAGCTAGAACAAACCTTTCATGCTAAAGTAGATACCCCAGTTTAGCTATATTCCAAAATAATGCTAGGATCAAAGTCTGTCTGAATTTGGAAGGGGACCAGAGTGCGTACATTGTGGGCTAGTTCAATCATATTAGTTATTTGTAGAACATTTTTAGCTAGAAAAAAGGCAGTGGTCGAATACAATGTTTCCAAACTAATTAAATAAACTTTACTGTTTTTTTTATCAAACATTTCCTAGCCCAATTTAGATCTTTGCACTTTTATACCAGCTAATATGCCAACCAAAGGTAATCAGCTTTTTAAATATCACTATAGACATACATAAATTATGCTCTCCATGTCTTGATTTTCATAAGAGATCATGCAATAAATGTATAACAATACAAAATATCTTCTTAACGTAAATCGAACATTATTAATCTTTAAGACTTTTGTTTAAACACAGAGTTAGTAAATATAGGAATTGGATAAAATTATTATGACTTTTGATAATAAATTCTCCAGTGGTTGGGATGAAGTACCCATGCCAATAATTAAGCATGCCCGTCAATATCTTCTGAATCCATTACTTCATGTCATAAATTCTGCTTTAATTACAGGCATATATCCTGAAAAATTAAAAATTTCTAAAGTTAAGCCCTTTTTTAAAAATGGAGACCCTAAGGAAATAGCTAACTACAGGCCATTGTCATTAATTTCTTCTTTTTCAAAAATTTACGAGAGAGTCATATCTCTACAGTTCACTAGTTATCTAGAAAAAAACAATATACTAGATGACCAACAATTTGGTTTCAGGGCAGGGAAATCAGTAGTTAGTGCAGGTATTGACTTCATAGAATCCGTCATTGATTCTATGGACTCCAAACTCTCAGTAGTGGGTGTATTTATGGATATGGCTAAAGCCTTTGATAGTGTCTCTCATGACATTCTATTAAATAAATTGTCAATATTAGGAGTTAGAAACACAGGCTTGCGATTATTTGAATCATATTTAGTTGGTAGGAAGCAATATGTAGAAATACAATATTTAAATAAATACAATTGTATGACAGCAGCTAAATCCAAATTAAATTTAATTAAATATGGTGTACCACAGGGGACCATTTTAGGACCAGTCCTATTTTTAGCGTATTTAACAGGATTGCCTGCAGTTGTCGACACCCCTAATAAAATTAGCCTATACGCTGATGACTTAAACTTTAAATTTGTAGGTAAATCATCTCAAGAGATTGAAATAAACACATATACAAATCTTTCAATAGTTTCCCAATATTTGCAAAATTTTAATCTTCTTCCTAATCCATTAAAAACTAAATTTATGACTTTTTTACCATCTAATACAACCTCTAATAGAGATCTTAATATTTTTATGAGTAAGGACAGACTGGAAGAAGTAAGCACAGTTAGGTTTTTAGGCTTAAATATCGACAATCAGCTAAATTGGAATGATCATATTAACCAAGTTTGTTTTAAAATTTCCTCAGGACTATATGCTCTGAGACAAATGGCCAAATTTAGCAGTCTAAAAACTCTTAAACAGATTTATTTTGCATTAATTGAATCACATATATCCTTTGGATTGTGTTTGTATGGTGCAACTACAAACAATAACTTGAACAGAATACTTGTTCTACAAAAAAAAGCAATTAGAGTCATTCTTAAGTTACAACATCAAGATTCGGTCAAAGAACACTTTAAATCATTAGGCTTCTTAACCATCTATGCACTGTATATCTATCAGCTAATAATCCATATCAAAATCAATTTTGAACAACTACCCAAATTAGGTTCCACCCACGAATATAACACTAGACACAGACATCAACCGATTTTTAATAGTCATAGATTAGAATTATATTCCAAAAAACCAAGTTATTCAGGTATTAGATTTTTTAATCATTTACCTTTGGAAATTAAACAGATTGCCAACCTCACTACTTTTAAGAATAAGATGAAAACATATTTAATAGACAAATCAATCTATAATTTTGACGAATTTTTTGATTAGTTAGCCTATTTTAGTTTAATATGTGATTCAGTTTATAGCTTTTGATTTGTTGGTTTAATCTCATGGTTAATTGTAGATTTAGAGGGTTTTATAATATTGTTACACATATAAGAAAATATGTATATCCTTGATTCATTGACACCATTCATGTACACTTGTACTATCATGAATAAAGAGATTTTGACTATTGACTATTGACTATATAACTGAAGTCCGGCCAAATAAACCCTGCTTACTTGACCTACCTCCCCTCTCCTATTGAAAACACTTCTCCTCTCTCTGACAACATGAGGATGTGTGAGCGTCCACAAGCCACATCCACTATCTTAACTCCAGGTATGACAATATGGTTGGGAATATTGTACACTTCTCCTAAAATATCACATCAAATCAGTAATCATATATATAGCTAGTTGAATCAAATATCCTGCGCTTTGCTACGAAAAGCTTTCAATACGACCAAATCTAAAGTGTGGAAATGGTTTTTTCCAAATCGCTGTAGAAGATAAAATTAACAGTTAAAACAAGATACAAATAAATTAATTTTGGTCAATAGAAAGCACTGCCCATTAAAACAGCATGTTAAATTTGAAGAAGACTATTAGAATTAACAATAAAGTACATTCTTGTTGGTCAAATAACCTATAGTTTGTCATGAATGAATTGAACAAAGAAAACTAGATATATTGAATCATTACTCCCGTTTCCCTATTGAAAAGCAAACAAGATCTCTGCTAAATTGCACCAAAAAAGGCCTTCAAAACACCAGCAATTTCTTTCTAAAATAAGTATAACAGTTCCTAGTAGCCTTGAACTTTCTCTCCCATGTAGACGGAAGAAAAATTTACATATTTTAACTTGAATGTAATGTCAATTTATATTTGCATTCATATTTAAATTCAATTAGATATATGATTTAAAATGCATACCTGGAGCCAATGCATTTCGTTACCTCTAAACATAAAACTGTAATTTAGGCTGAATAATGAAAAGTACTTTTGACTATAACATATTAAGTGCATGTAGTTTGAAAATTTGTATAAAATACATCATTTTCTTTTCTGATGTAAAGATTTTTTTTAACTAATAATATAACAATAAAAACTATAACATTATGTCAGTTATTATATATTTTATTGTTAGGAGTAAAAATCAAGTATTCCTGTTAAATCCTTTATGAATAACGAAGACAACTCTGCTAAACGGAAAATAGTTTTTTGTTAAAATGATCATTTAACCAATAAAATTAATTTTAATAAATTAAACTAATTAAACTTTTAACACAAATGGCATATCTTTTTTACAGGATGAAACAAGGATTGTAACAGTGCAAAACTAACCGCGGTTGAAATCAATAGTTTATGTTTGTTTATATAAAATGTTTTAATTCGTTAACATAGTGTGATATTAAATTTTCAAACAGCCTTTATACAGCTAAATTTTTGCTGTAATTGGTTGAAAAACCACCTTACCAGATATTTTATGAACAAGGAAATGTTACATTTTTAGTCAGATCAGTTTAACCATCGTAGTTTACTTTCTTAATTACCAAAAGTAATATGGTACATCAATCAACAATAAATCTTGTGTGAATAGAATTTTTACTATAGTGGGGCTTAAAAGGAGAAATTTTTAATTTCAAAAGACGTAGTAAATTGTGTTTAAAATCTATATATTCACATACAATTTTTAGACTTGCGCTTTTATTTCAGGATTTTAATTTGTTTTTGAGCAGTGAAGATGTAATAAGTTATAAAACTTAACCCTTTCAGTGCCGGACATTTTTTTTAAAAATGTCCCTATGTTGCCGGGCATTTTTTCACTAGTTTTACCTTATGTTGCCGGGCAATTTTAAGCGGTTTTGCAAGCTATTTAAAAAAAATCATAACTAATTTATTTATCAAGGTAAAACAATGATTTTTTTTTGTTATTTTCCAAAATGTATGCACAACACCATAAAACAACAGAAATCATATAATATTATGGTTAACACTATATAAAAATATATGTACTTACCAATTTTTTTTTTTTTTTTTTAGGCTAATCCAAAAAGAATGCCTTTTAACCATGATGAAAAAAATCTGTTTGTTATAGATGTGCACTTCACTAATTAAAACAATCATTTAAGAATATAAATACAAATTTTCAGGTCCATAGCTTCAAAAATAACTAATTGGTTCACATTTTTGTAAATTCTGGCGCATTTCAGTTTTTCACTACAATAACCGGTAATACATGAGGATATTCTATTATTGATTTCCATCCAAATAAGTTCAATGAAGTTCATACATGTTGCATAATATTATATAATTAATAGTAAAAAAATGAACTAGGCTAACATATTTACAATTTTTATGATAAATAAAAAAAATTAAAATATTTTTAGCAATGGTGTTTGCTAAGGCACTTGTTATGTATGCCTTTCTTACATTTACTACACATGAAAGTGGACTTCTTCCTTTTGCCACCTTTTTGCGTACTTTCCTTACTGCAAACACAGCAATTTTTTTCACGGTCATCAGGAATTTTTTGAATTGGAGGAATTGGAGGAATAACAATGACGTTGCGTCAGACAGCTGACCGAGAGCGCTGCTGACTTGATCACGTTGTGATGTGTTTATTATTCTTTTTATATACTGAATGTACACAGTTAAATGCTTTATAAATATTGAAAACGGATAAAGAATATTATTCTTAATACTATTGTTAAAGTTTCAAAGCTAAAAATTATTATATTTATTTTTTACGATTTTTTTACGAAACGTCCGGGAAAACCGGACGTTGGCACTACGCGACCACCTATAAACGTCCGGGTCCTACCGGACGTTGGCACTTTGTGAACAGTTAAAAAACGTCCGGGTACCCGGACGTTGGCACTGAAAGGGTTAAATATAAAATACAAATTACAATAAAAATTAATAATATTATAAAATAGATAGTATATTATCTATTATCATATCATACCTTTGTTTGTTAAAGCTACAGTCACTGTCTCTCCACAACAAACCTTTTGTATAAGTTTAGAAACACCACCTTCTTCAGTCTGTTCGGTGTTTAAGATCTGTGATACATTTTTCCACTGTCCTTCTTCAGTGTTATACGACCAGCAGCCTCCATCTTCCAACACACAAATAACTTGAGTCCGGTTGCAACATATCTGAAGAAATAGTCATAAATATACCTAACCAGCCGGTTAGAGGATAATAACAAAAATGCAATAGTTTTAGTACAAGTTTTAATGCCCGTAATACAAAACTGCCTTAGTTAGAATAATACTAATATACCGGCAATCATGACCAAGAAATTAATCAAATTAAATAATACTTTTATTGACATCAGATTTAATCTATTTGCTGTGGTTTGACATTCGAACCTACTAAACCTAAATATTGAAATAATTTCACCTGTATATACTTATATTTTAAGGGTAAATTGTGCAGAGCCGAAAATAAAACCTGATACAGCTTAAGGTTTTCTCAGCCGCTCCAGATGAAGCATTGAAACTTAGCACACGAAAACAGGATACAAAATTGTACTCTACTTTAATATTATCAGCATCTTACTAATAAATAATAATAAATGTGATATTAATTAAGAGCATAACTCTTTTTGTGTTATTGTTGTGGACACATTACTTCATGGGTAGTTCATCTAAAATAATGCCTTAACATGTGGTAACTTCTTCGATTTAAAATTTATTTTTGTGAAGTTCATGAATTTAACATTTAAAACAAACTCATATAGAATTATAAAAATCTAAAATTAAAGTTCAAGAAAATACAAAACATGTTAATTAATTATTCTACCAACCTGAGATATATTAAGTCCATTTGGTGATTGCACTTTTTGAATAACATCATTGGTCTTACTAAGAAATCCACTAATCCATAAAAAGTTCCCTTAAAACACAAACAAGAATGTTTAATACTACATTTTATAATAGGCTAGTATAAAAGAAAGAATGAGGTCAAAAAATCTTAACAATTTACAGAAAGATGTTATATAGGAAGAAAAAGAAAAAGAGTAAATCACAGCTACTAACAAGGGAGAGGGGAGTATAAGGCAAAAATAAGACCGACTGGATTAGAGCTAAAGAAGGTTAGACACTTCTATTATTAAGAAGGGACAAGCAAATTTATAGAAAATTTTAATAGAAACAATGAATGAATCCAGCAGACATTGAAGTATGAAGTGACAAAGAAATAACAGTGGAAATGAAGAGAAAAGAGACAAAGTTTGAGAAGATGTCTCGAGGCAGAGTGGTGGAGAAACAGACAAATGAATCTGTTTTGTCCTTAACATAGAAGAAGGTTACACCATGGTCAAAGAAGATAATGGAGGACTGTTAATCATCACTTAACCCTCCAGGATACAGGATAAAAAGGAAAGAAGAAGAGGATAGCTAACTAATAAATTATACAAATATAATTAAAGAATTTTCAAATTATTTATTTTATTTATTATTATATTACTTAGTGTATTCCTTTACAGTTTATACAAACATATAAAATATAAGAGATAATGTTCTAATACTTTCAGCAAAACAATAATATTCCAACAATAAATAAAATCTAAACTGTATATGAGCCAAATACGATTTCTCAAAAACCCCAAAACCTACGAATGTGAAACTTCGTTTATTTATTCTTTAAGTTATGTTTCTTAGACGGGCACTAAGAAAAGGTTTAGGCAAATTCACTGTAATTCTGAAATTATGCCTGCCGTTTTAGTGTGAACAGTTTGAAATATCAAAAAATGAGTTTTTCTATTTTTTTCCTGTAGCTGTTAAACCAATTCTTATTCTAACATATTAGACTTGTCCTATTTAAAAATTAGTACCATTTTCAGGTACAGATTTGTAATAGTCTAACATTTTTTTCATAGCCTATAACTTTTTGCTCTCTTTCACCTACTTTATCCTTAAGTAGAACGAGATTTTTAATTTATACGTGCGTGTGACTCAATACGCCCACTTTAAGCACTTTGGAAGCAAACCTAGGCCTATATGCTTTTCTCAATAAAAAAACTCTCATATCTTACAATATTTGAGAAGCTAGGATATTTCATATTATTATAGTTATGAAACAGTTAATGTGATCCAATAACATCTCAATTTCCCAATTTTTTATTGGTAATTTTCTAATAGAAGTCAGATAAAGGAATTTGACCTTCAATAGATTTCTTAGGTCTGTGTTCATGAAACTGACATTCTTGTTATGTATCAAAAATGTAACTTTATATTACATTATATTATCACTAGCTGACCATGTTCACTATCAAATGTCTATGGTATGTAGCTTAACTCTATGTTTGTATGTAGTAACGTCATACCATACAATATTAATAAAGCGACGCTACTGGCTGTCCTATCCAATAGTCCAACGTGCCCGCCCAGAGTCATCATCATACACACTGATAACCATGAATACACCTAGCCAAGTAGTAATTGTTTAACAAATCGTCTTATCATTTCTTATTTCTCCACCTAATATTATTGTAATGTAATAGTAAATACACTACAATTCTGAATTATGAAAATTTAAACCAACCACATAAATCCCACCCTTACACGTACAGTGATACTACCCACCCGCCTATCCTTACACTTAAAGTGGTACTGAC
Source organism: Stictocephala bisonia (assembly GCA_035578905.1). Taxonomy (NCBI): domain Eukaryota; kingdom Metazoa; phylum Arthropoda; class Insecta; order Hemiptera; family Membracidae; genus Stictocephala; species Stictocephala bisonia. The sequence goes on from JAQJVL010000029.1 coordinate 304,192, forward strand.
CCACCCGCCAACCATTACACTTACAGTGGTGTTGATTGACCAAAACTGGCTAGTTGTGAAATGACTACAAAAAATGTTTGGGGAAAGCAGTATTTGTAGTGAAAAATAAATTTGTACGTGCAGACCAAATATTTATTTAATCTTAAATATAGTGTTATGAATACTCAAACTGTGCAGAATTTTGTCCTGATCAAGAAAACATCAAGGGTTTTGCAATCAGACAGTTATTAGGCATGTTTGCACCATAGAAGTGCCATTTTGGGTAAGATTATGTTTTGTTAACGTATGTTTGTTAGGATAAGTTTTGAAAGGTGAGGTAAGTTACATTGTTTTGGGTTAGGTTTTGTTTGATTAGGACTGTGGTATTTGTTATCCTAACCTAATAAAACCAAAAATGGCCTAGCCTACGTAATCTTACCCACAAACGTAACATAACCAAACCTAAGAGATCCTAACCTATCGTAGGCTTATTTTAAGCTAGTTTGTAGTTTTCTTCAAAACCGTAAAAGTCTTCAAGTAACTCATTTTACTAGTAAAAATTACTTTCTCTCTATAATGTTCCAGTCATTTCAAAATTCACCTATTACTGGGATATCAGAGAAATATAAATGTTACCAATGTAGGATACTAAATGAACATTGAAAATTACTTACCAGAGAAAACAACACAATAACTCCATGAAAATACAATTTGAGGTCCTACTGCTACCTTTTCAAAACATTTATCACTGACAGTGAAAAATTCTTTTACTGAATTGGAATGTAGTTTATGGTTTGCCTGTTTATTTTCACTTGGTTCTCCTGAAAATATCCCTGGCAACCCGGTGAGTTGATTAAATCCATTAAAACCACTAACGCTATGCATTAATAATGTTATAATTAATTATAAATAGGCCTAAGAACATTTAAAGTACTAACTAGAAACTAGGGACAGGAGAGTAAGGTTATCAACTCAAATCGTCAGCCTCGAGCCTCAGAAGACAACAGACATGCAATGTACAAACTGCCAACTACTTATTTTCGTAAACGACAAAACACTCCATAATTTCCCATAATTACTCGAAATAATGATAATCTAATTTAAGAAAATATGACTACCTCTTTCTTATTAGGTATTGAAAATGACAATTTATTCTTTAACTTAGGCCAGGAGTAGTGATATAAGATACCTAATGAGTAACTTTATGGTTACAGTAAATATAGTTGTTTCATGACTTTGGTTAACATAGACTGGTCTCAAATACTTGTGTCCAATAGTGTGGAAACAAACTTTAACATTTTTCATGAAAGATTCTTGTATATTTTTTACAGTTTTTTCCAAACAAAACTGGTGTGTGTAAACTGTAATATATTTAAGTTTATTTACATGTTTAGTTTTAGCCATATGTTTATTTACATGGACAATTAGAATCATATGGTGTATTTTTCGTTTTTGTTTACATCTTGGTGAGTGTTATGGACACTATTTATTAAAGTGTATTCTCAAACTAATTTACGTTTTCTTTAAAGTAATAACATTACATAATGGCGCTGAACGGACAGGATACAAATGATAAAGAAGACGTATCATTTTCATCAACTGAAACATCAAACGAAAACACAACAGGTAAAGATTTAACACGATTCAAATTTGAAACATTCGATACTAACAAAGAACCTTGGAAATACTACTATCAGAGATTTGATAGTAGTATTTCAAATCTTACTTTTGAAATGGATTGGTGCTCAGCATTATAAAATAATTGTTGACAACTTTGACCCAAAACCTATTTTGACTATTGAATACGATGACATAGTTGATTTCATATCTAATTTTTACAAACCTAAAACATCTTATTTAGCCGAAAGACTAAAGTTTGGTAAAATTTTGAAGGAACAAGGACAATCTGTCAGTTTATTTCTTAACAATCTGAGGGCTGGAGCTACTGACTGTCAATTCAAGGACACGCTTGATGAGCGGCTCGGTGACCAATTTTTACTGGGACTAAACGATCCGAAAATGCAAGAGGAGCTTATCAGGAACCATCCTGAGGAAAAGGCTAGACTACAAGATATTGTAAAGGATGCTTGTATCATGGAAATGGCACACACTCACCAAAGGCAAGTAGGTACTTTTCTTACCGACACACAGGTAAATAAAATTAAATTTTCACACTCCACACAACCAACATCTCAAAGATTGAGACCTAAATTTATTTTAAATCAAGATATTCATTGTTTTAGATGTGGTTTGGAAAAACATAAGCCACAAAATGAGAACTGTAAAGCACTTAACACAACGTGTAGAGCTTGCGGAAAAGTAGGACATTTTGAACGAGTTTGTCTTAAATCTAATAATGTAGTACTCAGCAAAAATAGCTTAAAAAGGCAAATCAGACAAATTGATGTTAATATCAAAAGTGATTTGTATAACGTTGACAATGGTAATGACGTTTCACGTGATAATTATAACAACTCAGTTCAAATGAATGATGATCCAGAAATCGGTCACATAGCCTTAGTAAATAACGTTAATGATATAAACAAGGTGGAACGATTTTCATACATAGTACATTTAACAATGAATAGTGTTCCTATTGCTATGGAATACGACACTGCTGCTGCCAGAACAATAATAAGTAAGTCTACATGGAAACTTATTGGTGAACCTAAATTATCTCCTACGGAGAAACTGGGTGCGTATCCATCATTTCAAATAAAAATGTTAGGCGAAACAAAAGTTACTGTTGAATTGGATTCAACTTGTTTGGAGTTGGATGTGGCTGTCACTGATAGCTTGACAGGTACTCCTTTACTTGGCAAAGATTGGATTGTTGCATTCAAACTAGACCCTAACTTTCAACACGTACGTAAACAAAGTTTTCACAATATTAATCATATCGACGCCAATATTTTGGACAAAGAGAGGGTAAAACAGCAAATATACAAAGAGTTCAAGGATATAATTTCAAACAACTTGGGTACGGTACGTAATATTAAAGTAAAGGTGAGGGTAGCCCATGACGTACAGTTACCAATACACAAACCGAGGCCAGTTCCTTTTGCACTTCACAGTGCCACAAGCAAAGAACTCGACCGTTTGGTTTCTGTAGGGGTGCTAGATCCTGTAGATCCTTCTACTACTCCAATTGTTTGTGCTTCTCCAATAGTTGTTGTTCCAAAGGCTAATGGAGAAGTAAGATTGTGCGCAGATTTCAAAGTATCAATCAATCCTCACTTGGTTGATGACGAATATTCAATTCCAACCTTTGAAGAAACCGTTTTGAAGTTGAATGGATCTAAAATATTTTCTGTTATTGACTTGAAAGATGCCTATTTACAGCTTCCTGTTGATGAAGAATCGAAGAAATATTTAGTAATCGCAACACACAAAGGTTACTTCACATTCAATAGGTTACCTTTTGGTATTAAAACAGCTCCTAAATTTTTTCAAAAGTTAATGGACCAGCTATTGGTCGGAATTGACAATATTGCATGGTATTTCGATGACATTTGCGTAGGGGGCAAAAATGAACAAGAACACATTGAAAGGATCAAAACAGTTCTAAATGTCTTGAGAAAAACTGGACTTTGTACACGTGAAGATAAATTGCAGCTTTTTAAAGAAAGTGTAACCTACCTCGGACACAAGATCAGTGCTCTAGGGATCCAACCAGTTGAAGATCGTGTTGAAGCTATAAAGAGACAGCCTCCACCCAAGAACACATCCGAGCTTCGCTCGTTCCTAGGGTCTGTAAATTATTATTCAAGATTCATTCCCAACTTACAGTCACTTTGCTTTCCTTTACACAGACTTTTGCATAAAAACTCACCCTGGAACTGGAGTAATGAATGCGAAAAAAGTTTTAATCAGATTAAAAGCAGTATTTCTACAAATATGGTTCTGGCTCATTATGACCCAAAACGGCCACTTATACTGGCAACAGATGCTTGCAATCAAGGTTTGGGAGCTATATTGCTTCAATGCTGCCCTGACGGTAGTCAAAAGCCTATAGCTGCTGCTTCAAGAACACTGAATGTGGCAGAACAAAACTACTCTACAATTGACAAGGAAGCAGTGGCGATTATATTTGGAATAGAAAAATTCTACAAATACCTATATGGTCGACACTTTACACTTGTGTGCGATCATAAACCTCTTGAAAGAATCTTTGGGGCAAAACAGGCTATACCAAAACATGCTGCTTCGAGGCTTGCACGATGGGCAATCATCCTAAGTGGTTACGACTATGATATCCGCTACAGGGCTGGAAAAGACAATGTTCTAGCTGATTGTTTAAGCAGACTTCCATTGACAGAAATAAAATCTATTGGAATCATTCAGACCCTTAACGAAGTAAATCAAATTAGGTCAATGAGAATTGAAGATTTGCCATTAACTAAACGGACACTTCAAGATAATACTCACAGAGACGTCGAACTGAAACACATTATATCTTACTTTGTAAGAGGGTGGCCTCAAAGGAATTTAATCCCAAACGATTTGAAGATCTTTTATGACAAACGATTTGAACTGTCATATGAAGAAGGAATTTTACTTTGGCAGGAAAGAATAGTAGTTCCGAGATCATTGAGGAATCATATTCTTGAATATCTACATGTCTCACATCCAGGTATTGTTGCAATGCGTTCTTTAGCCAAGATGTATGTTTACTGGCCAAAGATAGATGAAGATATAGAACATTTAGTAAAAGCTTGCTCTAGATGTCAAACTTTTAGAAGACAAGACATAGAAACACCACTCAATTCATGGAATATTCCTGAGAATGCATGGGAGCGGATCCGCATAGATTTTAAGGGGCCTTTTGATGGATATATGTGGCTAGTAATAATAGATGCTTATTCTCGTTGGCTAGAAATATTTCCAATGAAGAATGCAACTAGTCAGTCTGTTATTAAACGACTTAGAGAACTTTTTTGTAGATACGGACTAGTAAAAAAGTTGGTTACAGACAATGGAAACCAATTCGTGGCAGATGAATTTGAAGAGTTTTGTCGCAAAAACAACATAGTTCACGTCAGAACAACACCATATCATAGTCGATCCAATGGATGTGTTGAAAGAGTCATTCAAACATTCCAGAATAAATATTTGATGACTGACATCAATGATCATGAGCAGAGACTTCAGAGGGTTCTTTTGTCTTATAGAACAACACCTCATTCCTCAACCGGGAGAACACCAGCTGAGCTTTTTTTTTAAGAGAAATTTAAGGACCCTGATTGATACACTCAAACCAGATGTAAGACATAAAATGGAAAAGTCTCTAGAACAACAAAAGTTTTATCATGATACTCATTCTCGACCAAAGACATTTGAAGGAGGGGAGAAGGTATGGGTTAAAAGAAACAAAGATGAGAATTGGAGAGAAGGATTAGTGCTAAGACAAACGGCACCGTTGTCTTATAGGGTCAATATCGATGGCAGAGAATACAGACAACATGCTGACCATTTGAGAACTCGATATTCTGAAGTTAATAAAGGAAATCAACACATGGAAAGAAAAGAAATTGATCTGGAAAATGAATTCTCAAAGGGAAAGATTAAGAACGATGTGGGTAGAAGATCACAGAGGACTATAAGGAAGCCCAAATTTTACCATGATGAATATTAGCTCCAACAATATGGAATTAAAGGGAAGGGGAGAAATGTAATATATTTAAGTTTATTTACATGTTTAGTTTTAGCCATATGTTTATTTACATGGACAATTAGAATCATATGGTGTATTTTTCGTTTTTGTTTACATCTTGGTGAGTGTTATGGACACTATTTATTAAAGTGTATTCTCAAACTAATTTACGTTTTCTTTAAAGTAATAACATTACATAAAAAAACTTGCTAGGCCTAAGGTTAAGTGGTTTAGTCAGAAACTTGTAACTCTAAAGAGATGGGTATTGCTGACTCATGACATGTTTAAGGCCAACCAAAACGAGCATCTGAGGGAGGTCTACATGACATTGAGGTTGAGGCAAAAATACAGATTAGAGCTTAAGTTAGCCAAGCATGGCTCTAATGCACGTTTTATTGAAATTAGTCAAAATAAAAATCTCGCTGCATGGAAAGTCATATGGCAGGAATGTAGGCCTGTCATTCAAAGAAGTCCGTCTGTGTTCCCTGATAACTTTAACTCATATTTCATTGACGCTATCCAGAAGGTACGTATGGAGACTGAGAGACCACACTCAACTGCCTATCAGCTTCTGGAGAATTTGACTGCTCCACGATGTTCGTTTTCTTTGGAAGAAGTCAGCTGTGAGCAAGTACGTAATTGACATTGTAAGGGATATGAGAAGAACTAATAGTAAGGACATATACTCTCTATCCACTAACTTTATTAAGTCAGCTATAGAATTTATTATTGTCCCACTTACTTTGTGTATAAATATGTGCATTAAAGAAGGGATATTACCTAGGGTTTTGAAAGTCTCAAGGATTGTGTCTGTACATAAAAAGGGTTGTTGGTCCCTCCCTGAAAATTTTAGGCCTGTCTCGGTGCTGCCCATATTTAATTCTTTTACGTTTTGGTTGGTTATTGTTTAGTCATATCACTGATATCCAGGCAAGCCTATTTTAATAAAGACGGGATTAATAATTTTCTCCAGTAGCAATATATACTAAGATTATTTTTGTGCAATATGAAACTACTCTCCTGTTCCTGGTTCTGTAGGCATCTTGTTTATTAATCAGAGGCGTAACTAATTGCAGCAGTGCTTCTTATTTTAGAACAGGCCACCAAAAGATGGATTTGATAGTTATTTATATGTATTTCTGGACCACTTCAATGAAGTTAGTTTAATTTCTGCATTGAAGCAAGTAAATAAAATAACACTGAATTACTTGGAGTCTTCAATTGACAGTTCTTTCATGACAGTCATCGCTAAGACACCCAGCTTATCTCGTATCCTCATCCATTCCTGAACCAGTAGCGTTTATTTTTGTTCTTTGTATTGTTAATAATTAAAGCCATAAACAATCTTTAATACTAAACAGCATATGAAAAATGTTATGTATTCATCACGCAAATTTTGCCACTATTAATTTGTGAATATGACTGGTTTAAGAGGTAGATATTTCATAAATGATTAGTGAGTGATCATCCAAGTCCAAGGGCTGTATGTATGAGCCCCTTGGCAGTTGAGAAAACAGGAATTTCTCGTCACTCTTCTTCTCACTTTTAACTTGTTAAAACAATTTTGTTTGGAAAAAAATACACATATTAGTATGGGATTACATACCAAAATTTTATAAACAGAGAAAAAAAATAATCTTATAGCATCTAAACTAGAAGAGTAGATGAATGGATGTAACTACAGCTCAATGTTTCCATTAGTTAATTATAATATCGGCCAAATATGTAACTTTTCATATTTACTTTGTCAGCTACAATGCTATTTATTTTTAGCAAACAACAGTTGTCCAAGGGATTTTTCAATTACTTGTAAGAACTAATAATAATATGACTGAACAGAATATATTAATAGTACAATTGATCTCAAATGAACATGCTAGCTTACAAACTTTAGGTGATAAACTTATACTATATTAAATATCCTTAAAAAAATAATGATGACATCCAAGAAATTAAAACTCAACAGAAGGAACTGCGTACTGGAGTTAAATTAAAACTCAACAGAAGGAACTGCGTACTGGAGTTAAATTAAAACTCAACAGAAGGAACTGCGTACTGGAGTTAAATTAAAACTCAACAGAAGGAACTGCGTACTGGAGTTAAATTAAAACTCAACAGAAGGAACTGCGTACTGGAGTTAAATTAAAACTCAACAGAAGGAACTGCGTACTGGAGTTAAATTCTGTCACAAAACTGTAAGTGAATTAAAGTAACTAATTACTAATCAAGATAAAGAAGAAATGCTTGCGATACTGAACCTTCTATTAAGTCATGGAACGTCCCGTGACATATATTTGAAAGAAGTTAGGTCCGTACGCCTCGTATATTTTCCCTACCCCTAGACCAGTTACGATTATTGCCTTAAGTGCAGAACTTACAAAATGGCGGATGGCACATGGTAAACACTTCCGTTAGTACGCTAATGAAGACCGTAGCGCTAGTTGTTAGCAGGTCACGAGACTCATCAACGCCTCACAGTAGGGATAAACGTTGTACATGCTCAACTCTTGAAGGTAGTGAAAGTGAACTAGAGCGCTACTGTTGGTAGCTGCTACAGCCTGTGTCCCATTGGCTACTTAGTGGCTATCAGTTCGCAGCTGCTATTAAAGTAACCTGCGTGCCTGAAATTTAATCAACGAGCTAAGCACAGACCGTTAGCTCAGTGGTGGATCCGAACTTTAGACCTTGTCCTCGGCAGTCCGAACCCTTCGCCACACCCCGGCACGGTGGGTTTTGGTGGTGTGGGGCGAAATTATAGTGATAAAATATGGGAGACGCAATGCATGAGTGTAGGTTGATTATGTATTTTCTAATGATCAATCATAAAACACTGTCAGCGAGAATAAATAATTACAGTTGATTGTAAAAATAACTTTTTTAATAAACCAGTGGCATTTTTTACTGAGTACTCCAACGTTGTTATGGGACAATGGTCCGTACCCATTAAGCATTTAATTGGACTTCAGTGCAACAAATTACTATCTAACACTATAGTGATGTGTTTGTATACATAAATCATTATAAACTAAAACAAAAATAATATTTTTTGATAACAGCTAAACGATATGTAGGAAAAAATTCAAATCACCTCAGTTTCATAATTTACTTCTTATTTACTATAACATATTACTGTATATTATATTTTTATGATCACGTGCTGCTATAACCCGTATTAAAAATTACCTTACGAAAAATGTCAAAGATTTATTATTTTTGTAATTATAACATAGTTCATTACTGTAAGAAAACAAACAATACATTTTCGATGGAATCGATTTGAAGTAATTTTATATTGGTTTTAACCACTTAATTTACTTATGCATTTAAAATTATTGTATTATATCCCATCATTCCATAAGGATTACAACGTGATCAAATATTTGATTTTACAACATCTACAACGGTGTTTCAGGAAATTGATAAAAACCTTTTTTCATATTTTTACAATTCTAAGAATTATAAAACTTATATAAAACATTCTGTAAACTAAAATTTAAATGCGATATATCTACGATTTTATAGTAATAGGAGTGTAAAGTTGCTGCAAAGTGAAAACCATTCAAAATTCCGGTACTTTTTTTGTTTCAAGTATGATAAAAATTATTAAAACTTAGGGCAATATATCTTCGTACAACGAGAACAAGAAAACAGTGGTGTGATTTGATTGTTCATAGGCCTCTTACTTTCTTAGTAAACAACCTTCAAACCCTGGTAGACACATAAATTCTACACATCATTTCTTTATATTGATGGATTTATGACGGCGTATTCTGTGATTCAGGTACATCCATGTATATTGGGTATTGCCAGGGTATTTGTGAAGGCGCCGTACTTTGGCAGGCAGCTTAGGGTGTTTTTGAATGTGCATATTTACTGTAATGGCACCAGTAGTTCAATCGTTTGTATAAACTCAATTCAACCAATGGAAAACGAATGTATTACTTCTGGCACATCATGATGAAATACAACGAATACATGAATACAATATAACGTACAAGGTTTTAAAATGTATCAAGTAAAAAGTGTCATATTGTAATGATTGAAAACACAATGTTTGAAGATAAATTTATATTGTAAATGTCTATAATTGTTTTTCTTTTACCAACCTAGTTTCCGGTGTTAATCCAGGTTAAAAATGCACAGGTTTTTTTACGTGCTGGGAAGATTTTCTTTAACTTTACATTTCTAATAAGGTGTGTATTTATGATTTTTTTCATTCTTAAAGCTAATACAAACTAAATTACATTCTTATTGGTTATATCGTTAAAAATATATTTATTTCAGAGTTTCAAAGTTGATATTTAGTTCAATATCAGCCTTGATTATATACACCTACAATACAGGGTGTTGGGCTGGCTATATATTTTCAGATTCTGTGTGATTCTAAGCTAAAAATGAAGATTAACATGTTTTCAATTTCCGCTTTGTTTAGCAGCTAGACGCCATTTTGTGTGTGTGTGTGTGTTTTTTATATATAAAACAATTCATATTTTTGTTGTTATCTTTACGATTGTTACAAAACTCGGTAAACGGTTAGAAGGTAATATTTAATACTTACCTATGAGACTTCGACACAACTTTGCGTGTTTTAAGGTGAATACGGAAGAATATATGAGTGTAGATGACCTGTGTAGGCTGGTTACTAACTGAGTTTGACTGTTCCTCAGAAAGGGCCATTTATTAATAATCTAATAGCCAGGGAAATTAAGAGACCTACAGCTTTACGTGGAATCTGAACCACGTAGTATTGGTCTGATTTTAAGCTAATTGACAAGTCTGATTCTCAGTTCTCTCCCCTACAAAACATCCGGATACTGAATGACGGATACTGAAGGACACCCCAGACTTCTTTAGTAGTGTCCATATACTGTATTTAATGGTACTAGAATAAAGCTTAGCTCAGTTACGGATTCGATCTTTGTACCTTATACTCCACAGTTTGAAACCATACTGAGGTGCTACGTCGACAAGTAATGTCCTTAAAAGCAAATCATTTTCTCAAACGAGATATATTCATGTCCTAACAAAGACCATCTATGAATGAGCGACTGGATAGGGACAGTAGCTGGCGAGGAATGAAGGAAGAGAAAGAGGAATTGGGAAGTGATGGTGGGGAGCCGCAGGTGCGTCGAGCCGTCCATTAACATACGTGTTTGAGTGGTGACCAAGACAGGGTCAATGCCAACCAGGGGAACCGGTGAGTTCGTATCTTGTTACTTTGGAGGTATTTGATGTTGAGTTATTTGTTTTATTATTATTTGCTACAGTTCGGTCATTTATTTACTGAGCGACACTAACCGGATCGTAATAGCCCTTCTAATATTTTTTTAATTTATTATTTAATATATAATTTTCGTTATTTTACTAAATTGTATAGTTCAAATTAATTAAAAATTGATTATTTATTTTATGACTTTTTTAACTTTCAAGCACATATTTTGTGTAGTGAATAAGTTGCATTATTTCATTAGACGTACAGCTTGATGCCTTTTTCAGACACAAAAATCATCTTACGATTTTATACGCTTTTTATTTTTGGGTACAGTGCATTTTTATAGATGTCTGTTTCTCACAACTCTTAAAAATAATATACAGTACTATTTTACATATTTCTCTTCGGTGATTAGTGCATTTTTATTATAATTGATCGCCTTTAATAGTATGATTTCTCTTAACTTTCTGACAATGTTTATATTTTGCATGTTTGGCGGGTATGTTTATATATTCACAGGTGAAAGTGTAGTTCTATTTAGTATCCAGTTTCATTTAAGAACTTATTTGCCACCAGACGCTTCTTATATTTTACGTTATTTAGTTCAACAATGAATCGTAAATATTTTACCATCTTTTGATAAATTTAACCAGGAATTAATATTGATATAATAATAATGGATTACCGAATTCTGTTGTTGGATTTTGGCAATGTTTATTTTACATAAAATCTTCTTTTTTATTTTTGTATGTTATTTCTTTTTTTTTTATATCTATGATGTTGAATAGAGTTTTGTTTTGTTTTATTCTCGTCCATCATCAAATTTACTAGAAATTTCACTAACAACATAGTAATTTTAGATATAGTTTTTGTAGTATCTGGCATACATTTTGTTCAGTTAGTCTATTTAATGAATTTTAATGTTATTTATTGTTGATTTTAGTCAGTACTCATCATTATTTATTTTTACTCTCTCTTTTTAATACTTTATTACTCACTAATAGATTCAAATACGTTGTTTTTAAATTATTCCAGTTTAATGAACGTTTAGTATTGTTCAATTTATTTGCATGACGCTTTTATGTACCCTAAAGTAAAGATTATTAGCTCGGAAAACTGAAATTACATCTTTTTAAATAAAAAAAAAAAAAAATTGTTCATTGTATCTACAATGATTTTATTCTGATCATATTCTGAGTAGATCTTCAATTAAAATTGCTTTCTGTCAAATTTAAGAATTATTTGTATTTTTAAGAAGACTTTTTTAACGATGCATAAAACTATATATAATAAATAAGTCCGAGATTGAAATTCACTTTTGGAATTTTAAGCTTAATACAGTTATGAATTATGCAATCACAATTTATTATTATTATTACAGTAATTAATTACCTTTAAATTGAAGACGATAAACAGAGTAAATAAATTGTTTTTCGTATTTTTACTGTCGGCAATACTCTCGCATGCGTTGCGAGAAAGATTTATTCTTTCTTCTGATTATTCTGTTTATCTTGTTTTTGTTTAGCTTGCTCTAGTACACACTCCCACTAATTTACTCTATTTCTGAAGATGCTCCTGTCTATGATTTCTGTTTCTTTTATGTTATATTCTTCTTGAGATATTTTTTTATTTCGCTAAACCAGGTACAGTAGTTGGACTTTGAGTGAGGTTTCCTGGCAGTATTTTCAGATGTCGAATAGTTTCATTCTTTTTTCCTGATGTCAACTTCTATGTTTGAAGATTTTTCTAATTTTTGTATACTGTATCCATTTTCGTTTCGGTTCCAAGTTATTTCAGATTGTCTTTCTTCTCTTCTGATGCTCTATATTTCCCTTTTCTTGTATAGAATCAGTTATTATACTATTATTCTTTAGGTCATGTCTTAGTATTGCAATCAATTTGCAACTTGAGGGAATTAATCCAGAAAATTTCTTTCAGGTAGACTGAGCCACATTTGTGTATGCTCTATACATAACATAAGAATAATAATTTCTACGCTATTTGTTTTGTAATTCTATTTATATTATTTACTAGCTGTACCCGCCCGCTTCGCCGGTCATAATATTGAGTTTGATTTAGAACCTAATAGCTGAAAGAATTCGAGCATTTTTGCTTCTTCTACCAATATTAGATTACAGATAGGCAAGCATTGATTACATTTTTAATTGATTGCCAAAGCCATTTCATTTAATCTTTCATTTCATTTTCAGATTCAAAAGTTTGATGTTTTGAGACAAACATATTTTATAATGCTCTAAATTTTCTAAGAATATAATAGAATTTACGTTAGTAAATTATGATCTTTTAGTATAATTTACTATCAAACTTTCACTAAAATACTATTAGATTAAAAACCGTTCAAGCAATATAAATGGATGGAAATGGTTTTTTACCAAAATGTTCAGTGCTATTTGGTTTCAGTGCTCAAGGCCTTGTTATAATGTGTCCAAAATAAACAAAAGAACTTGAATTCTCGTTGAGTTGTGACAAATAAAGACTAATTTAGTACCAGTTCTCGAGGAATAAAATAATACTACTTTGATCTCACGACTAATAAACTAAAGAACTTGAATTCTCGTTGAGTTGTGACAAATAAAGACTATTTTAGTACCAGTTCTCAAGGAATAAAATAATACTACTTTGATCTCACGACTAATAAACTAAAGAACTTGAATTCTCGTTGAGTTGTGACAAATAAAGACTATTTTAGTACCAGTTCTCGAGGAATAAAATAATACTACTTTGATCACACGACTAATAAACTAAAGAACTTGAATTCTCGTTGAGTTGTGACAAATAAAGACTATTTTAGTACCAGTTCTCGAGGAATAAAATAATACTACTTTGATCTCACGACTAATAAACTAAAGAACTTGAATTCTCGTTGAGTTGTGACAAATAAAGACTATTTTAGTACCAGTTCTCGAGGAATACAATAATATTACTTTGATCACACGACTAATAAATTTACATTAAATTGTTAAATAAACGAATTTATTCAGTTAAATGTAATAAAATTAAATGTACTTCTAAAATGCTAAGAATGTAATGGAATTGTAGAGGCAACTTTACACCGAAGTTATTAAAAAACCCATCAATGTATCGTATTTCTATTTTAATAAGTGTTTGATAAGAATGTTTTATACATTTTCAAATTTTAAATTTTTAAGAAGATAAGTTCTGATCAATTCCCTGAAACATCGTTTTCTCTTTTTTCTAGAGATAGTAAAATTAATTATTTGGTCTTTTTTTAATCCTTATTACATGTATAGTTACGATAAATTATTTTCATATATGTAAGTACATTCATTTATTTGAAATAGATTTCAATCAGTTTAAAATAACTTTAAATTGATTTAAACCAATATAAAATCACTGCATTTACTTACACATATGACAATTATTTATCGTAACTATATATGTAATAAGGATTACAAAAAGACCAAATAATTAATTTTATGATCTCTAGAAGCCAAGAAAACAATGTTTCAGGGCATTGATAAGAAAAGTCTTTCTTGGAAAGTTTAAAACCTAAAATGTATAAGACTTATAGAAAACATGCCTATCAACCATGTATTAAAATATAAATGTGATACATTGACAGGTTTTTTTAGTAATAAGGATGTAAATTTGATGTTCAGTGAAAACTAGTTAAAAATGCCTGTCCCTTTTTTGTTCCAACTAGAATAAAAATTATAAAAATCCATAGTAAAATCTTAAAACGGAAATTTTCTAACGAAAAATTAAACGATAAAAACAATGGTGTGATTAGATTTTTCATAGGCCTCTTAGTTCCTTAGAAAACAACCTTCTAACTCGAATGTACATAATTTCTGCGCCGACAGTAGTTAGTTTTTCTTTCGCTGAACTTGAATATTGGTGTTTTAGTTATGTTATTCTACACGTCTTCTCTTATCAGATCACAGTTCGATATCTATAAATCAGGTCAATTATCGGATATCTAAAGGTACAAAAGGTAATCCCGTAGTTTATAGGATCTTCAATTGACTGATTATTTAAAAATTAAAATCCAAAAATGTCTTTATTACGAAAATTTGATTACCAACCGTAGGGTGACAAATATAACTGACAAACGCTGTATGTTGGGGGGAAATTAACTACTTTCTCGACACTAATGGTTTCCATTTCTGTACGAACACGTATGTAAGATGTAACTGTTGATAAGCTTCTTCTCAAATTTAAGATAATTTCATTTTAGATCCGATATGTGATTTATTGCCTTGTACTATCATCTGATAATAGAGTCGTCAACTAATTTTTCAAAATAATTGATACTTAATCATTCCAAATGTTATTATTTTGATTCTGTTAAATCGCTTTGCTGATAACTGCGGTGAGCTAATTATTTTTACTAACGGGGAAATCGGGATGAACTCTACCATTTGTTTAAAGTAATAAAAATGTTTACTTTTTATTAATTGATTATCACTTTCTAATGTGATTAGTACTATTTTTACTAACTATTTTTTAAAAGTTAGAATATTATTGTGTCTACATTATGAGCAAAATAAAAAATTAACAATTATTATATATTTTTTGCAATAAAAGATTCAAACTGTTATACAAAAACAATCATACAGCGCTAATTTTTAGTATCTCAAAACTAACATTACTACATATTTTTTAATGTAGTAGATATATAAACACCCATTTGCCATAGAATTATTTTACATTTAAATACATTTTTACAGAATCGAGCCAATCTAAAAGAACGTTAACTCTGACTCCATTTACAGCTATGGATAGGATCAAAGGATAGGACCTGTGGTATTGACCTGCCCGCCCACTAATACACGTATTATGATTAATCTTAGCCTTGCCTGCAAGTTGGTTTTCCTAAATTTAACTACTGAACGTAATACGTCATATTGTAACATGACTAAAAATTTAACATATATATCCGACGTTGTTGATACTGGAAATATTAGTTTGTTTTATCGAACTTGAGTAAATAAATTTATATAAATTAATTCCTTGGCTGACGAATAAGTGATATCGTCTTAATTGATGTTATCTAAAAAAAACTCTTTACATCGTTTTAAAAAAACACTCAACATGGTTTATTTTTAGAACGATGTAAATAGTGTTTTTTTAGAACGACGTAAAAAGCGTTTATTAGAACGATGTAAAGAGTGTTCTTTAGAACGACGTAAAGAGCGTTTTTTAGAACGATATAAAGAGTGATTTTAGAACGATGTAAAAAGAGTTTTATTGGAACTATGTAAAGAGTGTTTTTATTAGAACGACGTAAAGAGCGTTTTGTTAGAACGATGTAAAGATTGTTTTTAGAACGATGTAAAGAGTGTTTTTAGAACGATGTACAGAGTGTTTTTAGAACTACGTAAAGAGTGTTTTTCTGGCCGATGTAAAGAGTGTTTTTTGTTTTTTTAAGAGTGTTTTTAGAACGATGTACAGAGTGTTTATTAGAACGATGTAAAGAGTGTTCTTTAGAACGACGTAAAGAGCGTTTTTTAGAACGATATAAAGAGTGATTTTAGAACGATGTAAAGAGTGTTTTATTGGAACTATGTAAAGAGTGTTTTTATTAGAACGACGTAAAGAGCGTTTTGTTAGAACGATGTAGAGTCTTTTTTTAGAACGATGTAAAGAGTGTTTTTTAGAACGATGTAAAGAGTGATCTAGAACGATGTAAATAGAGTTTTGTTGGAACTATGTAAAGAGTGTTTTTATTAGAACGACGTAAAGAACGTTTTGTTAGAACGATGTAAAGAGTGTTTTTTAGAACGATGTACAGAGTGTTTTTTTGTTTTTTTAAAGATGTAAAGGGTATATTTTTTAGAACGATATAAAGAGTGTTTTTAGACAAATATAAAGAGTTTTTATTTTAGAACGATGTAAAGGGTATATTTTTTTGGAACGATATAAAGAGTGTTTTTTTAGAACAATGTAAAAGAGTGTTTATTTTAGAACGGTGTAAAGGGTATATTTTTAGAATGATGTAAAGAGTATTCTTTAGAACAATATAAAGAGTGTTTATTTTAAAATGGTGTAAAGAGTTTCTTTTATAACGATGTAAAATGTGATTTAGAACGATGTAAAGAGTATTTTTTTACTGATGTAAAGAATGTTTTTTAATAAAGATGTAAAGAGTGTTTTTTTATAACTATTTTAATCATTGATCTCTAGAAATCTCTATATTTTCAGTGATATTTCTATAGTAGACTATTGTGTTCACTATTAACGTTTATGCCTGTTGCAAAAATTACTCTAGCTCATGGATAAATTGTACTTTCAAAGTACGGATTCCATAATATAATCTAATTGTAAAATGATTGTAAAAACATACAAGTATCAAAAAGGAAAGGTTAATTTCTGTTCAATTATGCCATCCCGGATGGCGACGAGACGCCGGTGAAGTTCGACATTACAGATGATGATTTTACGGGAAACCCTCCACTACTCTCACCGGATCGAAGAAGAAGAACAAAAACTGGTTTCTCCAGGGTAACCGATCCTGTTTGGTAATTCTACCGTTTGCATTTCCTGCACTCAAACTGTTGAACTCTGTCTTTTTACAAACTATAAGAAGAACAAAATGGATGCTAATAGCCGTTCCTTGATTACAGGTTTGTCCAATCTAAAAAGTATTAAACTTTTTGCAGTGTCTTCTGTTTGTGATTGGTTCTGTAAAGACCAGCAATTCTCTCCTGAAATCTTAATCACAGTTTTCTGCCTCACAATCACATTTTAATAATCTAAACGGAGGTTACTCGTTACAGTTGGTTAAGTTCCAGGTGAATAACTTAAATTTTCAGTTCATTCCCAGGCAAAGACATAACAAATTTTGAAATGGATCAGCAAACAACCAACGACTATTCATTTGTCATTCGGCTATAAATTAATTACCTTTCTAATGAATATTCGGCTTTAGATTGTAATAATGACTACATTCATTCACCTACTCTCATCACACTCATACGAAATACATATTAGTTCATATCTTGACGAACGGTGTCTTAATAATGAGTTTACTTTATTAACTACTAAGGAAATACAATTACGTGTGTATATAATAATTTATGTTACGTTATTAGACATATTTTAAAGCAATATTCAAGAAAAAGAATTTGAATCTTGGAGGCTGCTTGTAGACCTCAGGTAGGATGTCATCAGTCATACCCAGCCGCCCATACACGTACTATTATATTGACCCACCCACCCACCCATATACGTACAGTGGTGATGAACCGCCCACCCACACGTACACGTACAGTGATATTGACCCACCCACCCACCATACACGTAAAGTGATAATTGCCCACCCATACACGTACAGTGATATTGACCCACCCGCCCACCATACACGTAAAGTGATAATTATACTACTGTACGTGTATGGGTGGGTCAATACCACTGTACGTGTAGGGGTGGGCGGGTGGGTCAATACCACTGTACGTGTATAGGTGGGCGGGTGGGTCAATACCACTGTACGTGTATGGGTGGGCGGGTGGGTCAATACAACTGTACGTGTATGGGTGGGTGGGTTCATCATTACCTCTGTAGATGTATGGGTGGGTGGGTGTTACATAAAAATTAATTTAATCGTGTCACATAATTATTAAGTAAGTACCACTATACGTGCATGGGTGGGTGGGTGGGTTAATATGAAAAAGAAGATGGCTACTCCTCCTTTAATATGAAACTCTCTTCCATACGATGCAAAAAGAGTGTAGTTTGTTAGCTATACTTCTTTTATTGCTGCAGGATTTAAGCCATGTTCTGTGAGTACTACTACGTCTGGGTTTGAGGAGTTGATGAAATGAGTTAATCTTTCAATTTTGTTGCTAAGTCTGTCGAGTCGATGTTTCGGTAGAAAATTGTTAATTTTTTTGGATTGGTTTTTATAACTAGGGGTGTGCGAGTACTCGAAACTTCGAGTATTTGATTGAGTATTTTACTACTCGAACTCGGCTCGAAGCTACCGAAACTAAGTTGTTTGTAATATATATATATATTACAAACAACTTAGTAGTTTGGAAAGGGGTGATGCCATCGGGTGTTATATCCCTCTAAATGTTATCACACTAGGTTCAACAAAAATAATTTGTACACACTCAAGAAGTTTGTTTATCTGTCCTGGTGTGGTTTTGTGTTTAGTAAAACACATTTACAGTGACATAATGTATTTGCTACTGTACTTAAACATCTTAACAAATAGAAATTTAAAAAGTGTTGAAATTGGTTTTTTTATTTTTAAGATTATGAATATACTAAAATGTATAATATTTCAACACGACATCTTTTTACGTGTTTACCATAGCCTACTATTAAAAATGAACTATCGTCCAAAATGATATTACTGACGTTTTAAATTGTTCTGATATGCTTTAGTCAGACAGCCGACTGGTACAGCAGAATATGGAAATTTTAGATCGAACGTGTGAATAATAGATTAAGGAGGCCGTTTCCTTCCACGAAAAACATGGGTTTCTGTTTCAATGATTCGGTTCGTGTTTATAATTGTTTCGGAACACTTGAAGTGATATTTGATAGATGAACACCTATTCTACTGTAAGTAGTGGACTAAAAGTTAGATTTTGAAAAAACTGATTTATATATTTTTTTCAAAGTTAAATATGTGAAACCTTAAATGCCATTCTGGACTACTGTATATTACATTAAAAACTCACAGTATGGTCCACTAAAATGGGCCATTATTAATCATACACTTACGAATCCAAATAAGTGCAAACCCTGTTGAAATGAACCTGAGGTTGTTGTGAAATCGAAGATGCAATAAAAAACTGATATCTTGTGGTCACAGTGTCTGAGGTTATTCTACCTTTTTAGGAAATGAAACCATAATCCTACCGTACTAGAAAAAATCAAAAACATCATTTGGCATTTACTTTATAACAAGAGACATAACACACATAACTTCTAGGACTAGTTAGTATATTGGTGTAGTAGAGCATTATTCACGTATTCTTCGTTTAAATTGAGTTGCAAGTGTAGTTCTTGATGTAGGGTCAGCACTGGACGTTCGACGTGGTCTAGTATAGGATCTCCTCATGACTCCTAGTTCAGTCCTCATATCCGGTGACCAAGAGCGACCTCCCAATTAGAACCAGCAGGCCCGTTACGGGTGCCATTCATATGCACGCCACCGACCGTTATGCCCGCAAATAGGCTGTGTTGCTGTCCACCGCAGGCAGGCAGGCAGGCTACATGCGAAACGACATCGTCTGCCTCTCGGAAAACCATTGTCATCCTTATGAATCAGTGTTTAAGGGGTAGCGTAAATACTTCAGACATTGGGAGAGCCAATGAACAGGCTATTTGGTTACTTAAGCAGACTAACTTTTACTGATGTTAGTACATAATGGTTTACTGATCTGGAGAGGACTAATAAATATTTATTGAAGGCCGAGGAATGCAGTTAAATTTTCTCCATTTAGCTGACTTATGTACTCTTACCATTCAGCCATATCTAATTAGGTATATTGACCAGCTTGGGTTTGGAAACATTTAAAATAGAACCATTGGTTGAATTTTATAGCAATAAGGCATCCATTTAATTTCTTCTTCTAAAACAAAAGAAAATAATTAGACTTATGACAGGTTCTCTTCACAATGACTCTTGCAGGAAACATTTCCAAAATTTAGAGATTCATCCTCTACCATCAGCTTATTTGTTCCAGTCTTTACTTTTTGTAAAGTCAAATATGAGAGATTTTCTAACATGAATTACACACTGATATAATACCAGAAACATTTCCATTTTGCAGTATCCTATTCATCGAACGACTTTTCTCGAAAAATCCCCTTTTTGCTCCTGTGTAAGACTATACAATCATCTAACAGTTGAGTTAAAAGGCCTGGATGATTATAAGATGTTTAAGAAGAGACTCTTTAAATATCTAATCTCAAACTGTTTTTACAGTGTCTCAGACTACCTGGATTCCACGTCGGGACGGGTGGTTTACCAGTAGTGAAAACTGCTTATTTGGTGTATATATTTTTAGCTGCTCATCTATGTTTGATATATATTTATTGTTGTTTTATGTTGTTTTATATCACTGTTGTAACTTGACAAGTCATCTGCCTACCTATATTTTAGCGTATAAGTTGTATTTAACTACTATACATAAATAAATAAAAATAACATAAATTTATAAGATGTTATATAGCACACATTAATAGCAAATTGACAACTTAAAAAAGATTATAACCTATTAAAGTTGTAAAAATAATGCGTTTCCATACAGCAGTGACCAGTTCTTGGTATATAGTTCAAAGCAAATATTATAAAATATTGGGATATTATTTATTATTTACTATAGAGTTGTACTGAAATTTAATAAAACTACTTGTTGGTTGTTTTTCGTTTTAAGTTAATTTCGATAGCTTTTATTTGTTTATACCTAGTTATGAAAACCAACATCGCGTTTGAGCAAAGCTTGTTAAGCACTTCCTAGTTAAATACAAAAAAATGACAGCTCGCACTGTACAGATAGACCTACCATGCATCAAAGTAGTTTGTAAGCTATCAGAATAGCTATTAAACCTGTTCAGAGCTGAGTTCGAAACAGGTTTGAAGTTTGGCATGCAATGAGGATGTGATATTAAGTTGTGCATTAAGGACAGTTAACCAGAGTTATAAATATAATCTCAACAGTTCTTTGTGCCATTTCACCGAGGAAGTAGAGAACGTCATCAAAGAGCATCAATTAGTGAGGTATAACTGTTCGAACAGTTATTGTTTAGTTGGCTTGTCACTTTCTATTACTTAAGCTCAATGGTTGCCATCGACATGGACACTACTACAGAAGTCTGGAGTGTCCATGTTGAGTGGTAGTCAAGGCCACCATGTTCTGTAAGGAAAGGAACTAAGTGTCAGGCTTGTCAGTTATCTGAAAATCAGACCAACACTACGTGGTTCGGATTCCACGTAAAGCTATTGGTATCTTAGTTACCCTGGATATTGGGCTATTAATTTAGCTCTTTCTGAGGAACAGTCGAGCTTAGTTGATTACAAAGACTAAACTCATACATCTACACTAATTGGGCTATCGTATGATGGGCCCATGTTGCCCACTGGTTGACGATCGGCGTCTTCCTAATGAATAAAAATATTGTACTAAATAGGAACAAGATAAGTATAATATGAATATTCAAGAATTCAATCAATTGACTCTATTCGGATTTAGTTACGGTAGCAGCACACATCACGTTTGTTCCGTTATTGCAAACAGTTCTGCCTGGTTTATCAAAACTGTCCAAATTGATAATCACTAAAATTGTCTTTGTATGAACATCTACAATTTCAAAATAAGTCTACAATATGTCGGGAGATTGATGGTCTTACAACTCAGCCATCCAATTGGCGAGACACTGCTCAGTGAACACCTTATCGTCCGTCACCTAATGACCCAATAACGGTCACCTTCATTGTTCCATCATCGTCATCTATTTCCGGCCACCGTCTGCTTCTCTATCGATGCCTCAAGATACGGAGCACTTCGGATGTCGCTGACGACTTTTCTGGGTTTGACAGGCCATATATCACTTAAGTGACATTACACAATAGACCGGTGTTCACACAAAATATAAATTTCCCTTTAGAGAGCGTTACAGACAAACAGTTGTTAATATTTATGTGATGAAATTAATTAACGACGATATCTTTAAAGAAGAACTATAGTATAATTATTTTAAACAGCTATAATATGCATAACTAAAGAAAGTATGATACAGAATGTTAACACATTTATAGCAATAAACTTATTTTATTTACTAAAACCCTAATAGAAAAGGCCAAGGAGTTTTGGAAAAACTACTGACTAAATTGATAAAAGTATTTAACAAATTAAAAGGCCGTAAAAAAATAGCAAAAGCAATCAAATTAGTTTGGTGTATATTGAAATTAATTATACTACATATTAAACTGTAAATAATACTCAAAGTAAACGTGAAAGGGCACAATATGTAACATCATGCTAGGAGTAAATTAACTATACTACATATTAAACTGTAAATAATACTCAAAGTAAACGTGAAAGGGCACAATATGTAACATCATGCTAGGAGTAAATTAATTATACTACATATTAAACTGTAAATAATACTCAAAGTAAACGTGAAAGGGCACAATATGTAACATCATGCTAGGAGTAAATTAATTATACTACATATTAAACTGTAAATAATACTCAAAGTAAACGTGAAAGGGCACAATATGTAACATCATGCTAGGAGTAAATTAATTATACTATATATTAAACTGTAAATAATACTCAAAGTAAACGTGAAAGGGCACAATATGTAACATCATGCTAGGAGTAAATTAATTATACTACATATTAAACTGTAAATAATACTCAAAGTAAACGTGAAAGGGCACAATATGTAACACCATGCTAGGAGTAAATTAATTATACTACATATTAAACTGTAAATAGTACTCAAAGTAAACGTGAAAGGGCACAATATGTAACATCATGCTAGGAGTAAATTAATTATACTACATATTAAACTGTAAATAATACTCAAAGTAAACGTGAAAGGGCACAATATGTAACATCAAGCTAGGAGTAAATTAATTATACTACATATTAAACTGTAAATAATACTCAAAGTAAACGTGAAAGGGCACAATATGTAACATCATGCTAGGAGTAAATTAATTATACTACATATTAAACTGTAAATAATACTCAAAGTAAACGTGAAAGGGCACAATATGTAACATCATGCTAGGAGTAAATTAATTATACTACATATTAAACTGTAAATAATACTCAAAGTAAACGTGAAAGGGCACAATATGTAACATCATGCTAGGAGTAAATTAATTATACTATAAATTAAACTGTAAATAATACTCAAAGTAAACGTGAAAGGGCACAATATGTAACATCATGCTAGGAGTAAATTAATTATACTACATATTAAACTGTAAATAATACTCAAAGTAAACGTGAAAGGGCACAATATGTAACATCATGCTAGGAGTAAATTAATTATACTACATATTAAACTGTAAATAATACTCAAAGTAAACGTGAAAGGGCACAATATGTAACATCATGCTAGGAGTAAATTAATTATACTACATATTAAACTGTAAATAATACTCAAAGTAAACGTGAAAGGGCACAATATGTAACATCATGCTAGGAGTAAATTAATTATACTATATATTAAACTGTAAATAATACTCAAAGTAAACGTGAAAGGGCACAATATGTAACATCATGCTAGGAGTAAATTAATTATACTACATATTAAACTGTAAATAATACTCAAAGTAAACGTGAAAGGGCACAATATGTAACATCATGCTAGGAGTGAATTAATTATACAATATATTAAACTGTAAATAACACTCAAAGTAAACGTGAAAGGGCACAATATGTAACATCATGCTAGGAGTAAATTAATTATACTACATATTAAACTGTAAATAATACTCAAAGTAAACGTGAAAGGGCACAATATGTAACATCATGCTAGGAGTAAATTAATTATACAATATATTAAACTGTAAATAACACTCAAAGTAAACGTGAAAGGGCACAATATGTAACATCATGCTAGGAGTAAATTAATTATACAATATATTAAACTGTAAATAACACTCAAAGTAAACGTGAAAGGGCACAATATGTAACATCATGCTAGGAGTAAATTAATTATACTACATATTAAACTGTAAATAATACTCAAAGTAAACGTGAAAGGGCACAATATGTAACATCATGCTAGGAGTAAATTAATTATACTATATATTAAACTGTAAATAACACTCAAAGTAAACGTGAAAGGGCACAATATGTAACATCATGCTAGGAGTAAATTAATTATACTACATATTAAACTGTAAATAATACTCAAAGTAAACGTGAAAGGGCACAATATGTAACATCATGCTAGGAGTAAATTAATTATACTACATATTAAACTGTAAATAATACTCAAAGTAAACGTGAAAGGGCACAATATGTAACATCATGCTAGGAGTAAATTAATTATACTATATATTAAACTGTAAATAATACTCAAAGTAAACGTGAAAGGGCACAATATGTAACATCATGCTAGGATTAAATTAATTATACTACATATTAAACTGTAAATAATACTCAAAGTAAACGTGAAAGGGCACAATATGTAACATCATTCTAGGAGTAAATTAATTATACTACATATTAAACTGTAAATAATACTCAAAGTAAACGTGAAAGGGCACAATATGTAACATCATGCTAGGAGTAAATTAATTATACTATATATTAAACTGTAAATAACACTCAAAGTAAACGTGAAAGGGCACAATATGTAACATCATGCTAGGAGTAAATTAATTATACTACATATTAAACTGTAAATAATACTCAAAGTAAACGTGAAAGGGCACAATATGTAACATCATGCTAGGAGTAAGTTAATTATACTATATAATAAACTGTAAATAACACTTAAAGTAAACGTGAAAGGGCACAATATGTAACATCATGCTAGGAGTAAATTAATTATACTACATATTAAACTGTAAATAATACTCAAAGTAAACGTGAAAGGGCACAATATGTAACATCATGCTAGGAGTAAATTAATTATACTACATATTAAACTGTAAATAATACTCAAAGTAAACGTGAAAGGGCACAATATGTAACATCATGCTAGGAGTAAATTAATTATACTATATATTAAACTGTAAATAACACTCAAAGTAAACGTGAAAGGGCACAATATGTAACATCATGCTAGGAGTAAATTAATTATACTACATATTAAACTGTAAATAATACTCAAAGTATACGTGAAAGGGCACAATATGTAACATCATGCTAGGAGTAAATTAATTATACTACATATTAAACTGTAAATAATACTCAAAGTAAACGTGAAAGGGCACAATATGTAACATCATGCTAGGAGTAAATTAATTATACTACATATTAAACTGTAAATAACACTCAAAGTAAACGTGAAAGGGCACAATATGTAACATCATGCTAGGAGTAAATTAATTATACTATATATTAAACTGTAAATAATACTCAAAGTAAACGTGAAAGGGCACAATATGTAACATCATGCTAGGAGTAAATTAATTATACTACATATTAAACTGTAAATAATACTCAAAGTAAACGTGAAAGAGCACAATATGTAACATCATGCTAGGAGTAAATTAATTATACTACATATTAAACTGTAAATAATACTCAAAGTAAACGTGAAAGGGCACAATATGTAACATCATGCTAGGAGTAAATTAATTATACTATATATTAAACTGTAAATAACACTCAAAGTAAACGTGAAAGGGCACAATATGTAACATCATGCTAGGAGTAAATTAATTATACTACATATTAAACTGTAAATAATACTCAAAGTAAACGTGAAAGGGCACAATATGTAACATCATGCTAGGAGTAAATTAATTATACTACATATTAAACTGTAAATAACACTCAAAGTAAACGTGAAAGGGCACAATATGTAACATCATGCTAGGAGTAAATTAATTATACTATATATTAAACTGTAAATAATACTCAAAGTAAACGTGAAAGGGCACAATATGTAACATCATGCTAGGAGTAAATTAATTATACTACATATTAAACTGTAAATAATACTCAAAGTAAACGTGAAAGAGCACAATATGTATCATCATGCTAGGAGTAAATTAATTATACTACATATTAAACTGTAAATAATACTCAAAGTAAACGTGAAAGGGCACAATATGTAACATCATGCTAGGAGTAAATTAATTATACTATATATTAAACTGTAAATAACACTCAAAGTAAACGTGAAAGGGCACAATATGTAACATCATGCTAGGAGTAAATTAATTATACTACATATTAAACTGTAAATAATACTCAAAGTAAACGTGAAAGGGCACAATATGTAACATCATGCTAGGAGTAAATTAATTATACTACATATTAAACTGTAAATAACACTCAAAGTAAACGTGAAAGGGCACAATATGTAACATCATGCTAGGAGTAAATTAATTATACTATATATTAAACTGTAAATAATACTCAAAGTAAACGTGAAAGGGCAGAATATGTAACATCATGCTAGGAGTAAATTAATTATACTACATATTAAACTGTAAATAATACTCAAAGTAAACGTGAAAGAGCACAATATGTAACATCATGCTAGGAGTAAATTAATTATACTACATATTAAACTGTAAATAATACTCAAAGTAAACGTGAAAGGGCACAATATGTAACATCATGCTAGGAGTAAATTAATTATACTATATATTAAACTGTAAATAACACTCAAAGTAAACGTGAAAGGGCACAATATGTAACATCATGCTAGGAGTAAATTAATTATACTACATATTAAACTGTAAATAATACTCAAAGTAAACGTGAAAGGGCACAATATGTAACATCATGCTAGGAGTAAATTAATTATACTACATATTAAACTGTAAATAACACTCAAAGTAAACGTGAAAGGGCACAATATGTAACATCATGCTAGGAGTAAATTAATTATACTATATATTAAACTGTAAATAATACTCAAAGTAAACGTGAAAGGGCACAATATGTAACATCATGCTAGGAGTAAATTAATTATACTACATATTAAACTGTAAATAATACTCAAAGTAAACGTGAAAGAGCACAATATGTAACATCATGCTAGGAGTAAATTAATTATACTACATATTAAACTGTAAATAATACTCAAAGTAAACGTGAAAGGGCACAATATGTAACATCATGCTAGGAGTAAATTAATTATACTATATATTAAACTGTAAATAACACTCAAAGTAAACGTGAAAGGGCACAATATGTAACATCATGCTAGGAGTAAATTAATTATACTATATATTAAACTGTAAATAACACTCAAAGTAAACGTGAAAGGGCACAATATGTAACATCATGCTAGGAGTAAATTAATTATACTACATATTAAACTGTAAATAATACTCAAAGTAAACGTGAAAGGGCACAATATGTAACATCATGCTAGGAGTAAATTAATTATACTACATATTAAACTGTAAATAATACTCAAAGTAAACGTGAAAGGGCACAATATGTAACATCATGCTAGGAGTAAATTAATTATACTACATATTAAACTGTAAATAACACTCAAAGTAAACGTGAAAGGGCACAATATGTAACATCATGCTAGGAGTAAATTAATTATACTACATATTAAACTGTAAATAATACTCAAAGTAAACGTGAAAGGGCACAATATGTAACATCATGCTAGGAGTAAATTAATTATACTACATATTAAACTGTAAATAATACTCAAAGTAAACGTGAAAGAGCACAATATGTAACATCATGCTAGGAGTAAATTAATTATACTACATATTAAACTGTAAATAATACTCAAAGTAAACGTGAAAGGGCACAATATGTAACATCATGCTAGGAGTAAATTAATTATACTATATATTAAACTGTAAATAACACTCAAAGTAAACGTGAAAGGGCACAATATGTAACATCATGCTAGGAGTAAATTAATTATACTACATATTAAACTGTAAATAATACTCAAAGTAAACGTGAAAGGGCACAATATGTAACATCATGCTAGGAGTAAATTAATTATACTACATATTAAACTGTAAATAACACTCAAAGTAAACGTGAAAGGGCACAATATGTAACATCATGCTAGGAGTAAATTAATTATACTATATATTAAACTGTAAATAATACTCAAAGTAAACGTGAAAGGGCACAATATGTAACATCATGCTAGGAGTAAATTAATTATACTACATATTAAACTGTAAATAATACTCAAAGTAAACGTGAAAGAGCACAATATGTAACATCATGCTAGGAGTAAATTAATTATACTACATATTAAAATGTAAATAATACTCAAAGTAAACATGAAAGGGCACAATATGTAACATCATGCTAGGAGTAAATTAATTATACTATATATTAAACTGTAAATAACACTCAAAGTAAACGTGAAAGGGCACAATATGTAACATCATGCTAGGAGTAAATTAATTATACTACATATTAAACTGTAAATAATACTCAAAGTAAACGTGAAAGGGCACAATATGTAACATCATGCTAGGAGTAAATTAATTATACTACATATTAAACTGTAAATAACACTCAAAGTAAACGTGAAAGGGCACAATATGTAACATCATGCTAGGAGTAAATTAATTATACTATATATTAAACTGTAAATAATACTCAAAGTAAACGTGAAAGGGCACAATATGTAACATCATGCTAGGAGTAAATTAATTATACTACATATTAAACTGTAAATAATACTCAAAGTAAACGTGAAAGAGCACAATATGTAACATCATGCTAGGAGTAAATTAATTATACTACATATTAAACTGTAAATAATACTCAAAGTAAACGTGAAAGGGCACAATATGTAACATCATGCTAGGAGTAAATTAATTATACTATATATTAAACTGTAAATAACACTCAAAGTAAACGTGAAAGGGCACAATATGTAACATCATGCTAGGAGTAAATTAATTATACTACATATTAAACTGTAAATAATACTCAAAGTAAACGTGAAAGGGCACAATATGTAACATCATGCTAGGAGTAAATTAATTATACTACATATTAAACTGTAAATAACACTCAAAGTAAACGTGAAAGGGCACAATATGTAACATCATGCTAGGAGTAAATTAATTATACTATATATTAAACTGTAAATAATACTCAAAGTAAACGTGAAAGGGCACAATATGTAACATCATGCTAGGAGTAAATTAATTATACTACATATTAAACTGTAAATAATACTCAAAGTAAACGTGAAAGAGCACAATATGTAACATCATGCTAGGAGTAAATTAATTATACTACATATTAAACTGTAAATAATACTCAAAGTAAACGTGAAAGGGCACAATATGTAACATCATGCTAGGAGTAAATTAATTATACTATATATTAAACTGTAAATAACACTCAAAGTAAACGTGAAAGGGCACAATATGTAACATCATGCTAGGAGTAAATTAATTATACTACATATTAAACTGTAAATAATACTCAAAGTAAACGTGAAAGGGCACAATATGTAACATCATGCTAGGAGTAAATTAATTATACTATATATTAAACTGTAAATAACACTCAATGTAAACGTGAAAGGGCACAATATGTAACATCATGCTAGGAGTAAATTAATTATATTACATATTAAACTGTAAATAATACTCAAAGTAAACGTGAAAGGGCACAATATGTAACATCATGCTAGGAGTAAATTTGTTGATTACGTCATGCACTTTAGCTCTAAAGAGCTGTATTTCATAGAAGAATTTGATTAAACAACTACTTAAATATATTGCAAGTAACTCAAATTTATTGCGTTATAAATTTTTGTGATGTTATTATTCGTTATGTCACACTAGTTTCCAAAATATACAAAGTTCTCAAATTGACTGCATGAGGCTAATTAAAATCCCGTCAATTTTGTTTAGAGTTAAATATTCTGCTTTGTCTAAGTATTTTTTACATTCAGTAATTTTCAATCAGTTTCTGGACAAAGTGCAAGAGACATGGCACAGAATGGTTACTCCGGATTCCCAACCGATCAAGTGTTTGACAAACCTTGTACAGTTGTAGGTTGTAGTGTCTTCCGACATCAGAAATCACAAGCGCCAAGGGAATGGCCAAAATTAAAAGCATTGAAAAAAAGGAAATCTGCAGAAAAACCAACCAGACAAAAATGGAGAGAAGTTACACGCATACAGCCAGGAAAGTGACACAAGACTAACAGAAAGATAATTAAACATAATTTCTGCGTGAACATTTTTCACTTCTTGGTACAAAGAAACTATGGAAAACCTGCAAAAATTACAAATCAACTCAGACGTCATTCACGACCACGGACCCTGCAAAGAAAAAAATCAAACGAGTTTATATCACAACCCAAATGAAGCAGGCGTAAATGGACACAAGAGGAAAAGAAGGCATGAATTTATACGATGAAAGGTTTTTGGGAAGATAAAAAGAAGAAAAGAGCTACCAATAAGAACTATATTTTTGTACTTTTATCACTCTTATTAGTGGAAATGTACGGAAATAATAATAACACATGATTGTTTAAGGCAAAATTATCAAATGTATGAAGTAAAGGACGCGATTTATGTTTTCTTATTCTGTTCATACAAATTAGAGAATTGATATGTACTAAACTCTATCATTCACCCAATCTTCACATCGGCACTAGTTTGATTGGCTCTTCTGCTAATATGCCTAAGTAAAAATGGGGCTGTGGACTGTGATTTACTAAGCAATTCATACTAATGACATTGATTACACGATGGTTATAAAAGGCCGGAGGGAAAGTCCACATTCAAACAATAAAAATCCTTCCGATCACAATGAACCCTAAAAGCGCTCTTCCCAGTACTAATCTAGATCTGTTATTAGCACAACCAATTCATTAATGAATAACGGTATTAATGGGGTTTGTTATTTTTTCTCCTCAAAACACTTTTGTTCGGTTGTCCTCACTTTCTCTACTGACCAAGTTTCACTTCCTCTACACTTGGAGACTAAAGAACCTCTGGACACAACGTGAAAACCCAATCACAAGACTATTTACTTATTTATAGTTTAGAGAACGTAATTTAATGAGAAATAATTCAGTACGTACCGACTGCTTCTCAGAGAACCTTTAAAAGCAAGTATCGCACTTGTACATATTTTGTGGCATACAAGCCTTTTTATCTTGCACTCATTGTTTATCTCCATTACAAACCTTATTTTATTCAAAACTATTGCAGAGAACGTAGTTTGTGGCTGATAGTAACTCCTTTTCAATATAAAACTGGTCAACAAATAGCCGCTTGTCGTACTACAAGTTTCCAAACCTAAATACAGTTTGAAGAGAAAATTAGGACTGCTGATCCTGAAAATTCTTTAGTCTAGCATTGTTGCTGAGCAGTTCACAGTAAATTTGACAGTTTCAGCTGACACAGATAACTGTATCATGAACCTTTATAAAACATTATCAGGCAATGTTCAGGGATATTTTGTGTCAGAAAGTTTCACTGAGCGCCGTGGATTTTTCAAAATTTTCTTTTCTTGTTTTCAATGCTTTTATTTTGGCAATTCCTTTGGTGCTCGTTGTGATTTATGGTGATATAGTATTTCAATTTTGCAGCTGTGGAGATGCATTAATTATTGAAAGTGAGTTTGTACGCTTTCTGTAATTTTGACTCTTTCTTAGTTTGATTTTGTGTTCACATATTACACCTCTGTCTTCACATACTATGCCATCACATTTGTTGGCTTCATTGCTATTCGTACGTAAGTTCTGACATATTAGGAACTACTGATGGATTGATAAACCGATTGTCAAGCAGTTTATATTGAAACATACGATATAATGCACTAGCTTAGTCGCTCAATTCATGATTTTAAAGTCTTAATCTTAAATAATTAAAAAATTACAAGTAGAAGTGCCAAAATAGGTGTTAATTGCCCCTTTGTGACCTTCTCCGACACATCGCATAGGAATAGATTTCTTTATTTAATATTCCAAAATATATCTACTGTACTTTTTAACAGTGATTAAACATTTATCTATTTTTAATGTTAAATTATCAAAATATTGTAAGGTCTTATCAGTTATTACCAATCCATCGAGAGTTTTAGGCCTATCGACCCCTAGTTTCTCTTCCAGCGTCTCGCACGCACGGTATGAGTTTCGGTTTCAGCGGGCAAGTGTGTAACCGTGTCAAGGTGGTACGGGACCTTCTGAAGGTCGGTGACCCCCGCCTTCCCGTCCGCCCGACGTCCCGTTACTCCCTCCCACCCTGTCGGCCCTCCAGCCTACCTAGCTTAGTTTGCGTGATGTCCATCGGAGAAGAACTCGGGAATTTTGATGGTTCGTCACAATTCTGACAGTTTAACTTTCCCTTCTTGTCAACTAGCTGGTTTATTACCGAAAGTGGTTGCTGCGTGCCTGGTCTGCTTTGTACAACCACATAATATCTGTTTATTATGTGGATTAACCCTACAAGGTTACCGTGGGGTCAAATCTCATCTCAAGACTGTCCTTCACATCTTAACTTTTTAAAATATACAGTTATTGAAATAAAATTTCACTAACATGTTAATTGCACTTTAAAAAACCTAATTTATAATTTTCCTTTTAAATACCAATTATAAACGGTGGAAAAAATATGGAAACACTTTCACGACAGCGATATTTTTTCCATAGATAATTTAAATTTTTAATAAGTGTGTTCCATAAATTATAATTTTTTATCACAATAATTTACTTGAAACAATAAATAGCGGAGAAATAATATTGTTCAAACTAGTTACTTTGAAATCCAAATGGCCACTACTCTGGAAAGGATAAACCTTTCGAAGTCCGGATTGTGGCAATTAATTTCCCTTGAATAGACTTTACATTTGATACCAAACGCGACCTAGGCTTACATTCAAAATTTTCATTCAACTCTGAAAAGATAAAATGTTGCTAACAGCATCAAAAAGTGTGTTCTTTATAACCATGATGATGTCCAAGATTTCACTCTTACAAGTGAAGTCATACAAAAGTCGTGAAAGCGTTTCCATATTTTTTTCCCTCCTTGTACATATGTTTATAGCTTATGGTTTCTGTAAGCTACCATTAATCAGTTTAAAAAAGAAGTAATAATCTATATTTGGAACAAGATCCGAAACTCATATTATTTTTTGAGATAAATAATAAAGCGACCTCCTGCCACAAGGCTAAATCCAATCCATCGAGCCATTTAAGACCTGCCTCACTGATTCTATTTATACTAGCTAATCCCTCCGTAAACAGCACAAGGGGCACTCTGTAACTATGTGATCCATTTTTAGGTAGATTCCCTGTAATCACATGACTGATCTAGTATCAAACCCCATTGTATTTTCAGTAGTTACATCTGTCCACGCCAGTTCGCAAGCGATTCAACAGTGTCAATTAACATTCTTACATATGAGACGCCAACACAACGTTGTGCGTATTTTAAGGCGAATATGAAAGGTAATATGAGTGGAAGATGAGAGTAGTATGGTTACTAACTGAGTTCGAATGTTCCTTACATTCTTACATATGAGACGCTGACACAATGTTGTGCGTATTTTAAGGCGAATATGAATGGTTATATGAGTGTAGGATGAGTGTGGATGAGTGTAGTCTGGTTACTAACTGAGTTCAACTGTTCCTCAGAAAGGGCAATTTATTAATAGCCCAACAGCCAGGGCAACTAAAGGACCTACAGCTTTACGTGGAATCCGAACCACGTAGTGCTGGTCTGATTTTCAGCTAATTGACAAGCCTGATACTCAGTTATCTCCCCCACACAACATCCGCACAATGATTACCATCCAACCTGGACACCCCAGACTTCTCTAGTAGTGTCCACGCCGATAGCAACCATCAAGCGGACGCTATGTCGGTATTAAGAGGACCGAGCATCCAACCTATCGCCTACAATCTCCCAAACACTGTCCCCATGTAGCTGGGTTACAGCACTGCGCCACCAGTTCCTCAGAAAGGGCTCTCCTAGGTTTATCCCACCTACAAGAGGTGATGTTGTTCGCGTCCACGGCAAATCTTTAAAGCTGTACGTACATCCTGGGTAGTTCTAAACGAGGAAAAAACCTAGTAGCTGGACCGTCACGAAATTGTGATCTCCCAGCTATGGCAGGTACCACAAACAATACCAATTATATTACATATATTACTCACTGGGGGTCCAATCTGATTATAATAGTTTGATTGATTATAATAAATTAGTTTTTACTGTAAAAAATTCCATTTTAATATTTTAATGTATGTTAAATATTTGTTATACCTTTTATTTTTAATCAATGTCAGTAATCACACAATTAAAGAAAAGAAAAGTTTAATTGTGTGGGCTTCCGATTATAAAGTCATCAATGTAAAACACTCATTCCAGTAGTTTGCATATCTCCATGTAAACCATAATTATCACATCTTCAAAACATGAAGAGGACATTTAAGGTTATGTTTACACAATTCATGTGGCTGGGACTTCAATTTTTTTTCTATATATAGGCTGCGTAGTAAACGATATTTTCAACGCACTGGTGCGAGTGAGAAGTACTGTGTGGTGCAAGTGAGACAGAGAAGTGAAATTCTATTGAAAAAGTGCCATAGCAACACGATGACTGAAGGCCACGTGCTGACGGCACAATAGCAATCCCCACCCATTACGTCATTACCAGCAGTGGCCATTGATTGATTTAATTAACACCAAGGAATCAAGCTTACAACGATTATACTAAATCATTATTTAGTATTCAAATTTGTTTTAGCTGGTAGCTGGCATATCACACAAGTGACAATTCAGCTACCAAAATCGTCGTTCGTTTAACACCCCCAGGATACACATACAGCTTAAGGGTTGCTTCGGACGTGAACAACATCACCCCCTTGCTCAAACTATGGATCACATAGTCAATGAGGGCCCATTGAGTTCTTTTCAGGTGGTGGGGGGGGGGGAGGTGGTTAGCTGGTCTTCATTAAACCGAAGGAGCAGTTGTTGAATGGTTAAGAAATCTGGATTTAGCTCTGTGACGGGATATCAACATTTAAACATTAAGACACAAGTACTTTGTAATGTACTTTAGTTATTATTTTATTTAGAAAGTTTTTACCTGTGTAATTATTTTAGTCTTTCATTAGTTTGGTGGCTGGCCTATGAAAGCCATACGATATATAGGATTCAAATAACAATTAATAGACAGCAATAACACAACGAGAAATAATGTCAACAATATATAGTTAATTAAACAAACTTGTATAGTTTGTATAGTTAATTAAACAAACTTGTATAGTTTGTATAGTTAATTAAACAAAATTGTATAGTTTGTATAGTTAATTAAACAAACTTGTATAGTTTGTATAGTTAATTAAACAAAATTGTATAGTTTGTATAGTTAATTACACAAACTTGTATAGTTTGTATAGTTAATTTAACAAACTTGTATAGTTTGTATAGTTAACTAAACAAACTTGTATAGTTTGTTTAGTTAATTAAACAAACTTGTATAGTTTGTATAGTTAATTAGACAAACTTGTATAGTTTGTATAGTTAATTAAACAAACTTGTATAGTTTGTATAGTTAATTAAACAAACTTGTATAGTTTGTATAGTTAATTAAACAAACTTATATAGTTTGTATAGTTAATTAAACAAACTTGTATAGTTTGTATAGTTAATTAAACAAACTTGTATAGTTTGTAGAGTTAATTAAGGTTTTTTTACTAAACACTGTTTCGGAAGTTGAATACTTGGGAGTGAAAGTTAGTGATGAATGTTAATAGAAACATTGACTATTAATGATTATGAGCAAAGGTAAAAAATATTAATTTTGATATCATATCATTATCAATCGAAACGTTTTAATTTTGAAGTGGGTCATTAATTTATCATAAATGTAGTGTAATATGTAGTGTAATGTGTAGATTATCACACAGTGATTTGTAAGTAACAATAGAGTGATGATGTAATTTTGGTTACCGGTGTGTAATTTTCATAATTTGACCTAACAGTGGTGACTCATTTTACAAATTCCATTTGCTTTGTTTTGTGTGACAGGCAGTTCATTACTACTGTTCTGGCAATGCATTTAGTTATTTACTGTTATGCTATTATTTGTTCTGTTAGGAACATGAAGATATTCAGTCTCTGGTAAGATATAAAATAATAAAATCGATATTATATTTTTTGTAGTATTTTAAAACGTTACCATAGAATGTGATATATAATTTTATTCAGTTAGCATGGACCAGCAGCCTGTACATGAGCTTTATTGAACGAGTACAATACTGCTGGCTCAGTTGGGGATTCGAACCTTGGAAATTGCCCTCCGCAGTCCGAAGCATTTGCTGCTGAGCCACCAGGCCGGCATACATTCATTCTATGCTAATTTTGTGCTAGATTAGTGCAAGTGTGATATCCGGGTGAGTTCGTTTTCAAAAATATTTGATTCCTGGGGGGTGGTCCCCCCAGACCAAGCCAGGGAAGGCTTTTGTCCCGATTGACCCCCCTGATCAAAACTCCTTCCGCCGCCACTGATCAATACTTGCTGTTCTTTTTGACTGTAGAAGTAACAATTACATCGTTCTTAGAAGCGAAGAACTTTGAGCTTACGGGTAACCTGCCCTTCTTCCACACAGATATGACTTAATCATCAAGCCTCCAAAACACTAAAATTGGACCTCGTATTTTTGTGAAATGTGAATGCTCGTAATACTCATACCTGCAACTTTAAGCCAATGTAAATATATCTTCGGGACAGTGAATCTTCCTCAATAAAATCTGATTCCACGTAATGCTTGCGAGTTTATATTCTTGACATCTTTTTCTGTAAATGGTTCATTTGCGTTCACGGACGACGTATCTTGTGGGAAATTCTTTCAGTGAATCGTGCACTAACCTTAAATGCTTTTGTAGAATACCTAATTACTAACAGACTTATAATCACTTCATTTGTGAACTGAATCATGGAGATGAAAAGCAAAAGAAAGTGACCAATTGAGTGAATACCCCACACCCGCATATTAGATGACTGCCATATTGTGTAATAATGTTTATTACGGGGTCGTTCCACCATAAAGTTACACGCTTAACTCCACTAATGAACACTTACTTATAGTCATTTATCTATCCAACTTCCGTCAGGCACCAGCGGATAGATCAGAAATCACAAGTCATTATCTCCTCTCCACAACCGTTGGTCTTACATCGAGTATCTACGGGATTTTATTAATACTATACATGTTTTATGAACGGAAGGGTTGTGGTAACATTGAATAAATACATATTAGGGTGAAATAAAATACTGTACAGGTTAAGTCACGTACCCCCTAAATTGTTTCCACTATTTATAAAATATTTTCTTTTCTAATATGCTATTATTTTAATACTATCCCACTCTACATTTAGAGTGTTTCTATAATATAAGGGATCACTTGTAGTCCAAGATCTAGAAGTCAACTTTGA
Organism: Stictocephala bisonia; assembly: GCA_035578905.1. Taxonomy (NCBI): domain Eukaryota; kingdom Metazoa; phylum Arthropoda; class Insecta; order Hemiptera; family Membracidae; genus Stictocephala; species Stictocephala bisonia. The sequence goes on from JAQJVL010000029.1 coordinate 342,094, forward strand.
AGTTTTAAATAGAACCGTGGTCATGTGATATGCCATTTAACACCACCATTTCAAGCTGAAAACGACAGTGCGATCAGAATTTAAAAAGGATGTTTCATTCTGTTGTCATTAATTATTTACAGTACAAGTAAACGTCATAAACACAAATTTATTACAATATAAGCACAAAATGCACAAATATATTACAATACAAGTACAAAATGCACAAATATGATGATGATCGATTTCGGTGAACCGCGCTCACCTTCCTCATACCAGAGGGATTCACAAAAGAATTAATTATTTTGTTATTTCATTTAATGGATTATTGCCCAAGTATTAAAAAAGAAAAAAAAAATATATATATATATATATAGTTTGTCATGGCTAAAACAAAACAATAAAATCATAGAAAACAATAAAAACACAAATCTGGTTTTGTTTTAGCTGTGACAAATCAGGTTTAATAAGATAAATATAATATGGCCCTGGCCAATTAAATAAATTAATTTAAATATTAATTGTGTATATTTATTGCATTATATGCAATATATAAGTATTCTTATTATTATTGAAATTATCAATAATTAAAGAGGCAGGCCAAAATTACCTTATACAACTTACAAGGTATAATTTATAGTTTACTATTACTGCATTAAATGTTATTATAATTTTGAACAAATGCCTTCAGAGCTAACACTGTAAGGCTTGAAAGGCCATCGTGTTACAGTGGCACCTGAACATTATTGATAAATACATTACACAGTAACAAGTTAGTTCAAAGACTAAACTATGTTGGATTTCACGAACTAAATTTTTTTAAACTGAAAATAGAGATCTTTACTGCTTGCAAAGAAATATGTAAACATCCTCTCACGAATGCATCACATTAAACCTTAGATATACCGAATAAATAAAATCATGCTTTTTGTCTTAAGCAAATAAAAAAAAGTTAAAAAAGAATACAATTTTAGGCTTAATTGATGACTGATTGAATTTGGGTTGGGTTGAATGAATGAGTCACAATAAGACAGTAGTCCTATTGTTGTTTATTCCTTGTCCACGGTCCACTTATGCTCTGCCATAAGAAAATAAATGATTACTAATTATATCAGCTTAGGGATCACCTATAATATTTGAATGTGTAATCCAATATGCGGATTTTTTTAGAATGAATTCTAAACATTTTAGGTTTTCTTCTGATTAATTCATCATCTAGCATTATTATTTTTATTTTGCACTAACAGTCATACAAATTCACAAATATATGAATAATTTTACGTCTCAATAATTTTGAAGATCCACTATTAAAGGTATTAATCAATTTTCTTACCATACATTCCCTAGCTTAGGAAAGGAAAGGGGATTTAACTATCTTTATATGCCTCCATTGCATGGTTAATTCTTTTTCGAATTGATCTATTCTCCTTCCCTGTTCCTTTTCAACCTTACTCTGCCCATTCCCCAAAGACTATTGATATGTGCTGAGAACTTATCAGACAGAATAAGAGAGAGGGCAGTACCGTACATTACAAGGTGAACATTACTGATAAAACTTAACAGTAAAGGCAAGGATTTTAACACGTGCTATCTCTAACCCAGATGCAAAGTCCTAACGCCTTGGACCGCTCGGCCTCTATGTCTCCTTGAAACAGTAACAAGACTGGCTACACTTCATGAAAACACAAAAATGCTTTTATATGAGCTTTCTCTATGCAACACACGCTGGATTGAGAGAAAGTAAAGGCGATTGGCTACAAACTGTTTACAAAAGCTATCTATCAGCTGCTATCCCTTCAGCCACAAAGAAGCTGCAAGAATGCACAAAAAAGTGAGATGGCTGCCCCAGATGCAGGATAACGGGAGCCGGTGCCTGACCATGGCATCAGCTTCAAAGACGTGCGGTCCGGCGAACTTGTAAAGGACGTGAAGTGAGTAAAGGTCGATTCTGAGGAACCACTCAACAAGGACCGATAAGGAGCCGTGAAGGAAACCTGTGAGATAAATACGGTATTGCCATAAAACTGGCCGGCGTTTTTCTTTATCCCACCTGGGTGGGTTTAAGTGACAGGTGTAGAATCAGGAAGAGCTACTCGGAATGCATACTTATCGCACCAAGAGGTTCCTGAGGTTTTATATGCCGACAAAGAAGCAGGCTAACACTTCTATGACAGTGTATGTGCGTGCATGATCCTGCCATAAAACTGTTTAACAATCCTTTCTCCTTGAGCGTGGTCTTTGCTGTCAACGTGTCCAGACGTACGCACTGCGTAGTGACCATAAGAAAGTGATTATTAACTAATTTATCTAAGCTAGTAATCTACGGATTAGTATGTACCCTATTTAATGTATTTTAAAAAGTATTCTTATATCTTAAGAAAAACGCTGAACAGTATATACATCATTAAACACTTCAATATCAATGAAAAAATTAAACTAAGTAGTAAGCAGATATTTAACCATGTTAGGCCTATGCCACATAGAGTAGGCTAGGATAATATCTTTTGTTTTGAGGCATAATCTTGCTGTTTACATGGTTGTAAATGATAATGAAGAGAAATAAAAACTTGGTCAGTGTTTAGTTTGGAAAATAAGCCTTTCTTTTGAATGAAGACTTGTTCTACTGCGTTTCAAAGAAATTTCTTCCTAAATATTGATGTGAAAGGATATCATATTCGATATGCTAGCAGTCCACATATTCAATATGTGTGAGGAATCCTCTTGAAAAGCTGCTCAGTTTGACTTAAGTTACACCATTAATGTTAGGTTATGTTTGTCAAAGACATTTTTTTTCTTGAACATTCCTCCATTCCTGTGAAATGATTTAGTGCATTAATTACTTAGAGAATATGGAAGTTCTAGGAAGATATGCCTTCGACAAACATAACCAACAGTCATGGTCTAAATGTACGCGACTTTGCACGAAATCTTCTGTCTCACCAAACATTAAAATGATGACATCGTCTCTACGTTCTAGGAAGAAACTACTTTAATATACATAACCTAACCATAAAGTCGCGACTTAAAATAACTAAGAGAATTTGCAAGAAGACTCACATCACAATGAATGTACGAGATCGTTTAACAAGAACGTTCAAGGAAGAAATGGCTGTAATAAACATAACCTAAATGTAATGGTGCAACTTAAACCAAACTGAGCAGCTTTTCAAGAGGACTTCTATCACATAGAGTATGAATCGCTAGCATATCGAATATGATATCCTTTCACATGAAGAAGGAATAAATGTCTTTGAAACGCAGTAAAACAAGACTTCGTTCAAACGACAGAGTTATTTTCCAAATTACACACTGGCCAAGTATTTATTTCTTGTCACTATCCTTTACAACCTACTCACAAGTGACCTACTTGTATTGAACTCTGTCAACAATTCCTTCTTGGAGTGTGCGTATGCCAACCATTATTCGGCGACTGAAATTAGAAATAACTGGAACGAGCCGCATAGAGAATCACAGTGAAAGCTGGGATGTTGAGTAAGCATCTGTGTCATGTATCTGTGAGTGTGAGGTCACATACCGGAAACCGGAAGGGACTTTCTCATCTGTGTCATGACTCCCCTTCTTGATGGATCTTATTTGAAGGCTTCGTTTGTGTGTAGTCGTTTTTGACTGTACTATTGAATGAGTTTAACGTTGTCTGAGTCACAGTAAATCGTTGTTGATAGACTTTTTGGTAGTAGTAAACATTATGGATTTTAAAGTGTTAACTTGAATTTCATGCTGCCAAGATTACTTTCGATTTTATGTATATGTTTACTTTTGATAATTTTGACGATTTCAACCAACTCTACCACAATACAATATATATATATATATATATATATATATATATATATATATATATATATATATATATATACCATTTACCATCGATGTCTTCTCCGTAGTCGTCAAGACCAGGGAATCGTCAGAGTTGTAGTGTTGAGTGAGCTTTGGCCCTATTTATGCTCATCAAAAAATTCTGTTAATTTGTAATATGGCCTATCAATTAGATAATTTTTTAATGTTGTAAGAAAGTTTTTATTATGGAGTTGTAGTTTTAAATTTTGTGGTAGTAGATTGAAGATTTGTATAGCCATAGCTTTAGGGTTTTTAATTGATTTTGTTAGTCTGTGATGCTCTGAGTTAAAATTGGTCTTTACTCTAATATTGTATTTGTGGCATTCTGATCTAAGTGTTGGGGGATTGTTTTTTATGAGTTTGATTAGTTCGAGGATGTATAATGATATTACGGTTAGGATTTTATTTTGAATGAAAAGGTTTTTGCAGTGTTCTAGGTATTGGGTTTGTTCTATGGCCCTGATTGCGTTCTTCTGTTGTTTCATTATTGATGTTATTAGGTATTCATTTGCTCCTCCCCAGGCGATTATTCCAAATCGGAGATGTGATGCAAAGAGAGCATGGTATGCTATTAGTGCTGTGTCTTTATTTGTGATTTCTCGGAGTCTGCGAAGGGCGAAAGTAGTAGAGGCTAGCGTTTTTTCTAATTTAATTATGTGTGGTTCCCATTTCAGGTTTCCATCTAGTGTTATACCGAGGAATTTGGTTGATCTTGCGGTGATGATTTCGTTGTCTTTGGGTATTTCTTGTGTATTTTGGGTTTTGGTGGAGAAAGTAATGTGAATTGTTTTTGATTTGTTGATGTTAAGTTTTATTTGATTAAAGCCAATTGTAGCTTGATCCAGTAGTTCATTTATTTGAGTGTTTTCAGGTAAAGTCTTTTGCAGGGGTCTTAGAATAGTGGTATCGTCGGCAAACATTATACATGTGCTATTCCCTGGTAGAAGTTCTGGGAAAGAGTTGATATATATTAAGAAGAGTAGGGGTCCTAATACTGATCCTTGGGGTATTCCTGATGTTGTTTGTTTTAATTTTGACCTGGTTTTTATTTCGATGTTTTGGGAAAGTTGTTCAATTTCGATGAGTTGATATCTGTCCGTTAGGTAGCTGGTAAGCCATGAAAGTGCTTTGTTTTTAATATTTAGAGTTTTATATATATTACTACTGTTATATTAGTTATATTATATTATACAATACCACTGTACGTGTATGGGTGGGCGGGTGGGTCAATACCACTGTACGTGTATGGGTGGGTTTCCTTGGTCATGGGTTATGATTCTGGGGTAGCCGAATATGCAAAATAAACTAAGTAGCGACTTGGCTACTGTATTTGAGTGCATACTACACAACCTTCTTGACCCACCCACCCACCCATACATGTACAGTGGTATTGACCCACCCGCCCACCCATACACGTACAGTGGTATATATATCTGAGCCAAAGTGTTGATCCGGAAGAAATATGAAAAAGTGGTTGAACAATATGAATTTAAAAAATGTTTCTTGAAACCGATAAGTATTGATATTAATAATTTTCTCTTAAACCCCCGGACAAAACATATAAAATGACAGCGATTTTAACTTTTATATGAGACAATCTAAAACTTTGTATGTTCTGTTAAAAGGGGGGAAAATGGCCAATATCAAATTCCAAAACCTTTTCAGATCTTAAGTTATAGCTAATTAGCGTCCATTAAATACACCACTTTTTTTAAAAAACTATAAAGTAAAATACATTCTAATTACCAAAATTTAGGTTCAGAAAAAGTTAAACCAGATCGCAGTTGCAGTCTAGATATGCATTTAAAACGGGCAATTTGCCATGTATTTTACAAAAAGAGCGTTAAAACTTTAAAAAATATACAACTGTAAATGCAGCATTAAATGATTAAACGAGTAATTAAAATTAGTATATAATCAAATACAGTAGTCGCAAACTCCAAAAGAGCGAGAACTGACTGTGTAGCGAGTGTGGTAGGTATGCAAGAATTAATGTTTGAACATGAATTTACATTAATTTATGTACATTAATCAATGCAACTGAATACCTTACATTGGATCCAGAGCATTACTAGAATTAAGATCTAGGGGTTGTATTGTGATGTGTTCGTCAATTCGTGAGTAAGCCTATATCAAATCAAAATTTATAGGTTAGGTTAGAAGTGATGCAAACTCATTTTGCAGCAACAGTGTTATGAACAGTGAATGTAAAATGTCTGTTATGAATAAGAAGAACTGTTGAAAACCATGACACTTTCTCTAAGTATGCTTAGTAATTAATTGTTAGATAAAACTACTAATCTTCTTGCAGAGGAGAAATGGCCTCATGGGCAGTCAGAGCCGGCCCAGGAGGATGTGCTTGGTTTCACTTGACACCCAATTCAGGGGATCCTTTCACTTTTTCCAATAGTTCCCTATTCACATAAGGGGTTTCCAATGCCACAGCGACACGCTCCATCGTGCGTAACCCAGATCCGCCTAGCCGGTATGTGGACTCATCGTGCATTCCATTCGCAGGTGTTGGCACCTGTTTCCTCTTCCGTTCACCGTCTCCCTCCCTTCAGTCCTTGGGCGCGTCTTTTTTATTTCAATATCAACATAAACACTGAGAAACTTAAAAATTAGTATGTCTCTGATTTATTTATTTATTCAAACGGTGCATACCATTTATATAGAAAGGAAAATATATAGTTATAATAATAATACTAATCCAAAGTTGAAAACAACACAACCAATATCATCTTAAGATAGGCCTATAATAATATTTAAGTATAACAACCTGACATACTAAATTATTGAGTCATTTAATATAAACTAAGTTGGCATAGTCAATAGTCTTAAGAATAAATAAATAAAAAAAATAATAATAAACAAACAATGGATGTAAGGAAAAAATTAGTATTTCAGTATCAGTTTCAATACTATACATACAATAAATAACAAATTAATCAATAACAAAAAAAAAAAATAAATAAATAAAAAATAATAACCATGGATAAATACTGCATATAAAACAAAGTTCTCAATGATTATAAAGATTACATAAATTAAAAAGAAGCTATAGTAAAAGCACAATAAAATAATAATAATAGTAAATATGTATTGTACAAAAAAGAAGAATAAATTAATCAAAAACAAAAGATAACTAGAAATTAAAATAGTTAAAAAAGATTAACAAAAATTTTTTAAAATGGTCTACAAATCTTAACTTATAACATCGGTGCTAATTTACTTTTAAAATAATAAGCAGTTTCATTTAAAAAGTCAATCTTTTTACCAAATTCGCTTCCTAAAAAAGGGAGTTTTGAGCTTTAAAACTTCGACTAGATAAGCATTCTAACTACCAAGCAAACTTGTGATTTGCTACATATATAAAGTTCTCAGGCAGTACTATAAGTCTTGAAATTAAAAATCCACCATTCACTTGGGACCTTTTCTAGAGGTCCAAGATGATCTTGTCCATATTAACTGTGCGATATGTTTGTTTTGCAATAATAATAAACAAATTCCATTTCGAATAAGGTAGGGGAACATTATGAAGCCTTCAGAAAACTTCATATTAATAAATAGGAGCTCCATTTCTCCTAAACATTGAGGAGGGGGAACCTTTTCTTAAGGGGTGTGTAGGAGTCATTGTTCAGGTAAACAAAGAAATTTTACGATATCAGCTGATCTGAGTTTTATATTGTATTAGGGTAAATGTCTATCATTTAAAACTCATTAACATTATTTAAAGTGCAAACAATAATAAGTCAACTTACAGTGCAAGGCATAACTAAGAACGTCTTTAAAAATGGTAGGATTTTTTACCTTGCTTGCAAACTAAGATTGAAAATAAGCAAGCTATAGTATACTAATTCTAGATTCAACATAGTTAGAATTTATTTAATTTTCCAAACAGGTCATAGGCATGTTTAGTTTTAAAATATTTAAAAAATAGATTAGCATGAACAATCTTAGGTTTGAACAAGTCTTGTACTCATAATTCGTTGAATATAACACTTGCCGAATAATAAAAAGTAATAATCTTTCTTCTTATATGGGTTGGTTGTTTTGATGTAAGAAATACTTTTAACTTTTTAAAGTCTACTTAGAGTCCATTTAATTAATGTGGGGACACGCCAAATCGCTAATTATATTGATACAATTTGAAACCATTCTTCTCAAAATGAATGTATACAGTGTCAATGAATTTATTGTTAAGTTTAACATGTATTAATTTTGTGCCAATACTTTTTACTAAGAAGGTAACTTTAGACTCCATATTTGAATCAACTGTCGTTTATGCAAAAATGCCTTTTTGTGGAAATAAAGAATTTTATTTATGGCCTGAACTACCTCTTTCTCTCTCTTAACCCCTTTCAATAGCCAACCACTATATGGCACTGGTTGATTCGGTTTCATTGGGTCTTAACTTTTTAAACATATTATCTCATATAGTATTACAATAAATAACTAATTAATTGTTTTATAAGCGATCACAAATGTTCACATTTTTAAAAATATGTAATTTTTATAAACTGAAATTAACTGTTTAACTTCCATCTGTTCCAGGTAGTTGAGCAGTATGTTCTTTCCCACTGCAGTCCTCTGCATGCTACATGCAGCATCTGCTATCACTCTACCTAAGGAAATTGTTAACACGACTGCCAACGAGAGCCAGGCAGCTTCGGTGAAAGAAGTTTCCCAGCCTCCCATGACAGTCCAGAATGCAGCCCCTCACGATTATCTCTTGCCCGGATATTACACATTTAACAAAGGGGAGCCTTTTTTTGTTGAAAAGGATCCATTAACAGGAGCAATTGATTTTAGCAAAAAAACAACTCCCACAGGCTCAGATAAAGTTGAATCAAACACATCATCTAGTCCTGTAGATGAGAAAGGAACAGGATCAACCGAGACTGATGGTGATTATTTCTACGATGATCAAGATGTGGAAGGAGATGGCATAGACAGGAAAGATGGAAGTCTTCATGGTCCTAATATTTATCGTCCAAATGAAATTTTTCAGAATCCTTACAAAATATCACCAGACCTTCATCAATTTTTAAACTTACCAGTTCATTACAGTTCAAGTGACAAATTTCCTCTTATTTCTAGTTCCTATGCAAATACGAAAATTCAAGGAACTGGCAGTTCTTCAAATACTTATAGCAATCACAAATATGTGACGTCATCAACACAATCTCCTTCTTATTACACAATGCCAACAACTAGATATTCAACACCAAAGCCACAATATCAGTTTACGACCACAACAACTTCTACTGCTCCACCGACAACAAAACCAACTTCAACGACAACAGAGGCAGAAGAGGAGTATGAAAATACTGACTATGAGTATGAAGGAGAGGATTCCGGACCCTTTTTAGACAATCAAGCAGTTCCCAGTGAGTATCACACATATAAGCCTGAGACAACTAAATACACAATAACAACTTACAGACCAACAACCAGTAGATTTACAACAACATCTAAGCCTACAACTACTTCAGTTCAACCAACAACAACAGAGAAGTCAAAACAGCAAGTCAGTATTGTAACATCACTACCAGTAGATATTTATTATTCAACATCTCAAGAACCAACAGTGGAGACTAAAACATATCCATCATCACAAATAACTTCCATATCAAGTAGCACTGTGAATTCATCAACAAATATTTCTGACTATTCAGAAGGAGTTACAGCAACACAATCATCAACTGAAACTACTAAATTGATTGAAAATCAATCAGAATATCTTCCGACTGAAGGCTTTTTCTCTGGATATGGAGAGGAGCCTTTCAGGCCAATATTTGGACCTTTAGACACACCTGCTAAACACGAGAGTAATAATCAAATTCAGTATAACAAACATGAGTTTTTAAAACCAAAACCAACAGAACTAAATGAGTTTCAACGGTTACCACCTCAACAAAATATTCCTTACATTCAACGACCTCCATCGCAGACACTACCTCCTCAAATGGAGCCACCCAGACCTGATGCTCCACAGGCTTATTTTCCTGACCAGCCAGTGAAACTTGTACCAGGTCAGCACACATCAATCAGTTTTGGAGATCACACAAAAGTAAACACGATAAGCAGGCCTATTCAAGAGTATGAAAGACCACCTCCAGTATCCACAAAATACCAACCACAAGAGACAAAACCTCCTCAGAGTAGGCCTAATATCCAACCAGTCTATGAGGGTAGACCCATAGAGAGGCCCATATCAACAGTAAGGCCAAGACCTAATGCAGAGATTCCAGTGAAATCAAATTTCAAAACTCCAACTAAAATTGAAAGTCACTTCATAAAGGTATCTCCAGATCAAGAAAATCCGAGCTATTCCCTTCAAACATCATTTTCAATTGGTGTCCCATCAGGACAGGGTGATAGAGAACATCCAGAAGCCCACCCAGCACAAGGAGTCGGTCAAGTCTTCTTTCCTGATAATACTCCTGCAGAAAACACACCTATTGAAGCAAATTTAAACATTCCGTCACAAGTTTTGAGACCTCCAAATAATCGAGTTCCTATTCAAAGTTATCAACCCAATAGGCCTGGATACAGGCAACCCATTCATGCACAAACACGACCTCCCCTACCATTTCGATTACCTAATGACGATCTTCAGCCTCCCTCTGGAGAAACAGATAACTATCCTCGTCCACATTGGGAAAATCATAGCAAACCATTTCATGGACCAACACAAAATGCCATTCCTAAAAAAGAAATAATTTTACCTCAGTATTATCCAGGACTAAATAGGGGGAAACCTGAACATATTCAACGTCCAGATTTGCCAAATATATTACCTCAGTTTAGACCTAATGCAAAGGTGGGGCATTCTGAATACCACCAAGCATTCAGTCCTCCTGGAGATAGAGTGAAAGAACCTGTTGATACACTGCAACCTCCACCACTGCCTCAACCTCAGCATTTAAGAATTAACAGAAATGACGATGAGTCAGATGTAGATCGAGAATTCCCTTCGCTAGAATCAAAAGGTGATCCTCTGGTGCACAGGCGGTCGGGTCCTCAGCCAGGTAGAGTTACTACTCTTCAGATGATGCAACAGAATACTCAGAGAAAACCAAGTATGCATACAGAATTGCCATCAGACACCAGACAATCAAGTGATAATGATAAACCAGTTTTTGTGGTTTACCCAAGTGTGCATGGAATTACCCTTAGACCTACTCCTGATGAAGCTGTTGTTATTGGAACACGTTCTCAAAGGCCATTGCCTCCCGCCAATCTCGAGAAAGATGACCTTGACACTTTTCCCTTGGATGACAACAAACATTTTCCTATTCCAGGGAGGGATAGAGTTGACACACCTATTTTGAAAACCAAAGTTACAAAACCCGTAGTAAAGAACGAATTTCCTTATGCGATAATAAAGCCTAACACAAATGATATGGCAGAGGAAAGAATTCTAGTACCTAATTCTGTTTTAAAGGAATATACTGCATTTAGTCCGACACCGTCAAGCAGCACTGAAGAAACCAAGGACCATGATTCTGAAATAAACCTAATACCCTATCTCCAGGATTATATGCCATTTGCTACAAAAAAACCTCAAATATTAGTGAAGCCACCGAGTAGTGTAAAAACAGACTCTGAGTCACCACAAAAACCGATTCAACCGAACCACATCATTTCCACCACATTGAATGCTAGTTTGGCAAAAATAACTACTGAGAAAGTTGCGCAAAAGAAAGTGGACAGTGAAGAGAAAGATGGATCTGAAATGACAGTATCAGCCACAATGTACACACAGCATAGGCCTACCAACCACAAGTCTCCGGTCGTTTATACGCCATCTGAGCCTCAACCACAGGGCTTCCAAGCCCCTTTCATGGCCAGTTTGAGTGCACCCCAAAGCCACGGATGGTCTGTTATCACAGACAAAACACTACAATCTGCCACTGAGGAGTCAATACCAGCGTCTGAGAACACAGATGGTGACGACACCAAGTTTGATATAGAACACTTTAAACCTCAGCTGTTTGGAGGATTTAAGCCGATCTTACCATCAGCAGAAGAAGAATCAGGGCTTGTTACTGGAACATCTGATAAGGACAAGGATGTATTGCTCAGTAAGGCAGACAGGGAAGAGTGAGTAAATAATAATAGTATGTGTTTTGGATGTTGCAAAACCAGTTATATTTTGATGTATAAAATTGATTTTTTTCATAAACACCCCCGAAGAAAAATTATTTGTATGGTTATCAAATTTAAAACTATTCTAAATAAATTACTATTAACTTATAAATAAAATCTTATAATAAAGTTAGTAAAAAAGTACTAAACACAAATAATATATGATCTTTCATGGACAATTTATTTCAGTAATTATTACTAACTATGTTTATTTGTTTTGACAAAGATAAAAAAATATTTTGTAGAAAATAGAACAGAAATCGAATTACAATTTTCAATCATGTAAGTTTAATGAAGTCATGAGATTACAGTTAAGATATAGAATGAATTATGTACATATAATGAGTTAGATATAAATACTTAGTTACAATGTAGTTGTTAAGATTAGCACGTTGCAAATCAATATTTGCACGACACACAATGTGTAAAATAAGAGACTTTATTTTATAATATTTTATGTACAGTCATGGAGCCAAAATTTTATAAAACTATTAAGTGCTATTTATTATTAATTCTTTAATATTAATTATTTTATTTTTAGGATTATTTATGTATTTAATATTTATTTTTACCAATTATTTATTAATATTTATGTTAGTGTTAGTTTTTAAGTAAATCATTACTATTGCACCAGAAAGAAATGATACTAATAATTGTGTACAATAAAACATATTAATTTAAGTGTGTAATACTATAAGTTAACTTGTATATTAATTAGATATAAATCTTGCCAGTGGATATTTTTAGATACATGGTCTTTGCATTTCGTTATAGATACAAACTAGTATCTAAAATATTCCAAATGATATTTTAATTTTTCTACTATACATATATTAAATATATAAAAAAATAACATAATCTTTAATAATCACATGGATTTGTTAGTAAAAACTACCACACCTAAGAACACCGAGGTTTAACTTAAAATGAAGCTCTTAAACTCAAGGTGTGTTAGGCCCGATGTACAAGTCAGGTTTTTTTTAACGTGCGACACCTTTTGTTCTTTCCGTGTTCAGTTAAGTTCAAAAGTGGAAGTAAAAAGGAAAAGCGCTGCTTTTACTTAACTTGCGTACAAACACTGTATTGTTAACAGAGAAGATTTTGGGATCATCCATATACTGACTTGAGACTTACCGGAGGTAGATTTAAAACAAGTTTTGGTAATTCAAAGAACATCCCTGATTAATTTTTCAATCATTTTTGGAAGAGCATCAAGAGTAACAAATGTGATCAAATCTAAAGTCCATGGTTTTTCACTAATAAATAGTTACATCCACTATGCCATTGTTTGCCATACTTGCGTTAGAAACACGGCCGTGTGCACTGCCCAATTGAAATTAATGTACTGTCACACATATATGGTTGTGGTTCCAGGGGGAACTACGGCACACTTTTGGTCACAAGGTAAACGTCAGGCACCGCAACGGCGACAAGTGTGTAGCGCCCCACGTGTCTCTGTGTTCTATGGACCACACATGCATGAATGCAGCGGCGCCGCACGTTAAATAACCTGACATGTGCATCGGACCTTAGTTCTTACATTTTACTAAAATAAACCTTCTCCAAGTTAAAATAGCTTTTAAATTTAATCACAAAGGACCTATATAAGAATTATAATAAAATTACAATATTCAAACTAAGCAGCAAATGTTACTGATCAATTTTGATATAAATATTTAATTAAACCTTCTGACTAAAAATATAACATCAATATTCCTTTCTTCTGAATATTTAATTTGATTTATAATTAGGACCTTTAAAGTCTATTTTAAAATTACATTTTTTGTTTATTTTAAGTACACCAGATAAGATTAACAAATTGATTTCGATTTTAAATAGAAACTCTTAGACATAATATACATATGCCACGAGAAATTTTTTTTTATTAATGTTAGCCTTTTTATTCTCATTTCAACCCCAACCTTGGTGAATGTTAACTTGTTCAAGATTCATGTATATTATTTTAGAAGTCATCAAACATTTGTATTATTTTTATAAAATTCAATAGAATAATGACTTAAGTGATAAATTATAAGATTGTAGAGGTTTTTATTTTAAAAATTTTTCAAGTGGACACTGTCTGATATTAGAATAAGCACAGTTCTTGCAGCTGCTTAAAAACCTTTTTACAAGTCCATGAATATGGACAGGGTATCATCTTACCTGGAATAATTATAAAGGTCATTTGGAATATGACTCACTAGGTGAGGGGAGGGGAACTGGCCCAAGGGTAGCCTGAGGATGGGTTGAAAGCTCATTTTGTACCTAGTCACCCTGCTGCTTTTTATATAACTTATTGATCCACAATGTGACTTCTTACCTTAAGTATTGTTCTTGTTTAAATAAATTATTTATTGTAAAAAAGACAAAAGGCTATCTCTTTCATCCTTATATAGTACATTAATTAGTCTAGTATGTTGGATATACAGGGTGGAAAAAAATATGGAAACGCTTTCACAATAACATTATTTTTTTCTAAAGATAATTTGATATTTAAAATTTTTTTTATAATAATTGTGTTCTATAAAGTATAATTTTTGATCAGAATAATTTACTTAACTCTGTTAAATAGCGGAGAAATAATATTTTTAAATTAGTTACTTTGAACTTCAAATGGCCGCTACTCTGGAAAGATAAACCTCTCGAAGTCCGGTTTGCGGCAATTAATTTCTCTTGAATAGACCTTTCATTTGATACCAAACTCGACCTAGGCTTACATTGAACATTTTCATTCAACTCCTCGTGGGCCGTCCCCTTGAAAAGATTAAATGTCACCAATGGTGTCAAAAAGTATGTTTTTTGTAACCATGATCATGTACAAAATGTTACTTTTACAATTGAATTTATAAAAAAGTTGTGAAACCGTTCCCATATTACTTAATAAATTTTTTTCTAAAGGGTTCAGCTGCTAAGGCTTTCATTGTACCTAGTAAACCGTATAAATTAGGCCAAACATGCTTCTACATAATGTTCTTCAAATCTGTAGAAATAGTCTTAGGCATTAATTTAAATTATAACATATGGTCCTGGTGGTTGAATACTAGTCACCCTCCTACACTGCTTGATTTCCTGGGTTTAATTCCTGCGATAGCATTTGAAAATTTTAGCCCCAGCATGGTGAGGTGATTTACAAGCTATGACCTGTTTTGGTAACGGACGATTAAATTAACAATGTAATGACACATGTACAAAACCACACGACCCCGGGTAAACCTGCTTCCACTAGCAGATCATTATTATTAATAAAACTTGGGTGTGAAAGTAAGACCCTAAAACATTTCTTAAATAATCATTTCCTAATAAGGGACTTATTAGCAAAAAAATATTTCAATTATCTTTTGGGCCAGTAGAAAAATATATATTTTGACTTCCACAAAACCTCAAGGTATATTAATATTATAAAGAATAATATTTTAAATTTGAAATGTAATTTTTTTCATCTATTTTCGCCAGTGGCTTTTTCAACTTAATCTACAAACGTTTTGGGTGTAAATACAAATCCATTAAGTAAAAGTTTAATGGATTTGAATCCGTGACCCTCTGCATATGAAACCACTAACCACTAAGCTAGCAAGAGGCTTTAGTTTAATAATGATTAAACATTATTAGATATTCAAAAATTTGCTCACCTTTGAAGCGCAATGTTTTAAGTTTAAAACCTTGGAAAAAAGAAAATTTATAACACAGTGGCTTGAATAAAAGGCTCTTTTTAAGTACCAAATTTCAAGTGTCCATGAGTAATATCGACCAACAACCTTGCAGGGGATCTTCGTCTTCAGCCATAACATGAACTTGACTAAGGCTTTCCGAGCGATCAGCCTACAACCTTACAAAGGACATCAGCCTTGAAGCTCAAAAGAGGTTCCTCTACAACAGAAGGCATTCTGCCTCCCACAGAGCGTCTGTGCATGGCTAAATCTCACCCTTCAACTTTGGGGAATATCCCAAAGCTCTGCCTTTAGCTTTGCTTAAGAAGCATGCACTCAAAAAACTACAGATCCCGAAATTGATTAAAAAGTTTAAACAAACTTTTTGAACAAGTAAATATGTGTTATAAGATAATGGTTTGAGGTAGAGAAAAAAGTTAAAAGACTGAAGTTGTAGATTCCTAAACATGAACCTTTAATTGGATTAATAATGTTAACAGGCGTTTTTGTTATAAACAACATTCGTAGGCTGTGAACTACCAAATTTATGTCGATATTTATAAACACTAATTTGTTTGGGAGTATAGAAATTTTGTAATTTTTCTGGAAATTATAGATCAAGGACTTTGAATCTATTGAATATGTGACAGGAAATTATTGAAAATGCCTGGACATCTTATGTCAGTAAGTGAGCTAGCTTTAGATTATACAGATAGATCTAAAAAACAAACTACATAATTCTTGAACTAGTTGTTTGTAAGTTCCTTGACTTAATAAAAAAGAATAACTACAAAAAAGTTTCTAAAAGAGACTTATTTGCCTGTCAGAGTGAAATTCATAATCCTTTGTAAATACAATTTTTGTAAAAAATTTTAACGTTTATTTGGAACTTTTAATAACTTATATATGAGCGTGATTCATATGTCTTTCAGCAAACAAATCAACACATGCAGAAGGCAAATTACAAACTTAAACGTCATGTTACACACCTGGATCTATTTTTGATTAATAAAATAACTAAATTATCTACTTTTCTACTGACTTCAATCAAAATTTTAGTTTTACAGAAGTCTGGTTTTGTTACATTATATTATCATTATTATGTACAGTATGTATGAAAAATTCAACACAAAACCACAGCTAACAGTTTATAAATAAACATAACACGAAAGCATAAATGGACGAGAAACAACATTTTTGTTGTCTGGTAACATTAGTGTTCCATTTGTGTCCTCATATTATGTGTATTTGTAAACTATTTTGAGAAAAACTGGTTTTAAAACTTTAAACTCACATAGAACCCACATTTTTCATATTTAAGAAATATGTCAGATATCAAAACAAAACTAAACACATCCTTTTTCAGAATAACGGTCGTAGTTGTTAAAAAACACACTGGCAGAATTCATTAAAATCCCGTTTTTATAAAGTAATGTAACACAAAATTAAAAATTTGAAATGGGACCTCTTGTCCGCCCCATGTATGTAATTTCCCATAATGACAAGAGATCCCTTTTCTCAGGCAGGACATTAGTTGCTTTTAAAGACGTTTTTATTACTTTTTTCTAGTCTAAATTATTTTAAATAGAATCTTATCAATATCAAATAAAACTGCAAGTCGATCTACTTGAGTACAATTCTAAAAGTGATGCATTCACAGCTGTTTCAAATGCTGCCAATGCTGCTTTAGAAAAGGTAGCCGTGATGGTTTTAAACACACAAGAAACTGTCCTGCATTTAGGCAAAATTTGCTGCATTTCTCTAAATCGACGCTAGAACTCAGGGGAGGCTAGGTTTTAAAATAATGTTTCTTTCCTAATGTGTTTATGAAAAGGGACCTCTTGTCAGGCCTATGTTATTATTTTGCCATAACGACAAGAGGTCCCTTTTATCAGGCCAAACACTGACATCTAAATAAATTTTATTCAATGTTTTAATGCTTCGTCTCAACTTTATCACCGATACAGGCTTGTTAAATATAAAACAGAGTTTGATAATCGATACAAAACTGAATATCGATAATTTTAACCAAAATCAGTAGTTTCGTGAATACTTAACATTTTACTCTGCCGACAAGAGGTCACTTTTCACTTTCCGCCTCACATATATATTGTTTGTATGTTTTTCCAATTGGCTTGTGTTTTCATTTCATCAAATTTTTAAAATTAGAAGATATTTAAAAATCATGTTATACAAATTTTAACATTGCAATATTATCAAAACAGCATAGCAGAAAACTCAATTTTATCAGAAAAATTCATGAACTTCATTATAAAATTCATGAATTCCATATAAGGAAATATTGTCTTACCTGTTTAGTATTAGTCTTATGAACAACATTTCAAAGATGGCTGACTACTCTGGCTGCTCCCCTCCATCTTACGATTAAACATTGCTCAGTCATTGAAACATGAATATGCATCTATTATAAAATATATTGTATACTTTGGACATTGCACTACACTTGCTATCGACTTTTAAAATTGTTTTATCATAGAACTAACATATTTAATATAATCAATAGGTGTACAGATAACAATATGGTCCAACTGTAAATATTTATTAGTCTTCTAAACAATCTTAAAGATAAAATTAAAAATACATTTATACTCCTGGTTATGTACAAAATATTATTTTCCTAAATAATTAAAAATAAGTATTGATTTTATATTAAAACAACTTTTTGGTGGCTTGCATGACTAGTTTTGTTTTGTTATTTTGGCTTTTCATACTGATTTTTTACAAAAATAAAGTTAAATAAATACAATTTGTTAGGATATGCATGGTTACTGAAAAGGAAGTTTCCAAACACATAATTAAGACATATTTGTATGTTTCAAAACAACCTTAATTTTTTTGTATTTGCTTATACATTTGATAAAAAATGTAATTATATGATCGTTCACTATTACTTTTTGTGCTAATCCATGTAAAAAACCATAAAATACATTTACAAATTATTGTGAAATTGGTAAAATCTACTTTTAAAGGTAGTTGAAAGGCACTGACCATGTGTATAAGAAGATTTATAATATAGTATACTTGAGGTTTGCTTGGGTCAGCCGCAAACCGAATCAAACAGAACGCAACCGCACACCAAATTGAACAGGTCAAGACAGAACGCTAGCTGTCACGGAAGTTGAGTCTAGTTTCTCACTCTCACTTCAGTGGGGTTTGATCATAAAAATGCAGTTCATACAGTTTGAATAGTTGTTTTTTCTTCTTCGCTACATAAAATAAAACAGTAAAATACTTACTAATAGATTTTAATTTTATTACTTCAAAACTAAATCATATTTAATAGTGATTAGTTACTTTAATAAGGGGCAAACTATATGTAGCACAGTATTATATTGAATCATTGGAGTTAAATAGTATAGTCAAACACAAAATTAACTATATTAATTCTATTTTGTGGTGTAATTTTAGACTATTTTATATATAAGAGAATTGCTTGGTACGTAAAACAAAAGCTTATTTATGTCAACAGCAATTAATCAGCTCACATCATCGTTGTCTTGAGTCATCACATAAACTATTTCAGAAAAACACACAAAAATACTATAAACCACATAAGTGAGAGATCAGCGTGAATTAGTTTGGTTGTTATGTTGATGTATCTTTTCATCCTGCAGTCAACTGTACTGTGGGAATGGGAGTATGGTGTATGTGTATGTGCAGTAGGTTTTGTTTGATAGAGTTTGAATCATGGCAAAATATTGGGGTTCTTCACCAAAACTCCTTCAAATGTTTTTTTTCAACGTTTCAGGGCAGTGTGCGGCTGCTCTATTTAAACTCATGTAAACATCTGAGGGTCTTGTCTCGTTTGTTTCAGTGTTCGGCAGGCCTTACAAGGAACTTTACCAGAAATTAATAAAATAGTAGAGATAGGACATCAGTAAACTTACCTAAGTAGATAAATCTACTAAAAATATAGAAGACAATTGCTAATAAACACAATTTTAAAGAATTTTCGGTGTCATTTTGACATTCTCTAGGCTGCAAGAGTACAAGACCACTGACATTCAATTGTAGGGTAGGGTAGGAGTAGGAGTTGTACCAGTGGCAATGTACATTTGTGTCAACTTTGTTAGTTCAGACTGGTCGATTTCGCATCGTACATTCTTTAGCGTGATGAACATCATCATCGACAGGACCTGAGCAATTATCAACATGATCCTTGCCATCTTCAATGCTACCTTAGTGGTGAGTAAAAACATGAATATGTTCAGCCCCTGATATGATGATAGATTTCTTTATTTTGTACATCTTGTTAATAAGATATGGGTCATCATGATACGGGCAAATGGATTGACAATTGTTGTGTGTTGAATATTCTTAGTGAGATCTAATTATGCCATTGAGAATAGTAATAACACGAGAGCGGAATAATTAATACTGATCCAGTTAAGATTATTTAACAGTCACTTAACACAGCCACAGGTCACTGTGCCCCTCTCGGAAAAATCATGCAAATTAATAGAAAAATGCATTTTGGTTTGCTGGATCATGTTGGGAACTCTCTTACAGCCAACTAGTCTAATTAGGATTTGTGTACTGCACATCCTCGTATCGTTGTTTGAAGAAAATAGTGATGTTCTTGGCCACTAAAGACAGTTGTTGATAATTATGAGCAAACATATTTACACCAATGCAAAACAAAAATCACTCTGTTGGGACTTCCATGGCACAGTCAGTTAGTGTGAATGAAACCTTACATTTTAATTCAATTAAAAATAAAACTTATTTTGCATAAGCAATAGAATATGTCTAATATGTGTATTTAGTGGACATCAACTCATAAAAGTTTACTGATGCCCTATCTCGTAAATTTAAATTATCAATTAAGTTGGCTAAGTGTACTTAATTGAACAGATTTGAAATTACATAATACATTAGTACTTGACTTTCCCATCTCGTCTTGGACACTAATGTATGCACTTCGCCTGCATTAATAACATAACAATGCATTAAATAATAACAATTTTTAAATGTATTAAATCTAATGCTTTTTTAAGCAGATTAAAGCTTTAATTCAAAATCCTTAACATAAGATTTGAAGATTTATATAAATATAAATAGCTATGCTTTAATAACAATATAACAATGTTTAGCTTGAAATCTTTCCCTTAGACAATGACCTTTTAGGAAATCATAAATATCCAGAGAAATTTAGTTTATTTTCATAGCAGCATTGGAAGTTCTTAAATTCAGATCATCTTCCGCAAATCTCTATTGCAGATAATAAGTGGACTCTTTAAAACACAATACAAGCATACACACAAATAATTACATTTACTTTCTAATTTTCTTTGAAATGCCCTAAATCTAAATAGTGCAAGTATTGTACACAACACGTTTTAAGAACACAAAAATACTTAATGAACTGATTATGTACATAGATTTAGAAACATAAGAAGACTTTTTGTAAGGTTTTGATAATACTGTGACAGTTAAATGTTGTTTTAGAATATTCATACATATTGAAAAGAACATTCTATTGTATCCAAGATAAACAAAACTAAAATACTGACTTCATACACATTATATCCATCGGTAGACGATTTTCAGATTTTATGTTAAAATTTAATGACATAATACATTTCAATATTAATGAAAAAAGACACATAGCAATCTTTATAGATTTAATAACAAATTGATTAAGATATTGTAAGATCAGCATCACTTGTGTTATATATTAAATAAAATTAAAAATAAGGTTACATATTGTTTTTCATATTAGATATATTACACTGAGTCACAAATTGTTCTGCTTCTATGAAATAAATGCTCACTTTTAATACAGTACTGTAAGGTATTACACAATACCAGAACATTAATTCAGAATCTGACAGTCTAGAATTTAGAATTATCTAGCATAGTTCAGGTTTGAAAAACAAATTGCTTATGTAGAGCTTATAAAATAATTTATTGTTTGTAATGTCCAGGTGTGTGTGACTGATCGAGTTACGAGTTAGATCACCTGTACAGTAATAATACACGATCCATGATCTATTCTAAGTCATTCAGTGCTCATTTTCAGTTATCTGTAAAGCAGCTTGCTTGTGCCTGCTTTCTATTCAGAAATTGCAAAGCAGTGATATTCGTGCCTCATATAATATAGTTCTGATTATCTGATTATTGTTTTTATCTAATGTTTTCTAAACTAAACACTCTCAAATTAAAGTTTTAGCAAACCGTAATTATGTTATACTTACAATACATAAAATGAAAAAAATTGACATCAGCTGTTGGATTAAGAATGAGAAGGGAAATAAGATTACGAAAGAATACAATATTGGTCCTTCAAATATTTTTGAAAAACAAAATATAATAAAACAAATAAAGTCCTCTAAAATGAATACAAAAGACCATGAATTAAAAACAAAATTTGAAATTACCTAAGCAAGATCAGTTGGATGAAATTTTGAAAGTAATTCTTTGTTAAAAGATATAAAGCAAGACCAACTACAAAGATTAGGATAATGTACAAAAAATTTTAACAGGGAGGAATTAGGGTTGTCAGAAGATCAATCTATGAGGCCCAGTGACAATAATAATTAATGTAATAAAATTATATAAAGAACATTGTAACTTTTTTATATGAAACTCTGTCACTTTAAACTTTCAACAAACTTGTTCCAGGTTTAACTTTATTTGTAATTATTTGTGGTAGATCTATATTTTGACAATGTCACCTGTTTTCTAGCTGTGCTAGACCATAAAATATTATGCGACAATAAAGATATATTTCATTTCATCTGCATTTTCTGATGTTTACTTATATCAATTCAAAAACTGTCACAGGAATTGGGAGGTCCTAAATTATTTATGGAGTAACACTGGTAGACCACAATGCTGCTGGAGAATACAAAGGACATTTTGACAGTGTAGTTTAACTTATCTTTTAGCCAAATTTATGACACCAAAATAACTAAGAAAAACAATATTGACTTTGGCAATGTTTTCCTAGAGCAGAAGATGAAAATTCTGACAAACCTTTATAAGATCAACAAACTATTTGAATCTATTGCTTCTGGTAACCACAGTCTAACAACTCATTATTAGAAAGCAAAATAAACGAAGAATTTTAAAACGGGGTTTTTTTTGTTGCTAAACTCGAAGCCAAGTACTTTAGTAAATAAAAAGTTTTCCTTTTATTTTCCTGAAAGCTATGGTATGTTCTGTTTCTTGGGAAAAGGCAATGTAGCAGTTAGTTATTTTTATACATTAAAATAATTCTTATTAGATTTCTTTTGTTCTCTTATTTAAATGTTGGCTAATTTACCGGTTTCTCAAGCATTACATTTTGTAGAGGTACAGACGACATTGTAAGCTCCCAAAATCTGTTATAGAAGTGTTTCCTTGATTTGTCAATTATTTTATACACTTATGTAGAATTTAAAAGGTTTTTTTTACTTCAACCATTCTAAGAATTTGGCTGGTTTTATTTGTTCTCCATTTGACTTTTAGTAAAACTGAGACTTTTTGTGTTTAAGTGTTAGAATTGTCATATTGTCTTGGTGTTTACTCTTTAAAATACAGTGCATAGTATAACAAGATTTTTAATAGGTTGTCTGATACCTTCCAAAACATAACTACTTTCTCAACTTTTAAGAAGGAACTGAAACAATGGCTTCTGCAAAAAGCATATTATTCTCTTAATGAATTTTTCTGTTAACATTTTGTTATGTGTAAATGTATGTATGGACAAGTCACTGGGTCTATGATTAAAAACAGACTGTAATGTGATGTATAATACAATAAATAAAATAAATAAATAAATAAATAAAATATGCCACTATTTTAGAAATACTTAGCAAAACCTTTGAAGATAATTAATTAAAAATATTCAAGTAACTTAGAACCAATAACTCTTATATAGTTCTATAAGATGGAATGAAATTAATATTTCAATTCATCCAAGTAAATAGTAATGGCATCCCTATTACTATTTACTATAAAATCCAGCAAAGAGAATTTAGATTCTGCCCAATTGGATTGCAACAATTACGCACATTTCACTCAAATAATTTGGTTACTAGAATTTTTGCAGTGTAAATGCTTACACATCAAATTTATGTTCAAATATGTAACTAAGCAAATGCCTTACATGAAAGATCCAGAGCCAACAATAACATTGTAAAATCAAATTGAATTATATCAAGATAAAACAATGACCAGAGCAATATTTCAAAATCACTTTTTTTCATTTATATTCGGTACTTCAGTGATTGAATAACTTTCCATCAGAATTTGGAAAACATGTGAAAAACAAAATTTACTCACTACTTACAAACAGGCATTTCATTTATAATTTAACAATAGTAAATAAAGTGGCAGTGTTTAAATTCCTTAGTGCAAGAGTGTATGACCTATTAGTTATGACATAATATCTTATTTAAATCATTCGAAATCCATATTCGCCTATTAACAATCGGCATCTTAAAAATAAATAAATAATCGTAGCAATTATCCCCCTTATTTGAAGAAATAGGCCTACTTTTTCTATTCTTAAAATGGAGATCAAGATTTTAATACTTAAATAACTAAATAATACCGCCAAAAATGTTTTTTTTAAACAAAAACTTCACTTGCCAGTTGACATGGGCTGTTGGCTCAGTGGGGATTTGAACCTTGGACCTTGCCCTCCGCAGTCCAAAGTCCTTAGCCACTGAGCCACCACGCCGACAATTAAGTTACTACTTAATTAAAATAATAGATGGCAAATCAATACAAGTAACAATATTACTCTACAGCAATTGGCATTTTCACAAAAATACAATTGCTGTTCAGTACAAAAAATACTGTTTCATTCAATTAAGGAGTGATGTATGACTTTCATATGCCTCCTCATTGAAGAAGAATCACCAAACTTTTTCTGACAAACTTTGCAACTGTATTGAGCACCGTTGTGGTTCTTTTTGTGTCTGGAGAGACCTGATGAATAGTGAAACACTTTGGAACAAATATTACAGTGATACTTCTGTCTAGCGCTGAAAAAATCACACAAAATATATATTACAACAAGCTGAAATTTAAATTAGCTCCCAACAGGTCACACCCAAATAATAATAAAAAACCCTCTAAAACAAATGATGAAATCGATAACATAAACCACATATAATGAGTGTGGATACATTTTTTTTTCTTATGTTGATGTAACTTTATTTATAAAAATGCTGTAAATATAATGACAAGATCTTTAAAAACAACATTTCAGAATGGTGAGTAGATATAGAACTAAAGTTACTGAAAACATCTAATTGTTTACATTAATATATTAAATGTTGGTTAAAGAATAGTATGAAGTTTTAATGAGTAATTACTATCAAACTGCTTGTCCTTAGAAACAGGTAGAATTAAATCCATGTATAAAATAAAAATGCAAGGCTTCCGAAACTTCTAATAGGCCAGCCATACTTCAATGAAAACCCCCAAAAAAAGAGGAGAATAAAATATACTCAAAAGTAAAAAAATTCTAATACAACAAACAAACAATAGTTGAATATGATTTTTAATTTTGATCATATGATTTAATTTAATGTATGTTTAAACAATCTGCATCCTTTCTTCAAGGTAGCAAATGACAATTGTCTGGAATACTTACAAAACTTCATTTATTTATTCTGTACTTGGAACCCTGTTCGGCTTCAACAATGAAAACTCTGAGACAACTTGTTTACAGTAAACCTTAACCTGCCAACTCAATCCAAACTATCATCGCTCTTAACACTAGTTTCAGTTTGTCTTAAAATTAAAAAAAACTATCCACTCTAATTTCCACAGTTCGTTTTACTATCATCTTTTCTATAAAAATAACATAAATTTAAAAGAATTGAACACGATTACTTCTAGTCAATTTGAATAAATAAATAAAAATAATGCTAATGAGAAATTCTCTAGGTCATTAATGTATTTACATGTAATACTGTAAAATATAATTTTCTGTATTTTGAAGCAGTGTGTTATATACCTAAATCAGAAATATCTAGTTACTGTGGAAAAGTAGTGTTTTTACTGAATTAGGCGTTTAGCATAAAGACACACATTACAGCTATTGCTATTAAGGAGGTGCTCCTTATATATGGTTTTAAAACTGTGCTGTCTGACCGACGTAATATTTTGGACACGAAGTGCATTTAAGCACCACTGTGCCATCAAATTTGTCACTATTCTCCTTTTTTTAAAAGAAAATTTTGTTTATGCAAATTTTACATGTATGCAACTTTGCAGCATATATCCAACATCGTATTATATATGGTGTGATTTACTATCCCCATGATAAGTTATAGGATATACTGAGCTCTATAGTTTTATAACACTGGCATCTTAAGCAACAAACATTGGTAGATCTAAGAAATTAAAAGTCACTTATTTCAGTACCTGATATTACAGATTAAAAGGCCTACACCTGTCTATCACTGAATGACCGTAATACCAACACTTTATTTCAACAATACACACTGATTATTACTTACGTGTGGGCTGTTTTGATATGAGCGTTGAGGAGAAAGGACAGTGAAAAACGCTTGTCACAGTACTGACATTCAAAAGGCCTAATCTGGCTATGGAGTTGCTGAAATCATATAAGATCGTATTACAAAAGATATTTCTAATCTACGACAGTTAGAGATGTTGAATTATTAAAAGCATTATTCAGATTCACCTTACTAAACACAATTGCTGCTGTACATAAAATAGATACCTCCCTAAGAGCTAAAATTTTGTTCAATAAGTGCTCAGTGATAAGGAACTGCATAATGCGCATGCGTTTCATAAGGCGGGTCCTCATAACCCGTAGTAAACATGTTAAGTTTATAGTTTTAGAAAAATATTTGTACTATCCATTATATTAGTTTACTGTTTCTGTGAAGATTTTTGTTGTTAAGTTTTATTGAATGTTATAACATAAAGAATGTGAAGCTGAGTAAATGATAGAACAATTATTGTGTTGTTACTAAAGGTGACCCACCCACTCGCCCATTTACTCACGTAAAGTGGTACTAGCTCACCCACCGCCCATACACGTACAGTGGAACTGACCCACCCACCAACTCATACATGTACTCACACATAATATGTACACAAAATGACTGCATTTCAATCTAACAACAAGCATCACAAAGAAAAAAATACAAATACTTGTCTTTCAGCAGTTCATTTTGCAATCAACATTGTCAATATTACAATAGCAAACCCTATTTCAAACATATAGGCCTATATTGGTATCTGTTGTTCAAGAGCTCGGTGACATTTCATAGTTCCTTATTGATTTCATGAGATAAAGTCTAAACTACTAATATCCACAAAAGTTTCCCAATAATGATTTAACAATAAACAAATAATATGCATTAACCCTTTCGCTTCCGACGTCCGTTATGTGGTATTTGCGAAGACTTCCAAGGTCCTTTTTGGTGAAAATGCATTGTTTTAAGAAATATGCTATATATTTTTTATTTATGAATGGAATTGAATGATTTTTGTTTTGTTTTTTTGTCATTAAATTCTCTATAAATATAATTGATAAAGTAATATTTATTAGTTAAAAAATGTTTATTTATATGTATATACATGTATAAATAATTTTTAATTTTTTTTATTTTTGTAGTTTAAACTAACCTACAGTGCACAAAAAAAATCTTAGAACATTTTCAAGATATACATTTTAAAGATAATCTTGTTGCTAAAATGCTTACAAATTTGTATGGTCTTACCTTTAAAAATGTCTGAGTTGTAGAATTTTTTTTTTGAACATGTTTGGAATTTTCGCCCAATTTCAACGCTAATGGGCGATCGTTCTCGTTTTCGTCTACCGTTACTCATATTTACACTTCAATATAAACACTAAACAAACTATAAAGAAGCAAATACTAATTATGAAATAAATAAAACACTCTAAAAACAACTAAAAGTAATACGCAACACAGCTAACATCAAACGGACACATATGCTAAAGGTTAGCAGTAAATTACTGATTCAGAACAACAACTCAAGTTGTAAGTCACAGACGTTCAAATTCAAAGATGCGTAAAATTAAAGTTATTGTTCCAAAGACGATAAAACCTAATTTCTAGTGTAACCTGTATGTTTATGCATACGTTGCTGTAGTTTCATGATAATCTACAAGCAATTTAAGTAACTGAAAAAAAATTTTCTGCGGACGTCTGATATATCGGACGTTGGAAGTTTTCGAAAAAAGCATGACGTCCGATATAACGGACGTCGGAAGCGAAGGGGTTAATTGTAAAGATTTTGGTTTCCCTAGAAACATTAATTTATGAATATTTAATTTGAATATACTGTATTCATAACAAATGTAGTCTACTTTGTAAATATCTGTATTGGTAAAGAATAATGATCAAATTTATCCACAAAGAAGATAATAATAATGCAAATAAAAAAATAAAAAAAAAATAAACACAAGGGGTTTAACCCTAGAATCATAAACTTTCGTCTGTCAGACAACGCATAGTATATTTTTTTGCTGGTTTTTACGATCAAAGGTGCCAATGAGGCTTCCCCCTCCGTCTACTTTCTTTGTTCATCACCCCTCAGTCCTGACCTTTATTTCGAGCGTGGAGGTCGTTTTGTTTGTTCTCTGCACTGTGTACGTCGTCTAGTAGACGAAAGTTTATGATTAGTGAAAGTTTTCAATGTTGTACATAGTTGTAAATATCTCATTTTCTTATTGCAGTTATACTTTTCTTCTTTAGTAAAATAATGTAAATATATGTGTTTTATTCACAACTATCATTTACTGTACATAAACATTTTTTAAAGTTTTTAGTAGTTAATTTTTTGATAACTCAGACAATATGGACAATTTAGCAAACAATGATGATCAGTTAGTTGCTGTTATTTCTGAATTAGATAGAGAACCGTTATCATCTAGTCCATTACATGACAGTATAAGTAACGTTAGTGATCACAGTGAAGTGGATTTCGAGGAAGAATCTTTACACTGGACAGATAGTGATGCTGACCCACTCTATGTGCACAACAGTTCCGAAGATGAAACGGCTGATTCGGATCAGGAAGAAAGACATTCTGCAATCCAACCACAATCTTTGACTTCTGTATCAGGTAACGACTTTCTACAATCAGATCATGATAGTTCAAACGATTCTATTGAGAATAATATAAATCACCATCCAAATATCATATTTCCAGATAAAACAATTCTACGGGGTAAAAATGGTCATAAATGGTCTGCAAAAAAGTCGCAAAGGTCCAGTGGCCGAACTCCAGCCCGAAATATTATCTATACGAGGCAAAGGCCAATAAATGAAGGAGCAAATGTGGAAAGTCCAATGGACGCTTTTAGTTTATTTATCTCTGATGACATGCTAAACAAAATTATCACACACACTAATACCAAGATCAATGTAAACCGTTTGAAATATAAAATAATTACAGCAACAAACTGCATCACTTATTTAGTTGAAATAAAGTCTCTTATTGGTCTTTTACTTTTGACAGCTGCTCAAAAAAGCAATCATTTGAACTCTTCAGAATTATTTGACAGCAGTTTCAGTGGATCACGCTACGTGTCTTGCATGTCAAAGGACCGTTTTGACTTTCTCTTAAACAATTTAAGATTTGACAACAAGGCCACAAGACATTTGCGTCGTGAAAATGACAAATTTGCCCCCATACGTGAGATATGGGACAACTTTATTTCAACTTGTTCTCACAACTACATTCCAGGAGGATACCTGACGGTTGATGAACAACTCATTGCTTTTAGAGGGCGGTGTCCTTTCCGAATGTATATGCCCCAGAAGCCCAATAAATATGGGCTAAAAATTATACTAATCTGTGATATCAAAACAAAATACATGCTAAATGCAATTCCTTATCTTGGTAAAGGTACTAATCCAACAAACCTTCCTTTAGCAACATATTTTGTGAATGAAATAACCAAGCCTATTCATAATTCTAACAGAAATATTACCATAGATAATTGGTTTACTTCAGTTGACATGGCCGATTCACTTTTATCTAATCACAAACTGACCATTATTGGAACTATGAGAAGAGATAAGCCACAGATACCACCAGAAATGTTAATAGTTAAAGGAAAACGTCTTGGGACTGCTATGTTTTGTTATGATGGCTTGAAAACTATGGTATCATACAAAGGAAAGACAAATAAGAATGTAATTCTTTTATCTACATGTCATGATGATGGGAAAATTGCGGCAAGTGGAAAACCAGAAATAGTTGAAAACTATAATGAGACCAAGGGTGCCGTGGACGCTTTTGACGAAATGTCAACAGTTATGTCCACTTCAAGAAAAACTAGGAGATGGCCAATGTGCATTTTTTATTCTATGTTAAACACAACTCTTATCAATGGATATGTCATCTATGTACATAGAATGGTACAAAAAGGTAAAAAACCACTCAATAGACGGGAGTTTGTAAAAGACATATCTCAAAACACTTATAGCTCCTAAACTACAACAGAGACTGGAAACTCCAACTTTGAGACGCTGCCTGAAAAGGAAAATAGCGGAAATCCTCGGCAAAGACGATATCCCTGAAGAGCCTCAACCAGGTACATCAGAAAGAAAAAAGATTTGTGCTTTTTGTCCTTCAAAAAAAAGGAGAATGACTCGGTTTTTGTGCAAAACATGTAGGCGACATATGTGCCTTGATCACCAGGCAAAGCAGTGTATTGATTGTGCCAATTGAAATGAAAACAGGAAATATCATTTTGTAATCAAAATATGTATTATTTGTAAACAATGTATTAATTAAATTTACTTTAAAAGTTTGTTTTGTGTTTTTTATTAATTTTTTCCTGGGAGTAGTCTGACAGACGATAGTTTATGATTAGTGTTACTACACAGACAGTTTATGATTCTAGGGTTAAACTTGTTATATATTATTTAGCAAAATCATAAAATTTTCAGTAAATATTATAAAAACTTCATTTGAAAGTATATACAGGGTGACCCGTAAGTAACCAACCAAACTTCTGGAGGTCATTCCTCGGGTTAAAACAAAAAAAAAAAAAAGTCGTGGACAAATCGTCTATCCATTATCCAGCTATCTGTCTGTATGTGTTTTTTACTAAAAACTTAATATCTCTAAAGTTATTTAGGATAAAACCACGAAAATTGGTTTGAATGTTGATCTTTATTTATAGTGTTCATGTAATATTTAAATTTTATTTTTTTACAATATTCCTTTTCAAAATGGTGGCCATTTTAAATTTTTAAAACCAAATATCTTAATAAACTTAAATTTTACTAAAAAGGAGTAAGTTACAAAAAAGTTTAAGATTTCATTTCTACAAATAATTGTTTAAAACGTTTTAAGATTGAACAGCTATTAACTGAGAAATTACAATTTTTATCATATAAAAATATGCTTGATATTAATAAAATTGAACACTTTAGTAAAGTGTTCGGCATCAGGCTCCGTGATCGGCGGATCAAGCCAAACTTATTTAGTTACTCTAGCCACCTTGTGCCAAAATACCTGGAAGTGTTTATTATATGCTTATGCATGTAGATGGTAACATAAATTATATTAAATTAAATTTTCATGTCAGGAAACTCCAATCACCAGATGGCTGTAAATTCATACATTTCTCTTGAAATGGCCTATCAGTGCTGCTATTCCACTGACTTACTTGTTAATATGTCCCAAGACAAACATTTGGCAGAAGGCAGGATCAGGTGTCACCCTTACCAAATATATCAGTGGCAAATTTCCTGGGAGAAACCAATGGTGTCAGTGCATATAGACATACAACGCAGGAAACTAAACACCAGTCTTTACATTTTAAAGAGAATAAAAGCCATCAGTAACACAAGCAGTAAAAGCAGCATTCTCTCCTGTATTTGAACGCCACATTTGATAAAGCATAGCTGACTGGAGAGGAACAACTAAGGTGATCCATGCTAGTGGTAAGCTAATCCACAAATCTAGTAATGACCAGTCCATAGTTCTGGGCATGTGTTTCGAGCATGAGCATCATTGGATTTCTCTTTCCAGCGACAGATGTACATTCATGTTAAAAAATAAACATCTCGGTCACAGTACCTCGGTCACAGTTTTAGATTCTTCAAAACAATCTAAAGAAAAACAATTCCAAAAGATTGTTAGATTTAGTTACCAGTATTTAATAGAATAATCAAACCAGCTGATCTCGCCAATGTGACGTCACAGCTACTGCACAGCTTCGTCGTGATACCTACCATATTTTCTAATTACTGTGTTCTTGGATAGAACAAAATCAGCTGTTTATTGTTTTCTTCTAAAAATATGTTTTTCATTATTTAATGATTATTTATATTTTTCTCGTGGAACGTAACCAAATAAGATTTGTAACATTGCAGTATTATAGAAGAAGCACTAATATTTTAATTATTCTTATTACTATATCAATCTTTATTCCAGCGTTTTTTCTTTATGACTATGTGAAGTATGTTGACATATCCACTCAAGCACCTTCGAGCAAACTATATAAACATAGCAGCCATCTTAAATAAGATTTTGAACAGACTGTACAGAATAGACGTAGAAGTATGGTGGGTATGACATTCACTATCTCACTTGCACTACCTTTACTACACGCCTAGAACCATGGCCTGGTCTATATTTGCCCTACATAGAACTTGATGTCCACAGTTCAGCTGCGGTAGATCAAAATTGATACCAATTGAACACATTAGAGCCAAATTCCTGAATAAAGGTAAGCAATCAATGGCTACAGATCATCATAGTCCAAATGGGAATGCAGAATTTTACAAAGGCCTCGAATACGTGATCCTGTCAATATTCGCCTATACACACAAAAGGGCAGGTAAATTAATGGTTGTTGTGCAGACTGATGCATGCAAACAAGCCCAGAAGCTGGCAACATCATTTCACGTGCCAGTGAAGATCTACACTACACTGGGCAATGCTGTTACATGTGAGGAGTACTACGCTACACTGAGCAACGTTATTACACAAGCCACTGGAAATCTACTGTATTAACTGCTAGGCAACATTATTACATGTACCAGTAGGAATCTACGCTCTACTAGGCAACGTTATTTCACAATGCAGTGGGGATCTATGCTGTGCTGGGCTACGTTACTTCATGTGCCAGGGGGATCAATGATCTGCTGGACAATGTTACTACACATACCAACGTAAAATAATTACACTAAAGTACTATGTGGCTCTGATTATTGTTCTAAATAACTAAACTTAATTTCGAAAAATGTTTAATGTTCTAAAATATTATTTAGAATAAATAAATAATAAGAGGAGTTAACTTGAGTAATTGCATACTCAAGTTAAGGTCTCGTTCGTACTCACCAGTTCTGATAGTTAGCATTAGCTGATTATTACTTTTGCTGAGTTCTTTCACTGAGCCGGCAGGCTGAGCTCAGTGTTCATCCAGCAGTCTGGAGGTCCTTTTCTCTTTCCCCACACACAGCTAGAGGTGAACTATTCCCCTAGAAAGCCTATTATTGCCTACAGCTGATCCTTGCTATAGAGTTACGCTGCCGCCCAATATATGGAATGACAAACTCAAATAAATAAAAATTTGTTTACCTCCAACTAACATTGGCTGTAACAGAACCAAGAGAATCTACGACAACTTTTAGGTCTTCAGAAAAAAGCAATCAGGGTCTTAGAATGCCTTGGTCCAAGATACCTGTAAGAAGCCTTCAAGGAGCATATAATTTCACTCTTCAAGAAGGTTGACAGGAAAAAATTTCCACAAGCTACACATCATCATGACTACCAAACCTAGCATGCTACCGACTACTCAATACCAACACATTATCTCACACTACATGAGAAGAAACTCAGCTATATGTAGTTGGCAAGAAACTGCACACTCTACTACCAGCAGAACTGAAAATCTTCACCGAACAAAAACTGGAGACATTACTGAATGACTGGCTTGCATCAAGACCATTTTACACTCTCAAAAAATATCTGCACTGAAGGAAAAATTGACTTTACTAATGTATATAATTTTGACACTATTCATTTCTCAAAGATATTGTAATAAAGAACTTCTTATTTTAGTAACCTGATGTACTTATCCCTTATCAAACCATCGTTATTCATTTAAAAATGTAAACTATATAATGTTTTTTAGGCTTACCAACCACTAAACTAACCTTTATGTGCCGTTGAAGCGTCTCTTTCTGTGAGAAAGCACGGCCACACGTGTCACAAGAAAAAGGCCGCACTCCAGTGTGAACTTTGTGATGACGGTTCAGCGTACTTAAGCATCTAAATGTCTTTGAACACTCTGCACATTTGTACGGTAAAAGACAATTCTTTCCATGATTCTCACAAGATGATAATGCTGGCACAAATTTTTTACAATCTTTACATTCGATATCTAAATTTACTATTTTCTTAGGATTTTTACGTCTTGATATTTGAATAGTTTTATCTTCTATCATTTTAGAAAAAATAAATCTTTGAGCCAAAGGCATTTCATCGTAATCATCTTCATTTAGTGCAGGGTGGTTTTTTACCTGAAATAAAATAAAATATTGTTGAATTACTAATCAAATCACTAAAACCATATTAAAATACCTACAAAACTAACTCTGTGTTATAACATTAATCGATACTAATAAACATATACATCATAACAACAAATTCAGAATTTAAACTTGACAATGCTTTCATGTTTAAAGAAGTGGCATCAAGTAGGCTAGACAATGCTCCATTCTTAGCTACTCCTCACCACATGATTGTTTAACTGTGCAAGAATGTTACTTGATAATACTG
Organism: Stictocephala bisonia; assembly: GCA_035578905.1. NCBI lineage: Eukaryota > Metazoa > Arthropoda > Insecta > Hemiptera > Membracidae > Stictocephala > Stictocephala bisonia. The sequence continues at coordinate 376,500 of JAQJVL010000029.1, forward strand.
TTAATCCTCGTTTATGAAGTAAACAGGTAAGTTTGTATCTCCAGTCAACAGATTTTTACTGAATACTAACTAAATTTTATCAATTACCAGTACTGTCTTATTACAGCTCATTACTATGTTAAAATAATAAATATGATGACTTATAATATGTTTCTAATGACATCCTATAGTATACAAGGCTCGTTTTTTTAAATAGGAACCGATCGTGCATCTCGGCCTGCAGGCCGTCACATGACCATTATTCAAGATCAACCACTCTTGGCGAGTCCCACGCCATGTCACCATTACGTTTCACACTGTGCCATGGTTGGTTGTGTCATTATACTGCACTGTTTGTCAATATGTCAATCAACAATCTTGTTGATTGTAAAGTGTGCTCTGTTATTCGGTTTTTGAACACAAAAACTTCTTTCTGCTGAAATTTAGCTTGTTAAGTTTACGGTGAATGTGTGAATAAATAAATGGTGTCTAGGCCTATCAGTGCTGCTATTCCACTGACTTACTTGTTAATATGTCCCAAGACAAACATTTGGCATTCGATGAATGTCATTGATGATGTGTTTCAATGAAGAAGGACAAATGTTCATGATGAGCGATCTGGGTGAGTTGCTGTCACAATGAAGACGACAAAATAAGTTAAAGAGGAAATTTGCCAAAACAGGTACTTCACTATAGACAGACTTCATCAGAAATGTATACAAGTTTAAGATCAGTAGTTTATCAAGTTAATACTGAAAATAAAAAAAAAAAATAAAAAACTGATACCTCACAAAAAAATTTTTTCGAGATGAGTTCCAAACATGTTGACCAAAGAACACAAAACAAAGCATTTGGCCACATTCTTTGCTGTTTTTTAACACTAAAACAAGATTAGTGACATGTGTTTTAGTTATATTGTTACCGGTGATGATTTGGACTGCATACTACATTCAAGGGAATATATTTCAATCCTGTAAGTGCCATTATTCAAACTCCTTGACAAAACCATGATAATTCAAGGAAAAACGTTCAACGAGAAAATTCATGTCCACTGTTTTTTGGGACTGCAGACGCATCTTTCTCTACGACTTTCTACCAAGAGGAAATACTATAAATACTGAAAGATCTTATTGTGAGATCTTATTACATTTTAGGTATGGCATTCAAAACTGACAGCAAGGAATGTTTTCTAGTGGCATTGTTCTACTTCACAACAATGCTTGACCTCATGTTGTGGCAAGAACAAACATTTAACCACCACTGGACAACAGAACAGAACAAGAAGATCAGTTCTGACTTAACACTATCATACAATAATCTGTCTAAAAGTTAAAGAAAATCAGGGTGGAAGGCAATTGGAAAGTGGTGAAATGTTGAAAGAAACTGCTACTAATTGGTTTAATCGTGTGGTAGCAGAGTTATTTAATGAAGGGACCCAAAAGCTGGTGCCAATACTTAAGAAAAGTTTAGAAATAGTGGTGTCTATGTTGGAAAGTAAATAATTTTCAATTTTCTTGCACAATTACATAAGTTCGACTAAAATAGGTATACTTTACCTTCACGTCAAACAGTTCACAGTGTGGATGGTGAGAATACCAACTACATGTTTCGCTGTAAATACGGCATCTTCATGTTAAAGAACATAAAAGATAAATAAGTCCCATTGGGATGCGTCACAAATTAATTAAAAAACACAATTTACACACGGAAACATAGAACATTGAAACTTTTGGTAGGCCTACCACACACATTTCACGGTCCACGGCGTGATCCGGAAGCAGAATGGAAACAATTCAATTATGTTAACCCTCCCACCACTCTTCTGTTATCAGTAGGGCAATGGTTGATTTGTCTGGGTCCACTGTTTAGACATAATTGTGTTGAAAATAGAATGTGATTTAAATTTTAGTTTTTCATTAAGTACATAATCTTTGGTATCGTTATTACTGAAACTTCTATAAATTTCAAATTGTTCCAGGGAGTCTAATTTGCTTCCTTTGTTGCAGACATGTAAAATATCCAAGCCATTAATTAAATCAGCCATGGTGTGATTTTTGTCAACCAAGTGTTGAGCAAAGGTTGACTTTTGTTTGTCTGCTCGGGCGTCAGGCCGGTGTTCCTTATAACGCTGAGCAAAAGTTCGCCCCGTTTGTCCAATATAAAAATTCTGACAGTCCATACAAGATATTTTATACACGCCAGATTTATCTGTTTTGTTTTCAATGGACTTTTTTAACGACAGTACATGTTTTGTTTTATTTGTAGTTCTGAAGACTAATTGGAGGCCATGTTTTTTGAGATCCCTCTTTAGGCTATTCTGGATTAAATGATTATATTCCACACATACGTATTTATTTTCTTGGGGTCCAGTAACTGAAACTGTATTATCTTTATTTTTGTGTTTGGAAACGATCCTGACGATTATACTGCTTTCATATCCATTGGAAATCGCTATATGTTTTATTAAGTTTAATTCTTTGTTATACTCAGTAGGCGATAAGGGAAATTTTAGCATTCTGTGAGTGAGGCTATTAAAAGCAGCAAGTTTCTGTGACATTGGATGGTAGGAAGTAGCATGTATTGTTTGGCTCGAAGTTGTTGGCTTTCTATAAATGCTATAATGGAACTTGTTGTCTTTCTTTTCAATAGTTATATCTAAAAAATTGATTTTTCCCTCTTGTTCAGTGTCTAAGGTGAATTTGAGTTTGGGCCTTATGCTGTTTAGGTAGTTTAGTAATAGATTTAGCTGTCTTGTGTTCCCATTGAATAACATAATGGTATCATCCACATAACGGTTGTATAATGGGATCTTATTTCTGTATTTATTATTTTCAGAAAAAATAAATTCATTTTCAATGTAGTTGAGATAAATGTCAGGTAATATACCAGATAACGGCGAACCCATGGCTAGGCCGTCCGGTTGGGAGTAATATTTGCCTTCAAAAGTAAAGTAATTCTGTTTTAACACTTCTTTCAGTAGAATTACAAGTTCTAAAATGGCTTCAGGCAATAGGGTGGAGTTCTTTGATAAATTATCTTGGATTAATTCTATGTTTTTGACAGTTGGTACATTAGTGTATAGGTTTACTACATCAAAAGATGCTAGGATTTGATGCATTTGAATGTTAATATCTTTTGTATTATGGATAAATTCAAACAAATTTTTCAGACTGTAGTTATTAGTGAATTTGATGTGGTTACGCAGAATTTTCTCCATCTTTTTCGCTATTTTATATGTGGGTGCAGAAGTGAAATCTATTAATGGTCTGATTGGTATTCCGGTTTTATGAACTTTGGGCAAGCCTTTGAATCTAGGTGCGGAGGGGTTCATTACTTTTAAGTATTTTGCTTCATCTTTAGTAAAAATTAATTTCGACTCATTAATTAACTTTTTTATTTTCCTTTGATAGGTTTTTGTAGGATCTTTGATTAGTGGAGTGATATTATTTTCTATTAAAAAATCGTCTACCTTTTTGACATAATCGACTTTGTTCAGAATAACGGTTGTATTTCCCTTATCGGCTTTACATAAGGTGGCGTTACTCTGGGTCAACTTATCTTTTATTCGTTTAAGGGTGACAGTTTCCTTTTTGTGAATATCTGACAGGTTAGTTCCTTTTACGGATAAATTATTATTAAAAGATTTTTTGAGTTTTTTAGACATTTTGAAACTGGCAAATTCACGATCATCTTCCTCGGGAATTGCTTTTATAGCACATTCTGCGTTAATAAGTTCATTAAATAGTGAATTCTTATTCATTCTAGGCAGGTTATAATCAAGGCCCTTATTCAAAAGTGACAGCTCATCGTCATCAAACCCAATATCCGTGTTATTAACTACGCGGGGGTAAAAATTAAAATCAGATAATAAAGCTGTTTCTTTTTTATGCTGTGTATTTATAAGACATGTTATTTTCTTTTTCAAAACGGTCTTTTTATTCCTTATCAAACGGGAAATATCAAGTTCAATGTTCAATAGGACGCTTTCTAGCTGAGCGGGATGTAACGTGTTTGTTAATTCTAGATATTTCTTCAATAGTAGCGAATTAAGCATTTGTTTCTTTCTGTACATAAATTTAATTTCATTTCTTAACCACATTTTTTCCGCATTATGTTTAGTTTTCTGTGCTGCAAATGACTTATTCCTTATTACTACGTGTACATAGTTTGGTTTGATGTCATGGCGTAGGCAATCTTTATTAAACTTTATGTTTTGTACTGTGTTTGATAATTTTAATTTTATGTTCTTGTATTGAATGGCTAGTTTAGCTTGACTGGCAGATGAATTAAAATCCATTTTGTAGCCCCTGAACTGTTGTAATTAGACTAAAATAGGTATACTTTACCTTCACGTCAAACAGTTCACAGTGTGGATGGTGAGAATACCAACTACATGTTTCGCCGTAAATACGGCATCTTCATGTTAAAGAACATAAAAGATAAATAAGTCCCATTGGGATGCATCACAAATTAATTAAAAAACACAATTTACACACGGAAACATAGAACATTGAAACTTTTGGTAGGCCTACCACACACATTTCACGGTCCACGGCGTGATCCGGAAGCAGAATGGAAACAATTCAATTATGTTAACCCTCCCACCACTCTTCTGTTATCAGTAGGGCAATGGTTGATTCGTCTGGGTCCACTGTTTAGACATAATTGTGTTGAAAATAGAATGTGATTTAAATTTTAGTTTTTCATTAAGTACATAATCTTTGGTATCGTTATTACTGAAACTTCTATAAATTTCAAATTGTTCCAGGGAGTCTAATTTGCTTCCTTTGTTGCAGACATGTAAAATATCCAAGCCATTAATTAAATCAGCCATGGTGTGATTTTTGTCAACCAAGTGTTGAGCAAAGGTTGACTTTTGTTTGTCTGCTCGGGCGTCAGGCCGGTGTTCCTTATAACGCTGAGCAAAAGTTCGCCCCGTTTGTCCAATATAAAAATTCTGACAGTCCATACAAGATATTTTATACCTTCACGTCAAACAGTTCACAGTGTGGATGGTGAGAATACCAACTACATGTTTCGCCGTAAATACGGCATCTTCAGGTTAAAGATCATAAAAGATAAATAAGTCCCCCAGTAAAAGGTTGCAATTTTCTCATCTCTCCTTTACCGCTCACACCTATACACGAACATTGGTATTGACCCACCCGCCAGCCTATACACGAACATCGGTATTGACCCACTCACCCGCCTATACAAGAACATTGATATTGAATACTTCTTTGTCCTCATAATGATTTGTGTGTTTATATACATGAGGGCTTTTTAAGTAAGGACTGTTGTGCAAAGGGATGCGTCACAAATTAATTAAAAACACAGTTTACACACGGAAACATAGAACATTGAAACTTTTGGTAGGCCTACCACACACATTTCACGGTCCACGGCGTGATCCGATTTTATGTTTCCGTGTGTAAACTGTGTTTTTTAATTAATTTGTGACGCATCCCAATGGGACTTATTTATCTTTTATGTTCTTTAACCTGAAGATGCCGTATTTACGGCGAAACATGTAGTTGGTATTCTCACCATCCACACTGTGAACTGTTTGACGTGAAGGTAAAGTATACCTATTTTAGTCTAATTACAACAGTTCAGGGGCTACAAAATGGATTTTAATACATAAGTTCATTAATAAACTTCCTTAAACCTTTGCACAACAGTCCTTACTTAAAAAGCCCTCATGTATATAAACACACAAATCATTATGAGGACAAAGAAGTACTCAATTGGCAGTTGGCATTCTATGAAATTGAACCTAAAGTAGGTGATCAACAATTGGGAAATTTTTTGTGTCAGTATTAATAGACTTATCGTTTTGGGTATATTGCTGATATGCTATCACTCCTTATCAATAAAACTTGGACAAGTATAGTTAGAAAAAAAACTTAAAACTAGACATTTTCCTTACCTGTTGTCTATCCGTTGTTTCAGAGTTTGTTACTTCAGATTGCACAGGCCCATTATTTGATCGTTCTCTTGTCTCACTATCTCCTGTTAGGTCAACCTCTTCAGGCAACGTTGGTGAACATTGTTGATTTCTATTTTTTCCTGTTTGAATTCTATTGAGACTTTCATATTTAGTAATGATAATACCTGCCAGTGGGACCTGGTCATCCCAGTCTATAGTGCAATCATTTTTTTGTTCTAAGGGATCCAAATATTCATTTTCTAAGTTTAGATTCTGGAATCAAAATATAAAAATCTAGATAAAACACTGCAAAATCAGTGTATTAAGCCTATGAACCAGTGGAGTCACATATTAGATATGGCCTGATTGTTTAGGGTAGATCTAGAAATCTCAAAAAGAATATTCATACTACAGAGAAAGGAAGTTATATTTTTGGCTGGATGAAATTACCACTTCTAAGTTGCAAGCAGGCCATCCATTCACTTGGCATACTTACAGAGACAGCCCTCTACATGAAGCCATATTACTTGCCGACCAACTAAACCAACAATGAAGTACACAGCTACCACACTCGCTAGCTATGCTTTGAGATACATCCTGGCTACACATGGCACCGCACTTCAAGAGAAAAACCCTCTCTACATTGGCCATAACCTTAAAAACCCAATTCCACGGGTCCTCAGGAACCTATTAGGAAACAGACCCAAGACGCAACTTCAAGTTTGTCTAGTAAAAAGATCAGTGTACACCCTAGAAGAGTTTCTGCCAACACTGATTTTTAATAAACTGTACAACCTTTCTTCTTAAAAAAAAAGAAAAAACCAAATATTTCTTTTTTTTTACTATAAAATTCCTCTCAATGTACAATGCCTCTGAAATGTGTAGTACTATTAGTGTACACATTGTCCATGTAATAAAGAAACATTGACTTGATGATTTATTCAAACAAGTTTACCAATTTTCACATCAACTGTGATAACATTTAGCTTACCATTACTATAGTATCGTAACAGACTTTAACTGTACTGTTTATGTTTGACACATTAAATTCTGTTGACTTAATGTGCCTAATATCTTTCAATAACGCTAGTCAGTTCCAGTATCCTGATAATGCAAAAAGGCATCAAACAAAAGTCAGTATTGTATTTGCACATTGGATTCATAGTGACAAAAAGGCCTTTTATCGTAAATATAATGAGAACAAAACTAGAAAATATATTGCAATAACACAGCCATATTTTAAACATATTTAATGAACACTAAAAGAATATTAATAAAAATCATAGCTTCACACATATTAAGCAGTTTAACATATGTATCATTTGGTACTACTAACTAATAGCCACTTATCCTCACACTGACACAGTTTGTACATATTTTAAGGTGAATACGAGTGATTAAACGATTGAAGGATGAGTATGGATGACTTGTGTAATCTGGTTACTAACTGAATTCGACTTAAGCTAAGCTATTAATTCAATGGCTGGAGGTTCTAAGGAACCTACAGCTTATGTGGAATCCAGACCTTAGAATCGGTCTGATTCTAGTCTGACTGAAAAAAGCCTAAAACTCATTTCTCTGAAGAGGTTGGGAGAACTGAGTACATAAGCCCACAATATCAACAACATTTTGCCCCATGTAACCGGGGGTTACAGCACTACGCCACATGTTCTGGGTGGGACACTGTACAAATGTACATCTTCATTAAATGAATGCAGATGGGTAAATTCTCGTAATCCTTTTGAATTTTCAGGGTTGGCTGACATGATTCTTTTACAATAGGCATTTTTCCATTTCGGTCATTCCAAGACTCCGTGCTCTGCCCCTTGTCCCTTTGCCAGTTCAAAGAGTTTACGAACACTGTGTGTGCGCCTCAATACCTAGGAAAAATATTCACTGCACCCTCTAAAGCACCTCATCCACTCTTTAAGCATCAACCACACACACTAAACATAGGACTATTACTCTGTGTACTGCACTTCAAGTAGGCGTGTCAAAGTAATTACCTCCCCACCATTAATTTAGAGACAATAAGTTAGTAGTCAGTCATCTAGATCATAACACAATATAAAGTAAAAGTGTATTTTATTTATTTATTCATAAGACGCCGATCGTCAAGATATGGGCGAATATGGATTTCGAATGAGTGTGATGAGTGTAGATGAGCGAATGTAGTCATTGTTACAAACTAAGGCCGACTATTCCTTAGAAGTGTCATTAATTAATAGCCCAATGTCAAATGAACAGCCGGTGATTATCAGCTGATCCTTCTCAAAATGTATTGACTCTGATTGGGATCAAACTGAGAACCTTTAGCACATGAAGCTGAGATTGAACCAACTACACTACCGACCAATTTTGTGTATTTTGATTATATTTGTTTGTCCTTAGTATGTATGTTTGAAAACTATCAGTAACGTTTATAACTAAAAATTATTTAGTTTTAATAACACATAATCATAAACTGATTTTGCAAACTGTGTAAACCTATAAACTTTTAAGGATTTTAACCAATTATGCTACAAACCAATTGATAATAACTAATCCTAACATAACCTAATCAAACCTAACATAGCATAACCAAACCTAACATAATCTAACCTATCATATTCTAGCTCTATCCTAACCGAACGTAACCTTACTGAAATCGATCACATTTCCGGCGCTAATGTTCTTAATAATGGTTCGATTCTAAAACTATATGATATTAATTTGTGATCAAGAACAGATTTTGCCAAATTCCAGTAACCACATCAATATATATTTACGAGAGAAAAGATTTCCGTTATTCACCATTTTTGTCATTTTTCCAGCTTTTCCATGGAAAAATTGATCATGTTCTTGTTTCTTAGCTATTTAACTACTATGAAAAAAATTTTTTTGCCAAAAAATCAACAAGGCCTCTGTTCTATATAATTGAATAGAAAATCCATTTACCCTATGAAAGTGCCAGTGATCCTGACAATTTCTAAAACAACGTGTTGTTCCTGTTTTTGTTATCTACTGTAAGGTCTTAGTGGACTTGTTTTCTTAGGTAAGATTGCTGATGTCCTATCTCTTCTAATATACTAATTCCTGACCTGGTACTCTTTAATATGTTAACCTTACTTAAGATAAAGTAAGTTTGTATATTTAACGAAATTGGTCATCATTTTAATAATTATTGTAATGAAAATGTTATTTGGATTGTTCTAAACTTACTTAAAAAATCTGAACACTAACAAAAATGATTACTAGACATTTGTAAATGGACAACAATACATCAGTTGTATGACTGGACATACACAAGCAGTATATACATTAATCTTAATGTAAATATCTAGGAAAATCTTAACATTACCCTGTATCTACATTCTTGTTAATAACAACTTTTTCATCTCTAAATGCTCCTTGACTCGAACGGGGCGAGACACATACACGAATATAACACAAAAGGTAGGGAAAACTACTACAGGACTAAAGGACACAGTAGAACAGTAACATTTTAGTACTTACCCTCGGAAGCAGGTGTTCATCTCTATAACAGACTGCCCAGTTCAATAAAAATCTCCACAACTCCGAAAGCCTTCAAAACTCGTCTTAAAGGATATTTAGCTTATCATGCATTTTATGATGTGCACAAGTTTTTGTCGCTCGTACAACTGTGAGACCGTAGAGTTGGTAAGTTTACACCGGTGATGGAAGTGGGATTAATTGGAAGAGTGAATGTTTTCTAAAAGTGAATGAATATTTTAGATTGATTGATGAGAAAATATAGTTATTTTTTTTAATATTTTGAGTTTGACTTTTACAATGCATTTATATATACTTACTGCAATAAAAACTGATTTTATTGATTTTATGTTACTTATATTTTTTTAATAAATAAATAAATTTATTTATTTATTGACTAATGGTAAGAGTCCAGGTGGGCAGTAAAAAGGTAGCCTATGTGTTTTATGTATATCTTAATATTTTCATATAAGATATTTATAACAAGCAAGATTTAATTTAAATCTAACATTAAATAAATTAAACATAGTTTACTTACTTTATCATTAAAATTCTCAATTTTTTTAGGAGGCAATCTAATAATACACTGACGAAGCTGTATATCATTGGCAATGCAACGTTTTTTAAATTTATAAAATTCATTGAGTGTAGCTAAACACTCCTCACAGATCATTGTTGGCAGTTCATCATATTCTTCAACCTGGACAAATACAAACATTGATTGTTTTTAGCGTAAGTTCATTCAGCCCTGTACCTTAACGGTATATAAACAAAATAGCTAAGCAACACAAATATAAAAAGGCTGATAATATATTTTTTGATTAGTTTACGAATGAAAATTAAAGCTTATGCTTATAAATAAAACTTACTAATATGCTTATACTATAGTAATGTATAATACTCTGCAATCCTTTTGGAAACTGTTATTGAACATATTTTTCTGCTTTAAAGAATGAACCCTTTTAGAATTCTTATCATAAGTTAGTTTTTTAGTTCTTATAATAAGTTGAGTTACAGATTCATTTTCTTACTCATTCACTATTTTTTAGTTAAAGTAGAGCCTAAATAACTTAGTTTTCCCCTTTGAAAACATTCTTTATCCTATGAAATACGAGTATGCTGTATTTCAAGATATTTTGTGAGTCATTATAATCCTGTTATCTTTAGTTAAATACGTATATAATAAATATTTACAAATTATTTTTAGAGCCCTACACATTTTAACAAAAAATAAAATGAAAGCAGCATATCTTGTAAAATAATAAACACGAGACAGAAACATACACAGCGCAAAGAACAGATACAGTTAAGTGAATTCTAGTTCTGGGCCATTGAAACTGTTTACTTATTTTTGAAACTTATTATATTCGGTTTAATGAATCTCCCGGCTTAACATAAGCATACTTAGTGGCGCTCTAGTGAAACCGCGGTGTTGACAAGAGCACACTGTGTCTGGCTATCTACAACAATATATAAACAATAAAAACAAAAAAGAATAGGACAATATAAATAAAATAGAAATCAGTGATCATAAAATTTCTATTTGCATAAAAATTGACATATTTAAAATAGAAATCAGTGATCATAAAATGTCTATTTGCATAAAAATTGACATATTCAAACAAGTACGCTTTCGAAAAATGCAGATTAACAACTGAAATTTAACAGCCGCACAAATGTTAAAGTGTTGTTATAGTTACGGTTGGCTAATATCAAAGCGCCATTGGTAGAACTGTTTTGAACCTCTATTCACTCTAGCGATCCTAATAGCAGGGGCATAAACTAAAATCCAATACCGTTGTTTTGCAAATAAGTGGAATAATATCAATAAAAAAGGAACCATGACAGGATACTTGACATTTAATAATAACAGCTGTAAATATTTCCGAAATACGTGCTTCTCTGCTCCTGTCGCTATGAGTGCCAGCATCGTACTTGTCGCCAATGTTTGTATCAGAGTGTCGCTACTGTGTGTGTTTTATACTGTGGTATAATATTAAAAATGCATAAATCACAGAGCAGCTTTGCTTTATGGAATCAATAGTACAATGTCAAACATACAAAATAAACATGTTTATTTATTTATAAAACAGCTGTTATCAATTTACTAAAATCAACCCAATGTTATCTTTATGGAACAATCTCTAGGGGTGATTTATATCCCTTAGGAGTACTTTATAAAGATGAAAATATTTTAGTTGTCCCATTTAAGACCTAAAGAAACAGTGTAGAAAATGTTAGCTCTCATACATGGAAAGTTGGAGAATTAGTGACGAGCGAGTGAGCCAGACCTCTGCATTATACATATATATATATACAGTGTATTCATTTCTTGAAACTAGATATTAAATAATATCTTGGCTACCTCAATTTATTATTTTATTACAACAACATTGTTTCAATGAGGTAATCTCCCTCTTTTTGTGCAATTAATGAAAATAAACTCATAAATGTTACACTCTGTGAAAAAATAAAACCTTTTTATGTTATGTTTTATATATTGTATGATAGCCTACGCATTTGTGGACATGTTGATACCAAATATAAGTAGGTTTACATTTAATTACAATAGTTTATGAATTTTATAATAAACGTATGCAAGTTAGCCAAAAATCGCCTGCCATTATGGGGAAAAGTAACTGCCAGCTTGAGGAAAAGTAGACCATTACTTTTGAATTAAGTGAAGGAATTTCTTCTCTTCTAGTGTTGATGAATCGCCACTGTTAAGACATTGAGATTCATGTTATTAGAGATTCAGGTCTCCGAGACAGCCTATTGAGCATCCCTCCAATGAAAATATAGACAAGTTTGTATTTTGATATTTCTGACCCATTTAAACAATACTTACGGATTTTATTTGGTGGCAAGAAACTACTTAGGAGATGCCAATAAATCGAAATAATAACATTCAGCTGTAATGATAATTGTATCGATAATTAGATGTAAGCCTACACTTACCCTTACAGCAAGTAATGTTTTTATTTTTACACTGATTGGTACAACACCATCATCTTTATATATGTCAAACATTAAGTCTCGTTTGTTTAAACACAAACGGCACACATTTTCATATTCTACTGGCAATTCTCCAGACCTTAAAATGGACAATGGTGATTTTTTGTTTTTCGTACGTTCATAAGTTTTTGTTGGTGAGCTTGTTTTATTTTCCATTATATTAATGGTAATAATTTTTGCGTAATTAGTTATTAATTTAAAGTTAAATACGTCAACAAAAACATTTTCTTAAAAAAAAATGCCTAGAAATAACTTTATTAATATCTGAACTTAACCTAAAGCAGCGTACGTAAACACAAACACAAATTGTAAACAACGTAGTGATGGCCGTTATTTAACGTAACAGGATAAGTAACACTGTTACCAAGCTGGAACCTGTTACCGCTATAACCTGTTATCTGAAATACCCAGTTAATTTTGGAACTTATAAAACAAGAGTTTTAATATCAAACAATTTTGTCGTACAATTAATTTTGATGCAGCACCAAATCATATTACTAACAAATATGCAGATTGCATGTTGGTAATAAGCATCGTTCTGTTCTGAACTCTCATGGAACAAACGATATCAAACGCTGGTCAATCCAGTTACAAAGTATCCAAGATGGAACACTGTTCTCTCGTGGAATCGTCAGCAGAATGAAACCTCGCCTGGCGTGGAGTTACCAGTGGCAGAGGGCGAACACTCATCCAGTTCCAGTTTCCGCGTAGAAATGTAACTGCATCACTGCTTGCTCGCTGTGGCCGTTCCAATTCTGTCGTGGAACGGTGGAACCACAGATGAAAGTAGGAGTTCCTTTATCTGTGGTGGAACTGAAGCGCCGGGGGAGGGGTATTCAAGTTACTTTGTGATGTTAGTGGAAGCGGAATACGCATTTCATTTCCTTGTCTGTTACATTATTACATTGCTTGTTTATTAGTTTGTAGTTTGTATTACTATATGAAGATATTTGTGTAATAAATGAATACAAAATGTGTGGCACTCAGAGAGATGATTTCAATTGAGTAGGACACTTTTAGAAAACTAATTTTTAAGCACATTTAGAAAATACAAAATAATTAGTGTTATATACCGTTGGAAAGAGGACATTTCAAGCTATAAAATGGTGAAAAAACCCTTTTTTCGATAAAAATAAAATTTTCCGTGCACCTACCCCCTTTTAACAACAATGTTTTAATTTTTAAGTTTAATTTAAATTGAACAATTACTAAGAAGAATATGGTAAGTATAACGAACATATTTTATAAAATGTTACAAAAATTGTATTATTTCAGGGTCAAAAACTTCAGCTGATGTAATTGAAATAAATAGGTATTTGGAAGAGAGCTATTTAGAGCTAAAAAAGGACCCTCTTCTTTGGTGGAAGAATAATCAGTGCTACTACCCTCTAATGGCACAACTAGTTAAAAAAAATTTAACATGATGGCGACTTCTGTTCCCTGTGAGCGGGTGTTTTCAAAGGCTGGAAACATTGTAACTGACAAACGCTCAAGGCTCACCAGCAAACGAGCTGAGCAACTAATATTTTTAAATGTCAATTTTAATTTATAAAACATTTTGACATTTTTTCTTTTATCCTAATAATGTAATGTAATAATACATTGCCATGTTTTATTAAAGTTTGTTTTAAAGATAAACTAAGCCTTATTTTCAACTTAATTATTGTGATTAGTAATTAATTATTGGTAATAATTAAACATCTTAGACTCCACAGCAGACCAGGAACTGTAACTGAAACTAAAGTGTATTCGTCCTTTGGTAACTCACGCCAGGCGAGGATTTAGCGAACGGCTAGCGCCCGTTCTGGTTCCACATTGAACCAGCGTTCCACGCTAGACACATGGTAACTGGATGAGCTGGCTGTAACAGTCTGACTCTGGGGTAACGTCATGAACACTCGTTCCATGAGAGAACAGCATTACGTACTAGACACATCGTAACTGGATGGGCCCGAGTTGTTGGCGGTATTGCGGTAACACTCTGTGGTAACGTCATGAACAGTCGTTCCATGAGAGAACAGCATTACGTACTAGACACATCGTAACTGGATGGGCCCGAGCTGTTGGCGGTATTGCGGTAACACTCTGGGGTACTACTATTCTTATTTTTAATAATAACGGCAAAAGGTTCCAAAATTAATAGGTTATTGTAACCTGTTACCAAGATGTAACTGTAACAGTGTAACGTGTTCCACAAAGGTAACTGGAATTTCCATCCCTAAAACAACGTACTGTACCGACAACCATACCTAACCTGACAGAACAATACAAAATAGAGATAGAAACAGATGTTCAATTAACCTCCAGTGTGACCAACATGTTTTTGGTAAATTACTTTCTGAACTGTGATTGTCTAAACAACTAGCCCTATTTCATTGTGAATGAATAATAATTATGATTAATTATTTCCAGACGACAGTGATTTTTTAGCCATCCAATAATGAATTCCCAATACAAACATTTGCTGCCTTTTGTTATTTATAAAATAGTGAGAGACAAATATTTAAAAACATGTTCATACAATAATATAAGAAATGGCTGTGATTTGGGGCCGCCATCAGCATGAATGATTTTAATAAATTGTTTAACATTACTTTTTTATTTTCTTCGTTAGATTAAGTACGGAACTAAACAGATTTATGTAACTATGCACTTTCTCGAAACCTCTGAAAATACTTGTTCTTGTTGAGTAGTGAAGTATGAGTCTACATCTCTTGAGGAAGTAATTTCAACCACGGAAAACTAATTTTTTTACCAATATCCGAAAACTTATTTTTAATCTGTTAGTTAACACTCCCAACTTTGCCTAAAAGATCGTAATTTTGAACAGTTTTTTTCAACCAGCATAAATTTGTATGCTGAACACAAATATATAATTAGTTCTTCAATTAAATTTTTTCTCGGCCTAAAACATTTACTTTTTCCTTACCTAACTAAACATAATCTAACTTATTCTAATCGTCTATTGACCCAACAAACATTTATAATCTGCCAATGGGTTAAATTTGGTGCCAACGGGTGCTTAGAACCTCATAGAAGCAGGCGCTTTTAACCATTGCACAAAATAATCTTAAACATATGTCAGCAAATCCAGCATTTTCTGCTGTATATTTTTGGATGGAACTGGTTTGGTTGTAGTAGATGGAAAGTCATTTTTTAGTAAATTCCACAAATTTAATTTTCATCAAGAGCGCTTTCGATGGTTAAGGAATGTTCAGTTGTAAATACAGTATAAATAGAAAACATATATGAATAAAAATAACAAAAATTCACATGTAAAACATTAAATACTAGTTAAATTAAATTTAAGTGGCTAAGTTTGATAAAAATTATTATGAATTAAAATATAGTTTAGAATGTTCAATTTTCAATGATATTTCATCTATAACTAAAGGTAAAAATACATTACTAAAACTTAGAGACAGTTGGGAAATACATTCATCTTTCAGAACTGCCATACATGCACTTTCAATTTGGTTTCTTTTGGTCCATAAGGGTTCTTTATAAATTAGACTTGTAGAATTACAATTTATATCATGTTTTTCATTAATATTATGTTCAACTAATTTCGATTTTTCTATATTTTATTTTTTATAATTGTATATCTGTTCATTTATTCTTTTTGAAATTGGTCTTGAAGTTTGACCCATATAAGTTTTTTTGCAATGACAATCAATTTTATACATAACATTTTTGTTTCTTGTTGTTTATTTTTTGGTTTTAATTTAAAATTAAAAGTCTCTAAATTTTGGTAATATATTTTTACCTTTAGTTAAAGATGAAATATCATCAACAATTGAAAACTCTAAACCATATTTTAATTCATAATAATTCTTATCAAATTTAGCTACTTAAATTTAACTATTATGTAATGTTTTAAATGTGTATTTTTTGTTATTTTCATTCATATATGTTTTCTGTTTATACTGTATTTACAACTGAAGGTGCCTTAATCGGCGATAGCGCTCTTGATGAAAATTAAATTTGTGAAATTTACTAAAATATGACTTTCTATTTAAAATCCAGCATTGTAAAACTGCTTCTTTATGCGTACCAAAAATACTACAGGCATATGCAACACAACACTTTCTACTAGGCTTCCAACCCCACCTTACCCAAGATTATCGATTGGCCTTCCCACCCACCGTAAACAACACTTTCTACTAGGCATCCAACCCCACCTTACCCAGATTATCGATTTGCCCACCCACTCATACACGTACATTGGTATTGACCCACTCGCCCACCCATACACGTACACTAGTATTGACCCACTTGCCCACCCATACATGTACAGTGGTATGGTATTGAAAACAGCAATTTGAATGCAACTGAAGAATACCAAGTGAGAACCAACAGATTTTGGCAGATTGAGCCATTGGTTTCCCTACTGCTCAAAACTCTCTCCACTGTGCATCTCCAGCTCAAAGCTATCCCTGTGCAGTAAATTGTTATTTGGGTAAATATATATTGCTTTGCTTGCAATGCTTTGGGTTGGCTCGCTATGTTTGCTTACCCTTCCCTCTGTAGTGCTCTCTAAACCATCACACCAATATAAAAGTCATCCTTCTGCCTTTATCCAAAACATCTGTTCTGTGGTTCCAGAAGTTTTGTGAAGAGTGAGTACATTGTTGATGGATTTTAGATATTTTGGTATATTGGTAGTACTTTATCATTCATTCATAAGACGTCAATCGTCAAGATATGGAAAAATATTTGGGGCGAATGAGTGTGATGAGTATAGACGAACGAGTGTAGATGAACGAGTAGATGTTACTAACTAAGGTCAAATGTCCTAAGAAACAGCTATTTATTAATAGCCAAATAGCCAGGGCAATTAAGGGACCTGGTCTTTATGCTAAATCCGAACCACGTAGTGTTGGTCTAAATTCCAGCTAACTGACAAGTCTGACACTCAGTTCTCTTTCCTACACAACATCTGAACGTTTACTACCATCCAGCATGGAAACCCCAACTTTTCTAGTAGTTGTCATGTCGATGGCAACCACTGAGCTGACATCGTGTTGTTATTAAGAGGACCGAGCATAGAACCTATCACCTACAATCTCCACAGTCCTGTAATCCACTTTGTCTCCAAGTAGCTGGATTACAGCACTGTGCCACCAAAACACTCGCACAAAAGAGCACTAAATATTAACTTGGTAAAGCATTTATTTAAAAAGTGGCATATACACGAAATGGTAAACTTCATGTGTTGCCAGTACATGAAAGTGCATGACTCTTTTTTCCCCAAACCTAAATCTATAAATTTAATCTTATCTACATTGACATACAATTAAATTTTAGTTAACCAACATTGAATAGCATTTAAATCAGGATTCATATGATTTTTGGATTAAATATAAGATGTACTATTATAATCTAATGTTGTGTAGTAGAAAAAGTTAGCTAGGACTACTTTAAAATTTCAATTTAAAATGTTGTTAAAGAATGATATACTAGAAGAATAGGTATACTGCCTAGAAATTAACCCTGTGTGAATATTTCCTATTCAAAAGGCAGGTCTCGCTTACATAATTTCCATCATTTAAGCCATAAAAATTATGCTAAAGTACAGTAAAGAAAATTCTGTACTCAAATGATTTATGAATCCAAATTTACAGTTATTTAAAAATATACTAAAATGAAAATTTAACTAAATTGGTATTAATTTTTCAAATAATTTTGAAACTATGATGGAGAAAATTGTTGAAATTGTACAGTTAAAAGTTAATTAGAATATTTTGTGAGCTCAAATAACTATCACAACCTTCAGAGCTACGGGACAATTGTCAGACCCAAAACTATAATTCAAAAAAAAAGTTCAAACATCCGAATTTTAGGATATCCTTTTTTAATCAAGGATGAAATTCCATCAATAACTGGACTGCAATATAATCTTTTTTAATTTATGTGGTTAACATTTAACTTGGTAAAAAAAAAAATAAAATAATAAATTGCCTATCAACCAATATCGGTCATCATCAGAGCAAATAAGACATATTTTAGATATAGTTGGCTATCAAAACATGGTTTGAATCAAGCTAATTGAAATTATTTGTTTATGTTATTAAAGTTAACATTGTTAAAAATATTTATTAAATTTACTTCAAACAATAACAGAGCAAGAGACTATTTTGTTTCCAAATAAATGTCAATTGTACTATTCCTTTGTTGTCTAGTCACTTCAGTAATTTGGTAAGTGCTCCGAAATTTCTTTTAATGCTTATTACAATATTATAATTTAATATTGAATGTTGAAGAAATAACTTAATATTCTATTATCTATATTTATAAAAGAGGATGTTTGTATATATATATATATATATATATATATATATATATATATATATATATATATATATATATATATATATATATGTTTGAAGTTTATGCGCTGCCAAACCATCCAACCGATCACCATGAAACTTTAGGATGTTGTCCTGTATACTCCCGAGATGGTTCCTGTGAAGTTTGATGCAGATCCGTCCACAGGGTCCCGCCCCACGGGCTCCTAAGGATCCCATGTTATTCAAATGGAGAATCTGAATTGTTTACAAAAAACATATGACTGTGTGGTTTAATGTAGTTTCACATGCCATAAGCAGATTGAAGTTCTCACAACAACAGTACTGTATATGTTTTGATTTATTGTAGTTCTACATTTCACCTTGAGAGTGTAGCACACACTACAAAAAACCTTTACATTTATACACCAAATAAGAAGACCAAAAATATTGTTTACCCTCTTGCACTCATTTAATAATTAATGGTTTTTTTCTATAATTATTTTTATTGCTTTATTTTGGTATGCAATGAAAAATGAAAGGCGAGACAACGTCCGCCGGGTTCAGCTAGTATTTTATAGTTTTGAAAGGGACGCACACACAGTGCAAGTGCAAGCCTGCCTCACCGAAATGGGGGGTTCGCCTCCGGTTCCTCGATAGATCCCGGAAAGTGAGTTGCAAATGGTTTTAAGAACAATGGTCAAGACGTACGGCTGAATTCCTCGCTGCAGACACCGGAAAAGTTGTATTTACATACTTATTTGTTGCAACACAGAGGTAACTTCCGAAGGGTTAAAATGCTTCAGTTTTTCATTCGTTTATTAGCATTTTTAATACAATAGCAGAGATTAAGTATCAACAAATTTACCTTATAAATCAAGTCCAAACGTTGATTTCTTTTAAATCCCTTTATTTAAAAATGTAATTCCAGATTTAAAAGCACCGTTTTAAATTGTGTAAATGAGCATTAAAAAGTTGTTGATCACTTTTGTAATTAAATAAATACAACATTTATTAAAAAAAATATTAAAATATACATTTTTATTTTAAAACGATTTGACTGTATTCTTTTCTGAGTCACAAAACTTATAAGTAGGCAACATAAGTGATCTTTGACGAGACTGACATAATACAATTATACACTCTAGCTTTTTCACAAATTCATCATTGAGATTTTCCAAAAGAATTTTCATACAAATCCAGTTAGTATATGATCGAAAAAAGGATCTTTTCAAGGCTCCAGTAATAGTAAAATGTAATACAGCTTACTAATAACGACTAACTAACATTTTTGGAGACTAACAATCATGAAGAAAGATTGCAATGACGTCAAACAAAAATTAAAGCTAATATGCCAGAGAGCAAAAATAGTGGAAATATAATTTCAACGAAATCCAAGACGGTCAGAAATAGACGGGCGCTGAGTTTGGCGGTTCGTGTGAGTGCGGGAATGTCTCAGTTTTGCCAGGAGAGCCCGTGGAGACGATATTCAGGTAACGCTGACCACTTGGCCGCTTATTCTTCTTCTCCTCTTATTGTTGACTGATGCGTTTTCGTGTGGGATGCCAAACGCAACCATTGCAGTGCACCGTATCGTTATCGTCAGCTCGGACTGGATATCGTATTAGGCTTTCATAGGTTGAAGGTTGCAAGTTATAATTATACACCGACCACTAACTTAGGAGGGAATTCTGAGTCGATGCCAAACTGTTAAGGTGGTTTTAATGCGTACCTTCGTCCTGATTAAACGCAGACCTTCGCGCATTCAGCGCTTTCTTTGTTGGGTATTTTTATCTTTCCAACATTCTTTCAATTCTTTATCTCTCGGTCGAACAGAAAGAAAGCTGGTAAAACTGGACTAGCTGAAATAATTGTAGGTACATAGGGGTTTTAACACTAAATTATTAATAGTTAAACTATATATATATGTTAATCGTAGGCGTTGATAGGGACAATGTAAACTATAAGGCTACCCAAGCGATGCCTTGAAATTGTTTGTTCAAGTTACAAATTTTGAAAGTTGACAGATTAAGTAGTCAATCGGAGCGTTTTATGTTCATTATATTTTATTATTTGGAAAGTGACGAACCTAATAGACATTTAAAGGCAAATTTCCTCGAGGAAGATTTTGAGTGAATTTTAGAAAGTTCCTGCTGAGACATTCTAGCACAAGGGTTATAATCAGGATATCTTTACAGAACCGAAAAGATTCTAAAAATAAGTTAAAAAAAATAATAACTATTATAAACTATTAATATATACAGTATCTCTAAATGCTGTACCATGATTCATATATCACATTATTTTGGCACTGGGTAAAATAGAAAAATCATTTTTATACCTAAAAACTACCTTGAACAACTTCATAATCATAAAATAAGAAATGCTTAGAAAAAAAATCATCTTTCAAGTTTTTATTTAAAAACTAATACACTATACAATGAAAGCTTATTCGAAATCTATTTTAACGATTTCAAGAATAAAGTTTTATTTTAACTTTATGACGTAAATGATACACGTCTTTACTGGAGACACCCATGCGCAACATCCCTCATTATTGTCTGATGCAAATAAGAAATCATATAGCTATCATAGAAAATAAAAGTAAAGTTCGTTTCTATTGCTTATGAGATTTAAATATTTGTAATAATGTAATAAAAATGTTAATCGTTCAATTTTTCTCGGTCATTTTAGTACTAATGATTACGAACCAGAGAGTATAGAGGGAATGTATAGAGGAAGTATACATATGAACTTTGTATAATTTAACTCAGAAGTAACTAAGGGGCCCTGTGGTTAGTCCCGAAAGCTCCTGACGTCCGTGCGTGTAGTCTGCCAAAATATACATAATGTCACAACCGAGACACAATGGAATGTCATCAGCGGTCTATACTTGGACCACTCTCTGTCTTTCACAGAATATAATGTTGCATTATGTGTATAACAGTTGTAGAAAAGGTTATTTACATGCGATTAAATAAGAATATCCAATGACTTACTCCTTAAGGAGCAGAAAGGATCAATAATTAACTCGTAAGGCTCAACTCTTAGGCCTACCAAGTGATTTAGGTAATAATTTAAATATAAAACAGTCGACAGGGTAACAGAGAACCCTCCCAGCAGTGCTTTGCACATGTAAACCCTAAAGTAATGGAAGGAAGCATTAAGATAATATTCTACCACAAAATAACAATTTGTCGAACAACTTCTCCAAAAATACAACACTTGGATTACATAAGTATCATAACAATTACATGCCATGGAATGGAATAGGTAGAGTGTTGCCATTGACTGAAAATGGTAATTAATTGCAGTCCTATTTTCAGAAATAACAAATAAGATTTAAACATTCTATAGCCTCCAGAAGTGAATAAGACAATAAAATATAGGTTAACACATCCGTCATGCACTCCTCGTTAAATCCAGATGGATGACTCGAGTTTCGAGGTAATTATTTCATCATCAGATCCTTTAAAAGTTAAGCTGAATGATGTCACATTGAGTCGGTGGTTTGTATTTACTACTGACGCGATGTTTACCACCGACTTCATGTAACATTATTCAACTTAACTTCTAAAGGATCTGATGATGAGGTAATCACCTCAAAATTCGAGTAATCCATCTGGATTTAACGAGAAGCGCTTGACAAAAACAGGCATTTTAACCTCTATTTTATTGACCTCTATTATTGATGTTATTTTTGCAATAACAAAAGGATTGCATCTTGATTTGCGTAAAGGATTATTGGCAATTTCTAATAAACAATCATAATTAAGGTGGCTAAACAACGAAACAAAACTTAAATGATATTCTATAGCACAAAATCAATGTTATCAGATCGTCATTTACATATGTAGGCAGCTGTAAAAAGCATAGTTTATTCATGGGGTTTTCATTGCTGCAACAGCCTCATTGAGAGATATCTAATTCAGCATTGAAAATCAATATTAACCATCACAAGGGTGTATTTATGAAAATTACATTTAAGTACGAGTAATTGCGTTAATTAATGTGTCCAGAGGAGGATTTGTAAATTATTTGAAACTATTTTTGAATGGCCAGGAACTCTCTAAGTTTATAGTGATACATCATGTAGTGAAATAACTGTCTATTTAATTAGGTTTTTTTGTATAATTTTAAAGCACGCCTTTATTCCTTTGAAAAATTACAGTATTTCAAAACGTAATTAGTTTTATTTTCGAAACATCTTCACTATCCAGTTTACATGGGCCTGCAGGAATGTAAGTGACCTTTATCCAGCGATTAAAGTTCGACCTTTAGGTCAGTTGGGGATTCGAATCTTGGAACTTGCACTCCGCAGTCCGAAACCGTGGCCAGTGAGCCTCCATTTCGGCATCGTAATTAAATATTTACCTTTTTTTCCTCTTCTGTTTATTTAAATAGCCAACAGAGATTTTATTTACGCTAAACATTTTTATATGATCAATAAAATGAAAAAATATTTTTAATATCTCTCCCTCGATTAGCCAATGGCTAGAGGTATTAACGAAATAAACTGCACGTGGAATTGTATTTATATTGGTTAGTAAAAATTGATTAATAAACTACACAAAGAAAAATGTAGAATCTACCATAATAAACACTGACGAATTTATTGAAACCAAAAATGTAGTACATTGAATCTATTACAGGAGATTTTTAATATTCGTCAATATGTTTTGATTGTCGCATGGTATTCAAAATCAATATTATTATAGGAACCTTCCAACTGCAACTACTGGAATTATAAGTGGAGAGTGGCAAATGATCAGTCACGTGATTACGTGGCTGACACTCAAACTATGAATCACATAGTTAATGGCTGCCCATCATGCTATTTTGAGGGGATTGCCTTCATTCAGTTTAAGAAGCATGTTTTGAATGGCTGCGATCTGTAAAGGGAGATATTTTGTTAACTAAGATACAAGTTCTGTGTAGACTAGATTTGACATATGAATTTTAACAAATGTTTGACCCAGGATCTTTAATGTTCATCTTATTTTGGTAGCTGACTAAAAATTCATACGATGTATAGTATTTGCGAGATTTAGATGCACAGCCTGGTAGGTCGGAACAGTCCTGTGTTAGTTCGTCGGCACTGGTGGCGCAGTGCTGTAACCAGCTACATGGGGACAAAGTGTTTGGGAGATTGTAGGCGATAGGTTGGATGCTCGGTCCTCATAATACCGACATGGCGTCCGCTTGATGGTTGCTATCGGCGTGGACACTACTAGAGAAGTCTGGGGTGTCCATGTTGGGTGGTAATCATTGTGCGGATGTTATGTGGTGGAGATAACTGAGTATCAGGCTTGTCAATTAGCTGAAAATCAGACCATCACTACGTGGTTCGGATTCCACGTAAAGCTGTGTTAAATTACCAACAAATTTAAGCTGTATCTCTATAATTTTTGCTGATGTCACTACACTGTATTACATTGAAAAAACTTCTTGTCATCATTTCATTTAATTTATATATGTATAAGACATTAATATCCATACCCATACAATGGCATTGACCCCCCCCCCACCCATACATGTACAGTGTCATTGACCCACCCGCCCGCCCATGCACGTACAGTGTCATTGACCCACCCGCCCGCCCATACACGTACGGTGTCATTGACCCACCCGCCCGCCCATACACGTACAGTGTCATTGACCCACCCGCCCACCCATACACGTACAGTGTCATTGACCCACCCGCCCGCCCATACACGTACAGTGTCATTGACATTGACGTACAGGGTCCCTTAGTAGCCCTTAGTTGGCTGTTGGGCTATTAATAAATTGCCCTTTCTGAGGAACAGTTGAACTCAGTTAGTAACCAGACTACACTCATCCACACATCCTACACTCGTATAACCATTCATATTCACCTTAAAATACCAACAACGTTGTGTCGGCGTCTCATATGTAAGAATAAGAATAATAAGAATAAGTACTAATCCTCTGTCGTCAAAATAATGTAATTGTGTGAAACTCGAGTGTCAATCCACTCGCATTTCTAAGGAGCAAGCCCGCTTTCAATTCTTCGAAACTGAATCTTGAATCCAAATAATGGAGCCCGGTTTGAGGAGACAAAAATGATGTCACAAACCACGTGCGACTAACGCGCCTGTCAATATCAGCTCATCTTTAGGATTCCTAGTCATTCATTAATTTGAGTTCATAAATTACATATGTTTATACATTTTAGTAACTAGTTCAGTGGCGAAAAACGTAAGTATGAATATAATCCAAACAAATAAATATGATGCATTTTTCGCCATTGAACCATTTACTAAGTTTTTTACCCACTAGGAATATATGATACAACAAATAAAATGTCAAACTTATTTCAAATAAGTAGAAATTCCATTTAAATCATTTTAAAGTATTATGTATCTTATTGGGTAAAGGACTAATTAATTCTTGAAGCACTTGACTGTCGACAGACGTCTCAACACGAAAATACGTCTCTATAAATAGAAATATTTTCACTTTCATCTTAATTCACTCGACTGTCAAATAATTTAAGATTCACCCCTAGGTCATAAGGACTTCTAGACCTATTAGTACCCGATTGAGTTGTATTCACAGTTTTTATTGGTAATACCAGTTAATGGAGTTTAACCATTACTCAAAGCTTCCATGCTGTGGGAGGTGATTGTTGATAAAGAATAAAACCGCCTTTTTGATGCTTGGTTTGCTTTTCTTGAAGTTCTTAGATGTAGTTTTGGATCGCGTTCCAAACCGATGAACTTCGAAACCTCTTCTTCGGTGATACCTTTACGATCCCTAATAATGTGAAGAAGTGTCATGAACAGTGTTGTGGATGTTGGTTGTAATAGGGAACGATAAGAGGTTGAACATGGAGAGCAGACTGTTGTAGAAGCACTCAACAACTGTTCTGGCCCTACACAAACGGTAGTTGTAATAGGGAACGATAAGAGGTTGAACATGGAGAGTAGACTGTTGTAGAAGCACTCAACAACTTTACTGTTCTGGCTTTACACAAACGGTAGTTGTAATTATATTTCTCACCACCTTCTATCAAGAAAAGGCAGTACTATAAACATAAAATATTTTGCAAGTTTGAATACAACTTTAATTAGATAAAAAGGATTAATTAAATAAAACTTTGTAAACAATACCATCCTATTAAATACGTGTTAACGGCCTTGTTTCGTTCCAAAGGCATATGGAATGATGAAAAACTATCTACAAAGGCCTCACGGTTGGTTTCCTTGAAATTTGACAGTGATTTACTGGAAAGGGGGCCAATAATATATTCAAGAATTTCTTGACCCTTAGGAGAATTGCAACTTAGCTATGAAGTAAATTGTTTCCATGAAGGATGAACAGTCTAGGTTCAAAGCATTTAAGCAAAGCCTTGTGTTGTGAATTTGCATGCTGCTGGTAAACTTAATGGAGTGTGAATGTGGCTTCTGGTACATTTAATAGAGTGAACATTTTAATACATCCTACTAAAATATCAGAATGAGCATTTTCTCGATTTCTGTCAGTCGACCTGTGTTTTTATTTTATACACGCGAGAGAAGGATAAAGGCTATTTATATTTTTGGACTGCAGCCATAGGTCATCAAAGTTACCATTTTATTCTTTTGTTCAAGGTTGTGTTTTGACGATGTTCTATTTTGTCTTTAAATACTAGCTGTTACAGCAATTTTTCATTCAAACTTTTTGGCAGCTTAATAAACTAGAACACTATGATCACAACATTGTAATTTTACTAACATGAATTAAGCTTATATTTTTACCCCTTAGCAAAGGAAGATCAAACAAGAAGTATAGACAGACATTTTAAAATTAAATATGGAAAACCTTATAAATATTACATTGGGACTGAAGAAGGACTGAATGTTTGTTGGCATGTAAATGTCCATGAAGTACAGTATGTTTTGACAATACATCACCGCTGTTGAATTTTCCCTAATTTATTGGAGATTTCTAATAAAATTGTAAATATAATGGAATTCAATTATTGTTGGACTACCTTAGGCATTTTAGTATGCGTCGTAAATCTGTTGCAAATGTTTGTGAGTCAGAACGGGAGTTGGCCTTAACAGCAAAAACAGTGGACGCCCACGAACAGTCGCGGTGCGTTGTTAAAGTAACATTGAGGTACAAAGTTATTGGAGATGTTCCATGCTTAATTGTTTTAAGGAACAAACATAATGTTTCGACGGGAATAACAACTCCTTTCATCTTTGGTGTTACAGAAAAAATCAGTTCAATGCCAATAAATAATTTATAAACAACCGGTGAAACAGTTTAAGTTTGTAAAAAATACTAGTTTAGGTCATCCATGTGATAGTGAAACATGTATATTGAATATTGAAATAACAGGCACTCTGATCGATGTAAAGTTTTCTTCACATGTGAGTGCCTGTATCTACAAGACCAAGCTTGGCATACCCAAGTTTGGTGAAAATGAAATACTGTACTAATTAATATTTATTTTACGGAGATACACCAAATTTAATATATTCTTTAAAATTATAAAATTTATCAACTAGGATTTGTTAAATTTTTAACCTGTCCAATGGTAATATTGAACATGAATACACATTATCTTTCATGTCCAGACATATTAACAGTACAAGTAAACGTTACACAACACAAATTTATTACAATATAAGCACAAAATGCACAAATATATTACTATACAAGTACAAAATACACAAATATTATGGTGATCGATTTCAGTGAATCACGCTCACCTGCTTCAGACCAGAGGGATTCACAATTGATTCTTTTGTGAATCCCTCTGGTCTGAAGCAGGTGAGCGCGGTTCACCGAAATCTATCACCATAATATTTGTGCATTTTGTACTTGTATTGTAATATATTTGTACATTTTGTGCTTATATTGTAATAAATTTGTGTTGTGTGACGTTTACTTGTACTGTATATGTACCAACACGTATTATGCTAATTAAAAAACTAGACATATTAAAAAAAAACTATATTATTCTCCTTCGGTTCGTTTTATTGTATAACTAAAAGCACGGTTTATCATACACAAATAAAAAATATGTTTTATCACACCCACGAAGAAAAAATGTGACATACACAAGAAGACACGTTTTACAATATAATAGTATATTCAAAGACATTGTTTCAGATACATTTTTACACCACTTTTGATACTTACCGTGTAGACGAAAATAAAAACAAATTATTTTAGATTATAATAAAACTT
Organism: Stictocephala bisonia; assembly: GCA_035578905.1. Taxonomy (NCBI): domain Eukaryota; kingdom Metazoa; phylum Arthropoda; class Insecta; order Hemiptera; family Membracidae; genus Stictocephala; species Stictocephala bisonia. Next base: position 404,406 of record JAQJVL010000029.1, read on the forward strand.
TACAAATATAATAATTTAAAATACATTTATATTCGAAATACAATTAATAAAACTTATTACTGCATTTGGCAACCATACCGAACAGGAATTGGCTTGTAACTCAACACCAACAGCTGTGGACGCCCACGAACTGTTTTTACAGACCAGTGATCACTCTGTGCTCGCGTTTACATATACGCGGTACAATGTAAGGTGTTGGGTAACACCAAGAGATGTGGACGCCCACAAACAGCTTATAGATACCAGTGATCACTGTATGCTTGCTTGTACAGACGCGTTAAATGTACGGTTGTTGGTACCAACAAGAGAATTACATCAGTTTTAACTTACGCCAAACTGACTTAGACGGTATTCTATCCGTTTTGTTGTCAGAAAATGAACTCGAAGAAGTCCAATCCACTGAATTTCTTGGAATATACCTGGAACAGAGTTTATCCTGGAACGATCACACAAACAAGATTTGTTCTAAATTATCATAAGGTGTATTGTTTGTGATATTTGTCCAAATACTGCCCAATTGAATTTCTCATGACGGCGTATTTTGGGATAATATACCCACATCTATCCTATGGGGTGATACTGTAGGGTATATGCTCAAATAGAGAATTTTTGCGAATATTCAAACAGCAGAAAAAAGCAGTACGAATTATTTCAAAATTAAAATGCAGAGATTCGTGCACAGAACTGCATTTCAGAACTTACAGCTGTTGTCCCTGTAATATTCAGAACTTATATGCAGGGCAGGGCCAACAGCTGTAAGTTCTGAAATGCAGTTCTGTGCACGAATCTCTGCATTTTAATTTTGAAATAATTCGTACTGCTTTTTTTATATTGGAGATAATCACTTACTTCATGACCAAATGCACTTTAACTAGAGGCACCGACATACATGGACACAACACCAGAGGCATGGAAACCTACCGAACTGGGAAACACAGGATGTTGGTTTTCGAACATCTTCCTTCTCAGGCCGGTGTTCGATTAATCATCAGTTTACCCAATGAATTCGAAAGTGCACAGGTGCCCAAGGCATTGAAGGCTCGTCTTAAAAACGTGCTTATATCAAACGCTTTCTACAGCGTGCACATAACTGGGATACCTAGTAATGCCAAATGACCCTCAAATATTGGCATGGCACAAGGAGGTGGAGTGGCCGCTATCTATTTATTTATTTATGTATTTATTTATTTAGATTTTGAATTTTAACCTAGTGTAAATGCGAGAGTGGATGTAAAACATATTGTATATTTGTATTCACCTATTTATTTAGTTAAGTGTACTCGTGTGGACGTACGCAGTACAATGTAAGGTGATGTAAGACAGCTTGTATGTTTGTATGCGCCGTTTAAAAAATGTATGGGATAGGTTATTTAATATTGATTATTGCGATACAATTCATGTAATTGTCTTATATGCAATAAATAATTTGAATTTGAAGAGCTGTGGACGACCACGAACACTCAGTACAGACCAGTGATCACTCTGTACTCGTGTGTACATACGCGGTACAATGTAAGGTGTTGGGTATCACCAAGTGACTGGACACCCACGAACACTCAGTACAGATTATCGATCACTCTGTGTTCGCGTGTACATACGTGGTACAATGTAAGGTGCTGAGTATCACCAAGTGACTGGACACCCACGAACACAGTACAGACCAGTGATCACTCTGTGCTCGTGTGTACATACGCGGTACAATGTAAGGTGTTGGGTATCACCAAGTGACTGGACACCCACGAACACTCAGTACAGATTATCGATCACTCTGTGCTCGCGTGTACATACGCGGTACAATGTAAGGTGTTGGGTATCACCAAGTGACTGGACACCCACGAACAGTTTGTACAGATTATCGATCACTCTGTGCTCGCGTGTACATACGCGGTACAATGTAAGGTGTTGGGTATCACCAAGTGACTGGACACCCACGAACAGTTTGTACAGATTATCGATCACTCTGTGCTCGTGTGTACATACGCGGTACAATGTAAGGTGTTGGGTATCACCAAGTGACTGGACACCCACGAACACAGTACAGACCAGTGATACACCCATACACGTACAGTGGTATTGACCCGCCCGCCCACCCATACACGTACAGTGCTATTGACTCACCCATCCACCCATACACATACAGAGATAGTGACCCACCCGCCCATACACGTCAGTGGTATTGACCCACCCGCCCACCCATACACGTACAGTAGTGCTCGTGTGTACATACGCGGTACAATGTAAGGTGTTGGGTAACACCAAGTGACTGGACACCCACGAACTGTTTGTACAGATTATCGATCACTCTGTGCTCACTTGTATGGACGCGGTAGAATGTAACGTGTTTGGACACCACCATTCATATTTAGATATTACAATACATTTCTGTAAAATCAATCACTAAACTGTATAATCGAATAATGAAGCAGATTTTTGAAGCGTATTCTAGGGCTCTTGTTACTTGTGAGTTAAAGTGATTTAATTTAAGTTAACTCCGCTGTTTTGACAATTATTAACCTACTAACTTTACAAACACATACGACTTAAGTATTTTATCTTGTATCATCATCTATTGGTACATCCAAATATATTACAATTTTATTTGCCTTCATCAGAACATTTCTGTGTTTCAGTAAAATGGCGACTCGGTCCGGTTTCGTGAACAACCAGTTCAATTCACCCTACAGGCTGTACTCTCCCCAGAACGTACAGGAAACTCTCTACCGTCAGTCACAAATTCTAAACAACGGAGCTGTAGGGTAAGTATCCCTCGTTATGTCATAGTTAGGATTTAGGTGTTTAAGTTAAAATATTAGTTTCAATCCGTCCATCAGGACAAATTTTTAAATGATTTTGGATACATCACTATTAAAGTATACTTAATAATGATATAAAAATATAAGATGTTTCAAAGCATATGGCCTTCTCTTGATTTTCATCTATTAACCACACAGCTTCACGCGAAACGGTTCAGCACGCATAGTCTGTGTAGGTACATTGTGTGATTGTTGTAAATAGTACTATCTTGAGGGGAGTAGATAACAGCTGTTATATCAAGGTGGCCGTTTCCCCAACTGCCAAGCCACCGTTGGAAAGTCGACAACCCCAAACCCCCCATTGTAAGCTCTATAGTAGCAATGCAATGTTACCGTTAGCGGGCCAAGACATGCTTTTCTATTCCAACTGTACGGTACGAGTTTATTATTATAATGATTTTTAGTGAACACTTTATGATTATTAAAGGCTCGTTCTTGTGGACCATACGTTGAAATTATGAGTTTTATATTGTAAAATCATCAAGAATGACGTTTAAAGTTTCACATATTTAACTATGATAAAATATTAAAACACTCAATTTCTTACAAAAACAAACCAATGGTTCACTAAAACAGGTGTGCATCTAATAAAGTTACTTTAGGTGTTACGATACGATTGTTATTAAACCGAATTGTTTAAATCTATATTTTTAGCGTTTTTTGTAAAGGGGAACAGCCCCTTTTAAGGGATTGTATTATAGATAAGATTAGATGAAAACTTGGTTTGGTTACATGTTTTTGAAAGAAGATGATAACTTTGAAAAAGAGTCCTCAGAAGTGGAAATGTCCAGGCAGACCCGCATGTTGATGAAGAAAGATAAGAATCTGGAAACCAAGTACAAAGACATAATTTTAGGCAGATCTGTATACTGATATATTTTAGTGTTAAATACTAAAAAACTTGATATACCTAGTGCTATTAGGTTATTTTTACTATTTATTATTTCCAATAATTAGAGTACAGTAGATGAAGATAAAATATTGACATGAGTTATTCCTTGTATTAACCACAAATATGTACAATATTTAGACTTAAAAATTGCATTTTACTCTAAAAATAGTATTAAAATCATTATTTCTTAAATCAATATTATTTTGAAAACTCATTAGTCTATTATTTCAAAGATAATTAATTTTCTCTAGTAATTTTTTAATGCATTTGTATTCGGAATATTATCTTTAATCATCTCTAAGGAGGAGGACTGATAGATGCGTTGAACGTTTGGTGTATGGCAAACAATGAAGCTCAATGCGAGAAAATGTCAGGTCATAAAATTCCATCGTTGCCTATCGCCAATAATATACAACTACACTCTTGCAGATGTTATTGCAAGAGTGACTGACGTGAGGGAGCTTGGCGTTATACTGATACCCTCATTGAATCCTGAACCACACATAAATAACATCTGCAGAAGAGCGAATAGAACCCTTGGTTTCGTTTGTTGCTATTCGAAGCACACTAGAAGCACAACTGCTATGAAGACATTATACTGTGCTTTGGTTGGTCATATCTTATGTATGGTTCTCTAACCTGGAGCCCGCATCAGAAGTATTTGTGCGAAGAACTTCAACGGATCCAACGTAACTTTATCAGAATGGTGGGTGTCAAGATTGGTTTCTTATATCATCAAGTTCCTGTTGTGAGTTTGGCTCAAGAATTTGGGCTTCGATCTTTGGAAATGCGCAGGCTAATGGCTGACCTGGTCTTTATTCGCAGACTACTGAATGACGAGGTGGATTCTCCTGACATTCTAAATTTAATTGCCTTGAAGATTCCTTCTTCTACTCGTTCAGCTGACATTTTTACAAGGCAGTATTACCGGACGAATTATGCAGCTAACAGCATCATGGCACGTCTCCAGAGAGTAGGCAACAAAGTGTCTACGACTGTGGATGTCTTCAGAGAGGGCGAGACGGACAACGTTCAGCCGTAAAGTGTCTTTGCTCCTACGAAGTGCCTCTGTACTTTAGGTGGCCACATAGTCTACACCTATGATTATTTTATATTATTGTCTAGTTTATATCGTTATTATAGTGTTATTTTTTGTAAGTCATTCACGTATAAAAATTGGCGATGTCCGTTGGGAATAAATAAATAAAGAACATAACTTGTTAGATCCTCAAAAATTTGAAAAACCAGTTTAAAGGCTATAAATTACGTTTTTCTTTCTGTATATAGAATCATGTTAGATTAGTTTATTTATTTTTAGTATTAACAACACGCGCCATTCTGTCTGTTCATAGTATCCAAGTACACAATTTAAGTCAATACTTATTACTTTCTTATTACTGTGATCGTCAAAACAAATTTTTTTTACAAATAGGTTTAAAAATCAATTTTATGGTCCCTTTAACTCAAAAAAGGGGTTTTTCGAAAAAAGATTTTGGATGTCTGTCCGTATGTGTGTCTGTCTGTGAGTATGTGCAGTTCACTGGGGACCAAACGGATGGATCAATTTCTATGACATTTTCTATTTACCCAATATCTCCAAACATTTTTTAACTTTTTTTTGGAATTTTAGTTTTTTTTAATTTTCATGGGCAAAAATATACAACAATAGAATTTTCTCAAAAAAGGCTCTAATGATTTTAAATAAATTTTCAGGAAATATGTGAATAACAATTTAAAATAGTTTAGTAAAAACCGCATGTCTCTAACTTGAATATTTTTAGTTACGGCAAAAAATAACATATTTGGGAATCAAATTGATAATATATAAAGTTTTGATTTTTTATTGTTTAATGTGGGGGAAAGTTTGTGCCAATTCTTTGGAACCATTTATTTTTTTATATATCGTAAAATTATAGTAGAAGTGACTATTATGGGATATGTTGGGACACTTCTAACGTTTTCCCAAACGCCCTCCCATGTTGGCACAGGTGACTCGTCAACAATAACCAGTGACGAGTCAATCACTCTCCCTGTCTGCCGATTGCAACATATTGGCAATACCGCTTGGTACAAAAATAAGTGGTCAGCAACAAGTAGGTTTGGCCGAGCTGCTCCCTAGTGTGGGTGGGGAGGGGGGAGTCGTGATCTCGGGTGAGTCAGATGAACCGTCTGAGGTACAATAAACAATAGTGATCTCAGTTTGGTCAAGGGCAAGGAGAGATCTTTTGGCATTAAGTCAAGTGGCGGGCAGTTACAATGTTAACACAAATCCAAATAGTCTATTTTTATACTAAACATGAGTAATATTTACCGCAAGATGAAGGTTTGCTCTCATTGTCTCAGAGAATAGTTAGTATTCCATATTTACTGATCGTTTTGATAAAAAAAATAATATTAAATAAAATTGCCTTTTCCAGTCATCAATTCTGTTAGTAAGACGACTGCAGAAGAACGCATTTCATTCTCATTTATTTAATACATTTACATACATAAGTTAATTGTAATGGTTTACTTATTTATAACATTTATAAAATTATGGTAATTTTCATACAGACGGTGACACTTTTTTGTTAATTATTGAAATCAGATAATGTTTAATTATTTATTTTGTCAAGAAGTAGATTATTTTATATCATGAAGGTAGTGGTATTTACATAAGTAGTTATTAAACATCTGTATAATATTTGTTGAAGAATCATGCAATTAATGTCAAACTTTGGTGAAAATATACATATATAGGCGGAAAAATATATAAACGCTTTCACAAAAACGTTATTTTTTCCATAGATAATTTGATAATTTAATTTTTTAATTAATTATGTTCCCTAAAGTATAATATTTGATCAGAATAGTTTACTTAACACCGTTAAATAGCGGAGAAATAATTTGTTAAAATTAGTTACTTTTAAATTCAAATGCCGCTACTCTGGAAAGGATAAACCTCTCGATGTCCGGTTTACGGCAGGTTATTTCTCTTGAATATACCTTTCATTTGATACCAAACTCGACCTAGGCTTACGGTGAAGATTTTCATTCAACTCCTCGTGGGCCGTCCCCATGAAAAGATGAAATGTCGCTAATGGTGTCAAATAGTATGTTATTTGTAACCTTGACCATGTACAAGATTTAACTTTTTCAAGTGAAGTCATATACAAGTTGTGAAAGGGTAACATATTTTTTCCACCCTGTAAATATACACACGCTACTTGCATGTTTTTAGATAAAGTTATCTAAAAGAAAATGTGTGATTATGGTCACAGTGTATTAAATACACATGACGTTTTAATATGTCTTTTTGGTTAAACGCCTTGGCTATATTTGTTGATTGGTAATAACTGATACTAACTACTAAAATAGATAATGGACTAAAGCTTGAAAATACGGAACATTTAAAATTTATATTCTAGAAATATAATAACAATAATACTAATGCCGATCAAATTTTGTCTCTTTCTCAAGACGTCATAAAATCTTTAGCCTCTATTAAATTCAATTACTTTTATTCTTTTAGTTGTTTATGTTTTAGTGTTTCTTGTTAAATACAGTGTTGTTATGAAATCCAGAATATAATAATTGTAGTAAGGCTGAAAAAAACGAACAAAAAGGATTGCCCTTCCATCCTTCACGTCACACAAGGACCCTTAGATACAACTCTTACCCAGGAAATGGGGGGGAGAGGGTGAGCAACCCCTGGCTGGTATTATTTGAACCATACCTGCTATCCATATACCAAATGTTATTTAAGTATCTAACAATATAGACTGGACACGTGAAATGACATATCTTCGATCTAAAGTCCATGTCTGGGTGGAAGAATTCGGTCACAGTACTAGTATACTTAAAAAGAACCGCCTTCAATTAAAAAAACGCAATTTAGGTACTGCCCCTAGATTGCCTACACTCCATCACTATCTGAGTATGGAAGGCGCTACCTGCCATGAAACGGTTTATTGTTTTAATGTTACGTTATTGACAATGCTGCGTAGCACCAAATGGCTTATTGTTATACATTAATATTATTGAGGTAATACGTAATGTCAAACCGCTTATTGATATGCATTAATGAGTTAATACGTAGTATCAAACGACTTATAGTTATACAGTACATTAATATTATTGAGTTAATGCGTAGTATCAAACGACTTATTGTTATACATTAATATTATTGAGGTAATACGTAGTATCAAACGACTTATTGTTATACATTATATTATTGAGGTAATACGTAATGTCAAACCGCTTATTGATATGCATTAATGAGTTAATACGTAGTATCAAATGACTTATTGTTATACAGTACATTAATATTATTGAGTTAATATGTAGTATCAAATGACTTATTGTTATACATTAATATTATTGAGGTAATACGTAATGTCAAACCGCTTATTGATATGCATTAATGAGTTAATACGTAGTATCAAACGACTTATTGTTATACATTAATATTATTGAGGTAATACGTAATGTCAAACCGCTTATTGATATGCATTAATGAGTTAATACGTAGTATCAAAAGACTTATTGTTATACATTAATATTATTGAGGTAATACGTAGTATCAAACGACTTATTGTTATATATTAATATTATTGAGGTAATACGTAATGTCAAACCGCTTATTGATATGCATTAATGAGTTAATACGTAGTATCAAAAGACTTATTGTTATACATTAATATTATTGAGGTAATACGTAGTATCAAACGACTTATTGTTATACATTAATATTATTGAGGTAATACGTAATGTCAAACCGCTTATTGATATGCATTAATGAGTTAATACGTAGTATCAAACGACTTATTGTTATACAGTACATTAATATTATTGAGTTAATACGTAGTATCAAACGACTTAATGTTATACAGTACATTAATATTATTGAGTTAATACGTAGTATCAAACGACTTATTGTTATACATTAATATTATTGAGGTAATACGTAATGTCAAACCGCTTATTGATATGCATTAATGAGTTAATACGTAGTATCAAACGACTCATTGTTATACAGTACATTAATATTATTGAGTTAATACGTAGTATCAAACGACTTATTGTTATACAGTACATTAATATTAATGAGTTAATACGTAGTATCAAACGAATTATTGTTATACAGTACATTAATGTTATTGAGTTAATACGTAGTATCAAACGACTTATTGTTATACAGTACATTAATATTATTGAGTTAATACGTAGTATCAAACGGCTTACTGTTATACATTAATATTATTGAGGTAATACGTAGTATCAAACTGCTTATTGTTATACATTAATATTATTGAGGTAATACGTAGTATCAAACGGCTTATTGTTATACATTAATATTATTGAGGTAATACGTAGTATCAAACGGCTTACTGTTATACAGTACATTAATATTATTGAGTTAATACGTAGTATCAAACGACTTATTGTTATACATTAATATTATTGAGGTAATACTTAGTATCAAACGGCTTATTGTTATACAGTACATTAATATTATTGAGTTAATACGTAGTATCAAACGACTTATTGTTATACATTAATATTATTGAGGTAATACGTAGTATCAAACGGCTTACTGTTATACAGTACATTAATATTATTGAGGTAATACGTAGTATCAAACGGCTTACTGTTATACAGTACATTAATGTTATTGAGTTAATACGTAGTATCAAACTGCTTACTGTTATACATTAATATTATTGAGGTAATACGTAGTATCAAATGGCTTATTGTTTTACATTAGTATTATTGAGGTAATACGCAGTAACATATGGCTTATTTTTATACATTAATATTACTGAGGTAATACGTAGAATCAAACGGCTTATTGTTATACATTAATATTATTGAGGTAACAAATAGATTCAAATTGCTTATTGACATACATTAATACTATTTAGATAATACGTAGTTCAATCGGCTTATTGTTATACATTAATATTATTGAGGTAACAAATAGTATCAAATTGCTTATTGACATACATTAATACTATTGAGATAATACGTAGTATCAAACGGCTTATTGTTATACATTAATATTTTTGAGGTAACAAATAGATTCAAATTGCTTATTGACATACATTAATACTATTGAGATAATACGTAGTATCAAACGGCTTATTGTTATACATTAATATTATTGAGGTAACAAATAGTATCAAATTGCTTATTGACATACATTAATACTATTGAGATAATACGTAGTATCAAACGGCTTATTGTTATACATTAATATTATTGAGGAAACAAGTAGTATCAAATTTCTTAATGTAATAATTTAATAATATTAATGATAATTAATAATATTGAGTAATATGTAGTATAAAATGGCTTAGTGTTGTTTTTGTCATTATTGCTACTGCTACACAGCTTCAAACGTTTTATTGGCCTATTTAACATTATTTAAGTAATACATAGTATCAAACATTTTATTGCTATAATTGATTTTTGTAGATGGTGGTCTACGTCGTGTTTAATCCTTCACTGCTGTACTTAGGGTTTGATTCTGATAAATGAGTATGTTTTCCCTTATCCATATGTAAAGCTTTTACGTTAACAGTCCTCATAAGCATATCGACAATTTAATGTTAGAGAATTAATTTTTCACTACACTACTATGAGTTCAGCTGTTTTCGTTATGTGTTTACAACCTGCGAAACATCATATTTTCAACAGCTGTCTATTGTTTACTATTGAAAGTAACATTGTTTACAACCGAAAATTTTCCACAGTCAACAACACCTGTTTTTATTCCGTAGTGTAGTGAAAAGTATCGTTCAAAACTCGAATGAAAGTGTTTTGTATGTTCTCGACCAATTGAAGTGCTCGACAAGTCTCGCACTTCAAACATATGGTCTCGAACATGCAAAACCCCACTTTCCACTCTTGTTATGAAATATACTATTAAATTTTAGCCATGGGCACAAATACTTCAGTAAACACCTCAAGGTAAAAATGTGTTTTTAATACAAAGAACTGTTTTTACTAATTCCTAATAACTATACAGATTTACAAAACAAAATGGAACATTTCTAAAACAGTTTTGTAAAAACAAAAGATAAATAAAAACTTAGATAACTAGTCTATAAAAATGAAAGACAACTTTCATATGCAAAATATGAGAGTTGAAATAAGCTTTCGTGCGACATGAGTAACACAAGTTAGTTCATTATTTGTCTTTGATCTGGCTGACTTCTCGTTTTGTACACATGAGGAGGGGGGATTAACATCACATCCACCCACTGAAAACAGCTGTCTGTGCAATTTATTATACCGCCAACATTCTTACTACAGCATATCATCTGCCGTGGCACTGAAATATATTTTTGGACCGTACGATTTCATAACATACTGCACTTTATTTCAAATATATATTCCAATTTATTTCAAACTGCACTTACAATTTTGTTCCTCGCTAAGTGGGTAAGAGATTGTCCACTGTACGTGCTACAATACACTACCATACACGTTCAGTGGTGCCCACCAACCCATACATGCGCATTGGTATTGAGATTCCACTGAATCAAGGTCTGGTAAAATACAAAGACTTTACAATACACCTTTCTCATGTTATGTTACAGTAATCTACTTTATGTATAGGTCATAAAATACGTCGAGTTCGAATTCTAATGAATAATTGCCATTGATCATTAAGTTTTATAGATTTTTGTACGTACTTTTTTCGTGTTTCTTGCTATTTTTGAAACAATTGTGTGAAAGGCAACACAGGGCCATTTCTATTATTTGCAATAGCCAATATTTTTAAATGGATGTTTAAATATAAACTTTTGCTTTTTAGGCAGTAAATACAGCCGTGAACAATTCTTAGCTCTATGGCTTCGCTGAAAGTTATAAAACCAGCAACGAATCAACGCTTCCGGGTAGATACACCATAGAATGTAGATTCATTGGAATCATGTATCAGCTGTATAGTTAATATATTTAATGTCAACACATAAACTGAAAACATATCGAGCTTTTAATTTTTCATTTGAACCATGCTGCTTTTAGCTTTCATAGTAAATTCCTGGAGCTAAAATCAGATATCCCTTGGAGATACGCTTGTTTAGTCAAGGAATTATTAGCATATTTTGACGTTAGAAACACATTTTTAGCGCTCAGCCGTACGTAACTGACCGCAAGCGTTCTTCATACTTGAGCGCTCGTTTACAAAACACACACACTTACTTTGATCGTTCCCAGTGGACTGTGTTTACTGTTCACAGTTCCCTGACCTTCACTACAGACCCTGGTGAATGTTTTATATGAGTCTAGTCCAATTACACAGCAAGTTGTTGAAACAACAACCCTACTCTTCATAACAAAAATTATTTAAACCAAACACCTTACACAAACAATAAACTAATTTTGACTAATTGCATTCAAGTAACTTTAATTTATGAAATTAATAGTGTTTCAGGTTAACTTGCTCGGTAATTTATGTTTTTCAATATCAGTGATGTTTTAAAAATATATCAAACTCCGTTGTCATGACCTTGAAGTACACAAATATATCAACCGCCGTTGTCCATGACCTTGAAGTACACAAATATACCAACCTCCGTAGTCCATGAGCTTGAAGGACACAAATATATCAACCTCCGTTGTCCATGACCTTGAAGTACACAAATATATCAACCTCCGTTGTCCATGATCTTGAAGTACACAAATGTATCAACCTCCGTTGTCCATGAGATTGAAGTACACAAATATATCAACCTCCGTTGTCCATGAGCTTGAAGTACAAAAATATATCAACCTCCGTTGTCCTTTAGCTTGAAGTACACAAACATATCAACCTCCGTTGTCCATGAGCTTGAAGTACATAAACATATCAACCTCTGTTGTCCATGATCTTTAAATACACAAATGTATCAACCTACGTTGTCCATGAGCTTGAAGTACACAAATATATCAACATCCGTTGTCCATGACCTTGAAGTACACAAATAATTCAACCTCTGTTTTCCATGAGCTTGAAGTACACAATATATCAAATTCTGCTGTCCTTGAGCTTGAAATACACAAATGTATCAACCTCCGTTGTCATGAGCTTGAAGTTCACAAATATATCAACCTCCGTTGTCCATGAGCTTGAAATACACGAATATATCAACCTCCGTTGTCCATGAGCTTGAAGTACACAAAGATATCAATCTCCGCTGTCCATGAGCTTGTAGTATACAACTAGTTTGTAATAAATCACTATGACCATGCTAGTTATTTAAACTGTTGCGAACTCTGCATTTGCTAAACTACCAGGGGAAATTTATTCCATACGATTAAAATTTCCACCTGTAGTAAAAAATGTAGAGTGTGTATAGAGAACTTTTTTGAACATTTAATATTACATATTTGCATTCTAAAGGGGGAAAAGTCGTACAAGTTCACTCATAATGTCACATAAATGAATATCTACGAAGTAGGGTGGGTGGTTTGACAAATGTTTTATAGTAGGAAAAATTAGTTACACTCCATAAATAGGAACATAATTCATACAGTTTTATCCTACTGTAGTAAATACAAAGATGTTGTTGGTGCTGTTTTTTGCTTTATGCACAAGCAACTGAGTTTTAATTATTCGTCAGTGGTTTTATTTATACTTGGTTTTATTTCCTTTTATAATAACAATGCAATATTGATTACCTTTCTTTTAAGTACATAAACCAAGCGGTTTTTAAGTTTAAATATGTTCAAGTATATTTAGGTTATATTGTAATCTTTAATAGATTACTGAAGTGATTTTTACCGGTACTATCATATTTCAAATGAAGGATTGTTCGATTCTTTTTCAAAATACTTTCTAAGTAAGAGTAGGTAGTTGGTATTTATTATTATTAGCTATGCTATAATTTTAGTGTAAAAACTTAAGTAGGCTATAATGGAAATCATTTATTAGTCTGAATTAAATTAGAACTGAATGTTCCTGAAACATACCTAATATAATTTAAAGATTTTATTTATGTGTTTATATTTATTTATTTAGGCAGTAAAGCTCCAAAGAAGAAAGATGCTAAACGACATTAAATTTTCTCTCTCTCTTTCTTTATCTCCAGGGTTGTTTCATTAACCGACTAAACTCTTGCTTTCTTTCATCAGACAATTTGGGCCTGTATTGCTTCGGTTTCTCTGGTTCTGGTTCAACTTTCCATATATGTATTTTGTATTTGAATGTGTCTCTACCTAGGATATCTTCTTGTTTTATGTCTGCTTTTTAAAGGTCTCTTTGTGTTTGTATTACCCAGTTGGTTGTGATGTTTATTGTTGTTGCTATGTTGTGAATCTGTTTAATTAGTCGTGTTTCTGGTAGTCTTTATATATGCCCGAAGAATTTTGCCCTTTTGTTTCAATATTTGAGTGTTTTTTTTTTTTATTTTTTGTTTGCAACCTGTACCTTCTTCTGTTTTTCCCGAGCCTAGTATTTTTCGAAGAATTTTTCTTTATTCTTTCTTCAGCCCTTTGAATTTTCCTTTCACGTTTAGTGCTAGACTTTCACTTTATAACTTTATTAGTTCATAATTATTATTATTTCTTTTTTGGAACTGATATGTAGCCTGTTTACTTTAATTTTATTTATTATTATTAACATTTTTCATTCTTTCTAAAGTATGAAGAAAAAATTTACATTCATTTCATTTTTGTTCTCCTTCCGCTCAGAAATATTTTTTGAGTATTGACAATACATTAGTGCCTACTTTAAACTTGAATAATATACAATTAGGAGAAGATTCTCATTGGAGGTAAACATGTGTATACTTAAATACCTCACTACAAACTCCAATTTGAACTGAGAGTGCAAACCTATTTAAATTGCATATCCAGCGTCTTTAAACGAACTGGTTCAAGTCCAAGATCAACAATCGGTTCTGCCAGGAACGCGACGACCGTTTGCATTGCTTTGCCCGCTGCCAATTTGAGCACATGCAAGTTTTACGTTATTCGCTTTCAATAGAATTAAAAAATATGATTTTCAGTTGGCAACATGAGCTGCCGGTCGCAATTTTGAGATCCGTGAGTCAGAGACCGCTAATTTTAATAGGCGACATGCGCAAGCTGTGAAAATTGGCATCGCGGATTAGTCGTGACGCGGTTCCTCGGTTGTACCGTGACTCAGTCACCGGTTGCCTCATACCAGATGTCTGACTTAAACGGCTAAAATAAAGAAATAAGAGCTACGTCAGCATAAAAAAGTGATTCTGCCTCAAATCTTTTTCATCGATATTTCCATAAGTGTAAAATTAAACATATTACCCTCGGCTTTTTCAAATTCTAAATTGTGTCAAATGTAAAATATAGATTATACACATATAGACACACATTACTGACAGCAGTACATACTCTTGTTCTTTTAAGTAGATGCAGGGTCCAATAATAAAAAAATAATAATAGCGTATTGTCTGCAGACAGAGCGAAAACTTTTAACTCCACATAGCTTAGATGTAGTCAAAATTTTTATCGTTTTTTATAAACGTTACTTCAAAAGCATTTCATCGCCATGAACACATATGATGCATTTCTCCTCTTTGGGAAAAACCATAAATTGTTAATTTTTACAGCTAACAGAATACTTACCAATAACCAAACATCAACAATTTATATATAAATACAAGTGGAATAATCCGTAAATGTTAAAAAAAGCGTGAATTCTTGAGCCATTTTTTGTGGTATGTTTGTGAGTTTTTATTTACTTTTCATTTGTGATTCATTAGTGAAAATAAAATTTCTTAATATTTGCTGCGTTAAAAATGAACCTACACAAACCCCTCTTGTTAGAAGTAATGAACGAGCTCTTAGAATATTATATTTTATAAATTTAAATCCAAAGTAAACAACTGGTGCAAGATGGCATTAGGCACATGCATGCATTCTCACAGCTTAGAGCATACAGGGGTATATAGCCATGCGCGTGGCCTCGTCATGATAGGTTTGGGTGAAATGAGAAACGCCGGGTTAAATCAAAGCATTTCTAAAAATATAGTACAGCGTCAATTTGATTGAAAGCATAGATCAGCTGATTGGTGGTTTAAATTGAGCTAAGATAAATACCAAGCAATACAGTCTACTGGGTTTATTTTTGTAAATAAAGATGCAATACAAAGTTAATTTAGTAATACCCTTAATTATATTACTACTTGTAAATAGATATCTCATCTAATAAGAATTTGTGTGCCAGTAATTTGGTTAGTTAGTTAGGTCTGTTACTACAACTGGTTTAAAATGAATTACATTTACATGGAACTACACTACCGATCCACAATAGACCACAAAAACAGCTGATAATTTGATATCAAAATTTAACGTGAGACCCATCCCCCCCACCAAAGCTGGAAAGCGTGCCAACTGGGGGATGGCTCAAAACAAGTCAAGCGACGATGGGATCACGGGTGGCAGTTGGAGGGTCAAAATAAAACTCGGCAGCTGAGCAAAACTAATTTTATTATCAAAGCCAAAAATGCAAAAACAGGCAGGCAGAAGGCCACAATATCGAATGCACTTAAATAAATAACAAGCAACACTAACATAACCAAGATAATACAAAAACCACAAAAACACTGAACGCTACAAATACCAAAATTAACAATTAACAACTACATGGCCTATCTGCAGTTTAGCCTGAGACCCCCAAAACGTAAGACAAATTTATACACAATTTAAAAGTGAACATTTAGAAACAATTTTGATAACCCCAAAGATGTAGAGAGGGTAGCGGGCGACACTAGGCTCCAACATGGTCCTCAGGCCAGGCTAGCAGAGAAGATGGTCGACCATCCCCGGACGGCAGGCCGAGGGAGAAAGTCCCACTCAAGGACCCTGGAGTTTTAGGAGCCTCTAGCCTCGCATGTCTAGAAACGCAGAGAAACCAGTAGACTGACGGCCAACCTGACAGACAAAGGCTGGAACACGGAACGACCGAGTCCGAGCCAACGGCCACCAAAGTAAGCGAAACGCCGGGCACGAGCGGTCTCAGGCAGCCTGGCAGACAACGACGAAAGAAAAAAAAACGAAACTGTACCGGTCAAAACGAACCGGTACATCCTCCCTCTGCAAAACCTCAACACACCCAGGCAGGGGAGAAAACTTGGTACCTCAGGGAACCAAACAGAAGAAGAAGAAGAAGAAACCTCCAAAGAGTGGTGCTCCAAGGACGCCAAAGAGAATCTAAGAGGGGAAACCCCTCGAACAGGGAGCGAACTACCCTGACAGTTGGGCCCGACAAGAAAAGAGAGAAAGAGACTCTCTCAGAACAGCCACCTAGGGCGCAGAGGTGATCAATCTCTTTGCCACAAGAAACCCCCAGGAACACCAACTCCTGGATCAACCGTTCCCCGGAAAGCCTTAAGCTGGGACACATGGGCTTTCCTGAACACCCTGCCTGACTGGGGATCAACCAGCAGAGCAGTCACCGGTGACAAAAACCTGTCGATGCGGTGGGGACCAGACCACCGATAGCACAACTTTGCAGCTCTTCGTTCCGCGGCCGAACTGACCGGGTGAGCCTGACAAAGAACCAGATCTCCAACCTGAAAAGGGTTAGGAGTACGACCCTTATCATACCTCCTCCTTACTCTCTCTCTAGCACGTAGCAGGTTGCGCCGAGCAGCCCGCCACGTGGACACTACGTCAGTGGCACCTGGCGTAGGTAGAAGATCCTCTAGCCTCTACAAGTTGGACAAAGGGTTGTTAGGAGGGTAGCCATGTAGAATTTCGAAGGGAGTGGCATTGTGACTCTCATGCTTGGAAGAATTAAAAGCAAGCTGGAGCCAAGAGAGACTCTCATCCCAGGTGTTCTGCTTCTCAGCATGGAAAGTAATAAGGGCAGACCGAAGATTGCGGTTGAACCGCTCTGCATGAGAAGGCTGTGGGTAATAAGGAGAGGTATTCACATGCCTGATACCATTGCCAAAACAGAACCTACGAAACTCGTGTGAGGTAAACTGGCTATCGTTGTCGGACACAAGAGTAGAAGGCACACCAAAGTGCTGGAAGAGTTGGGACTGGAGAGCATGGATGGTGAGCTTAGCCGTAGCACTCCGAAGTGGGAAAAGCCAAACGAACTTCGAGAAAGCTTCCACACAAATAAGTAGGTAGGAGCTACCTGACTTGCTACGGGGAAAAGGACCCACGTAGTCGATGAACACCTTCTCAAAAGGACGCTCGGCCACCTCAGAAGATAACAACCCTAACTTTGCATTCTGACTAGGCTTGCTGAGAGAGCACAGGTGACAAGCCCGCACTCTGCCTGCAACATCCCGGTCCATGCCCTTCCAGATGAAATACCTACGAATCTTAGCGATGGTCTTATGAATGCCAAGATGACCGCCCACAAGGGAAGAGTGATAATACTGAAAGACCATCGGTACTAGATGACTAGGCAGCACTACACGGGGTTCACCCCTCTGTCGAGGACGGCAACAGAGTACCCCTTTGGACAGAAAATAGGGAGGGTGGGCACCTCCCTCTTGAAGCTCACCTAAGATGACTGACAGCTCAGGATCTTTCTGCTGATGGGACAGTAGGTCGTCAAAAGCCAGAGGAAAATCCAGAAGAACAGCACCACACTGAGCAACAGCCTCAGTTGGTGGATCACTGGGTTCATGATACATGCGGGAAAGAGCATCCGCGATGACATTCTGGGTACCCCTAAGATGTTGGACTCGGAACTTAAAATCAGAAATTTTGACCATCCAGCGACCAATTTTCCCAAGCTGTCTGGGATGGGCAAGAAGCCAAGTTAGTGCCTGATAGGCAGTCTCCAGCAAGAACTCATCGTGTTCCAAGAAACGCAGAAACCTGTCCGTACCAAAGGCAACAGCCAGACACTCTAATTCATAGATGGAAGAAGCTTTCTTTTCCTGGTGAGACGTCCTCGAGGCAAAAGCGATGGGCTGCCTGACCCCATCAAACTCCTGAGAAAGGACAGCAGCAATGGCGGAGGAGGAGGCATCAGTCTGAAGAATGAATTCTCTACTAAAATCAGGCATTCGCAGGACAGGAGGTTGCATGATAGCCTCCTTAAGAGCATCAAAGGCAGTCTGCTGAGCTTGGCCCCACACAAAAGGGTCACTTTTCTTACGCAACTCATTTAACGGGGCTGCAAGCTCGGCCACATTAGGGATGAACCGACGGTAAAAATTCACCATCCCCACAAAACGGGCAATCCCCTTGGCATCTATGGGAGGAGTAAAATCCCGAATGCCCTGGGTCCTTGCAGGATCTATGCAGACGCCTCGAGAAGATATAAGATGACCCAGAAATCTTAGGACGAGCGAAAATGACTTTCTTTGGATTGATGGTAAGGTCAGCTGATTTAAGACGACTAAGAACTTCCTCCAGATGTTGCATGTGTTCCCCGAAAGTCTCACTGTAGACAAGAAGGTCGTCCAGGTAATTGAAGACAAACTTGAATTTCAAATCATAGAAGATGGAATCAAGCAGACGAGTAAGAGTCTGGGCACCCACAGCAAGACCCATAGGAACCCTAGTGAACTGATAAAGAGTCCAGGGAACACAGAAGCTAGTCATAGGCCGTGATTCCTTCTTCAATGGAATCTGATGGTAGGCCTGGTTCAAATCAAACACACTGAAAAACTTAGCCTTACCGAACCAATCAAACGCAGAATGCAAATCAGGCAGAGGTACCGAGTCAATAGCGACCTTAGCGTTAAGCCTCCGATAATCCATCACAAGCCTAGACTTACCATTAGGCTTGGGCACAAGAAAAGCTGGACTGGCATAAGCGGAACGAGACGGTTCAATCACACCCTTGCTCATAAGATCTTCAATCATAGCCCTCATAACCTCCATCTTTGGGGGAGCAAGTTTGTACGGATGACTTCTAACTGGCTGAGAATCGGTGAGGTGGATCTCATACTCCAGAAGAGAAGTGACCCCAAGCTCAGGCGTAAGCACATCAGGAAACCGCAAACACAGCCTCCTAATGGCCTCCGCCTGCTCAGGGGGGAGATGACCAACTGGATCCACCTTGGGTTGTTCGGGCTCACAACCCACCTCTCTGACTGCAGGAGGGCAGTCAGAATCACCTACTAGAGGCACCAAAACTCGCCGATTGAACTTGAAAAACATCTGGCGCTTCTGGAGGTCAAGCACCATACCACTTTTAGAGATCCATCCCCATATTGAGTATACCATATTGAGACCCATCCCCCCCCCACCAAAGCTGGAAAGCGTGCCAACTGGGGGATGGCTCCAAACAAGTCAAGCGACGATGGGATCACGGGTGGCAGTTGGAGGGTCAAAATAAAACTCGGCAGCTGAGCAAAACTAATTTTATTATCAAAGCCGAAAATGCAAAAACGGGCAGGCAGAAGGCCACAATATCGAATGCACTTAAATAAATAACAAGCAACACTAACATAACCAAGATAATACAAAAACCACAAAAACACTGAACGCTACAAATACCAAAATTAACAATTAACAACTACATGGCCTATCTGCAGTTTAGCCTGAGACCCCCAAAACGTAAGACAAATTTATACACAATTAATTTAAAAGTGAACATTTAGAAACAATTTTGATAACCCCAAAGATGTAGAGAGGGTAGCGGGCGACACTAGGCTCCAACATGGTCCTCAGGCCAGGCTAGCAGAGAAGATGGTCGACCATCCCCGGACGGCAGGCCGAGGGAGAAAGTCCCACTCAAGGACCCTGGAGTTTTAGGAGCCTCTAGCCTCGCATGTCTAGAAATGCAGAGAAACCAGTAGACTGACGGCCAACCTGACAGACAAAGGCTGGAACACGGAACGACCGAGTCCGAGCCAACGGCCACCAAAGTAAGCGAAACGCCGGGCACGAGCGGTCTCAGGCAGCCTGGCAGACAACGACGAAAGAAAAGAAAAACGAAACTGTACTGGTCAAAACGACCCGGTACAAACCGTGGATGAGAAATCTATCTGTGTGATTATAAAATCAATGGTAAAACTAAAGTATTATAACAATTTTCCGTAATATTATTAGCCTATCACATTTTATTCTTAGTTAGATATAATTACGATTCACCAACTTTACTCTGTTGGGCAATATTAGTAATGGAACATGGTTAGTACAACTATAAACAAACAAAGCGTAGATAAACGCCTTCATATGTAGACCTACACCCAAAGAAATGTTAGCGCATGCGCGATAGAATCTGTTTCCCACCACGCACAGTTACCTGACGATGTACAGTCTATACCAACAATATCAATTCTCTTTCTACACACCACAGTTTTATTTTATATCTACTATTATGCAGTCAAATCAATTTAATTTAAAAAGAAGTAAATTACATACTGTACTCCACATATTGATTTAATGCTAATGTAAAAATTATGAAGTTAAACAATACCTATTTTTTAATTTTATAATGAATGAAAACAGCTCATATAGCTAAAAATATATTTAAATGCAATAATTT
Organism: Stictocephala bisonia; assembly: GCA_035578905.1. Classification (NCBI taxonomy): domain Eukaryota; kingdom Metazoa; phylum Arthropoda; class Insecta; order Hemiptera; family Membracidae; genus Stictocephala; species Stictocephala bisonia. The sequence continues at coordinate 425,530 of JAQJVL010000029.1, forward strand.
TAATAATATTCTGGGTTAACAATATAGATGTAATACAATAAGTGTATAGAAACAATAAAGAAAATCCATCCACAATTTTGTATGGCAATCGTAGCTTTTAATAATAATTAATTATAAACTGGATAATAATAGTACAACATTTACAGGCACACTTACAGAATTGACTATACCATATAGCCCGTTTTTACTGGAGGAAACTATGGTGGGAGAAGTTCTCCATCTCTCTCACATTACCCGCCCTAAGCGTTATTATCTTTATCTTTACGCACCCTGAGTTTATCTTCACAGCATAAATTGCATAGTAATTACAAAAGAATTAGACAGCAATGTACTAAATTTTACGATGACAATTTTACTCCAAATGAGCCTATTACTCGATTAACAAATTTCTTGAATTATAAATTAGTTTTCATCTATCGTTAACGATTTATAAAATAGTTTTAAAATTACTGATTTGTTTACTTTCACGTTTAGCTTGGTGATATTTTAATTTAACGTTTGCAATATATTGTATAGACACGGTCAAGTTTAAGTAGTGTTTTAAACTTACATAAGAAAATCACGTTGATTCTAATTTTTTTTTAATAATCGCTGAAAAATATAAAGAAGACATTAAAAATCGTTTAACAAATTGACAATTTGTCATGAGGCGAATGTCAGTTAATGAGGGTATCCTTGAGACTGACGCTACAATTACTACTGTAAGTAAAAGGTAATCGTTATCACCGGCGCTCTGATAACAGCTTGTACGACCTTGAGATGCTTTTTCAGAATGACTAACCTCAGTCAGCTGATGGTTTGTGTTGTGTCGACTGCTAGTAAGTAGGCCTACTAGAAATAGAAATATGTCTTAAAGAACTGTTCTCGGACGGAGTAATTTAAAGGTGTGCGTAACTTTCCTGATTTTAGATTATTGAAGATTAAGTATCCTTTAATGAATAGTTATATTATTTAATTTTTTTATTTATTTGTTATATTAAGTTTCGGCTTCTTTTATTTTAAATATTTTGAAACAAGAAAAAGTATCTTAGCTAGTAGTTCAAATTTATTGTGTGTGAGAGGGAATTAAATTATTTTACTTTACTGTTTTTATATGTACAGGAAATTGTAAACAACAAGGAAACAATTTTTGTAAATTCTAAATATCTGACAGTATTTTGGTTTATGGTAACTGATACAGTATAGCGTATACTGATGTAAGTTATACAATTTATTCTCTCAATTTTGACTAGTATTCAAGTTATCCTTACAATAAATCACCTATCTAACGACTAATATTAGTGTTATCCTGCCAATAACACAAAACGTGACGTTCTCCAATAATTCACATATCTAATGATTAGTATTTGTATTTTCCATCCAATAGCTAAAGTATCCAATGACCAGTATTCGTGTCGACCGTCCAATAAATCACATATCCAACGACTTGTATTCGTGTCGGTCTCCAATACCTTCCGTTTATATTGACTAGTATCGTGTTGTCTGTCCAAGAACTCACGTATCCAATGAATAGTATTCCTGTCGTTCTCAAATAACTCACAATCCAATGACTGTAATTCGTGTTGTCCAAAAACTCAAGTATCCAACGACTTCTATTCGTGTCGTTCTCCAATAAGTTACGTATCCAATGGTTATTTTCGTGGCGTTCTCCAAACACTTACTGTCCAATGACTAGTACATGTGTTTACCGTCCAAAAATTCACGTACCCAATGACTAGTATTCGTGTCATCCTTCCAATAACTCATTTTAAGATAACTCGTATTCGAGTTATGTTAATTCACAAACCTATCATTAGCAAAGATAGATTATTAGTTATTTTTTTAGTAGTTTTTATTTTATTATAGTCCAATATACACGATTCTTTATGCACTTGACGCTGTGCAATGATTTACTGTGAAGCGAATATCCTGTTTCACTGGACTATTGTCCCTGTGAGATGCAATTCATTTGACTGACAACGATTTTTACAATTTCTTCAATAGTTATTTATTTAGTAATAAAACACCGATCGTCAAAATATAGGTAAATATAGAAAGTGAATGAATGTTGATTATGAGTGTAATCATTGCTACTACCTAAGGTCAAAACTGTTCTGTAGAAAGGGTCTTTTAAAAGTTAAAGTTCGTCTTATTTTACCAGGTGAAGTTAGGGCTTAGAAGCCCTCTCTAACACTTAACCTGGGGACCAACGTCTTAACGTGACTTCCGAACCATGGGAGCGGCAGGGCAAAAACTGTTAATGGTCTTACCGTGAATTGAACCCGGATCATAGGCGTGGCAAGCCATCGCTTTAGCCCCTTAGCTACGGCCGCTCCTATTTATTGATAGCCCTAGAATCAGAACCACGTAGTATTGGTCTAATTTTTTGATAACGTCAGTAACTCAGTTCTATTCCCAAGACAACGCCCAATCCTTGGCCACCATCCAAATTCTGACAACCATCTAAACTCTGAACACCATCCAAACTCTGACCACCGTCCAAACCTTGACCACCATCCAAATTCTGACCACTATCCAAACTCTGACCACCGTCAAAACTCTGACCACAATCCAAACTTTGACCACCGTCCAAACTCTGACCACCATCCAAACTCTGACCACCATCCAAAAACTGAACACCATCTAAACTCTGACCACCAATCAATATAGACACCCCAGACTTCTCTTGTAATCTCTACGTCTATAGTAACCATAAGGGGATGCTATCTCGATAGTTCAGGTCTGAGCACAGAACCGATCGCCTACAATCTTGACTATGTACTCCGCCTTTCCCCATGCAGCTGGGTACAGCACTTCGATTAATGTGATAATAAGAGTAAAAGCCTCAAGTATTATGTTCTTTACAGAAATAACCCCACTATATCCCACATCCCCTAAAAACCACTTGAGGAGTCACCCACCCGCCACTTGCCCAAGTCTACCAATGGGCCTTCCCTACACTCATTAATCCTTTTGGCTTTTTCCACCAACAGTCTCCTAACAATTATTAACTTCTCATCCCCTTACCCCACTGGTTGCTCACTGGTTCAATCTACTAACATCAGTTCTTGTATGGCCTACTACTCTTCTGCATCCAAACTTTTGCCTGGTAAAACATAAAAAAATAACTATGTCATACTAAAAGAACTTTGAATGGGCTATACGAAAACACCCATCGGAATACCGATTAACAAAGTTCATAATTTACTTCTCCAAACACGCAAATCATCTATTCATTATAGAGTGCAGTATTCTCATAAGCTCGGGGCTTCCCCCTCACTTTCCTGTATGAGCTCGGTACATCTCGGCTTCGTGCGATAGGCTAACTAACCTACATTTACATACTATTCAGTGCACGTAAGAAATGTAGGCCCCTTATTAGCATAGGTATCGAAACATAATGGAGGCTAAGAGCGTGAGTAACCTTTTATAAATAGCGTAGCCTGGCTTCCCGCGGCAGGCGTCGCGCTCTGACCATTGTGGGACTGAATCCGACAAGGAACGGCCGTGCAGCACCATGCAGTTCGACCATAGACCGTGAGTGTTTTTGAAATATAAAAAAAATTATAACAAAAAATATTTAACGTCATTTTCTTGCTAAAATAAGTTATCGTAAACATTACATTTCTGCATATTGATTTATTGATTTTGTTTGTTTAGTTTTGTTTTATTCTTTGTTCACCAACATTGACAGTTTGGTTTTAATAAGTTGTTACAGTAATGATTATCATGGGTTATTAATTTAAAAAAGACAACGGGTTCTGCAGATTATTTTTGATTACATTATGAAATAAAAACATCATGTAGATATTACTTAGAATCAGTATAACCAAATTGGAACCATAACCGTCTTACTAGAGATGGTACGATTGGACTTATGCAAAACTTTACTTCTTTGCTTTAGAGATTCACTTCAGTTATAAGACTGCGTTGTCTTTTTATTAAATATCTGTTTTATTGCTATTCATAATCATCACATTCTGAACACTCATATTTCGTAATTATCTTTTGTTTACTGAATTATTTTGTTATTATTTTGAACACTGAAACAACTTTGTCCAATGTTGAAAACGAATGAAAAATGAAAATACTTTTTTATTGAGGTGAAAATTAAGACATCACATGGTCCTTTCTTACATTTTAATCTCAAACAAAGAAATTTTTAATTAAATAGAAAGAAAACTGAAATATGAATAAACAATTCTGGTTTATAAAACTGCCAAACCAAAATGTTCGTATATTACAATAAAATAACTACTCACATAAATTCTGCTCCAAGAAATTCAAATAATAATACTGTTTAAAGAATTAAAATAAATAAACAAACTATAAAAACGATAATAATTAAACACATTGTGTGATTAATAGCATTTAAATTTAGTGAAAATCGTAAAATTGTAGTTAAATTCAAAACAAAATTAATGTTTATTTTTGTATTGATGAATCAACAAAGTTACGAAACAATGTATGCAATTTTTGTACGTGATTATAAAGGTAACTTTTATTATTTACACACAACTCACAAGAGTTTTCAGGACTCACGTAAACATTCCTTAACGAATTATAAGTAACTTTTATTATTTACACACAACTCACAAGAGTTTTCAGGACTCACGTAAACATTCCTTAAAGAATTATAAAGGTAACGTTTATTATTTACACACAACTCACAAGAGTTTTCAGGACTCACGTAAACATTCCTTAAAGAATTATAAAGGTAACGTTTATTATTTACACACAACTCACAAGAGTTTTCAGGACTCACGTAAACATTCCTTAACGAATTATAAGTAACTTTTATTATTTACACACAACTCACAAGAGTTTTCAGGACTCACGTAAACATTCCTTAAAGAATTATAAAGGTAACTTTTATTATTTACACACAACTCACAAGAGTTTTCAGGACTCACGTAAACATTCCTTAACGAATTATAAAGGTAACTTTTATTATTTACACACAACTCACAAGAGTTTTCAGGACTCACGTAAACATTCCTTAACGAATTAGTTCCGACATACAGTCCAATAGGGGTTTGAAACATGGTATTCAAAGGGGCTGGAGTGTAAACAAATTTCAACGGGCAAACATTTTGTAGAACTAACGAATAAACTGCTTCATTGTTGGTCTTATAGTTTAGTGTGTAACCACATTGGTAATTTAAATTTTGTAGTTCTCAAATAAACTTAAAATGTTAATGGCTGTAAGACTGCCGTTCCTTCAATAGTTAGAGTAAAAAAAAGAAAATGCACCCTTTAAGTTCAATTAACAATACACGTTCTCTATTTCAACAATAAAAAATACTGTTTGAAAAAATATATAAAAATATACGTTAATTTTTAACAATTTAACATCAATCTTATGAGGAAATGATTTAAGATGACAGATCATCCTAGCCTCCACTTAATTATTTAAAATAAATTAGATGTGTTCATTTGTTGAATTAAAAAAAAACACATCAACATTTTATAAATTATAGAAGTTTAACTATGATGTATTGAAATCTTTGGCTGTACTGGTTGTTTTATTCAATTAAATAATTGACATAATTTAACTTTAGACCTCTTGCCTAAAGTTAAAGTCAGCCTCTTGCCCACTAGGCCTACATGCACGATTATAAAATTTGCATTTATTAGTCGTACATATTCTTTACACGTATTTGATCACTGATTTTAAATTAATCAAAGACCACTCGTTTTATGAGAAGTAGACTGTTTCTAGTAAACATATAATTTTATTTCAGCGTCTATTACAATTAAAATGAACGTCAATAAAAGTGAAGTGTTGTTAATAAACCTAGTTGGTTAAAATGAACAGAACATACAGAGGGGAAATGAATAGAACTGTTCTTTATACATTCAAGATGAACTGCGTTCCCATGCTCGGTGAGAATTGTTTTTGTGAAACGATCTTCCTTTCCCACATCGGTTTGTTTATTTCGTACGATCTTCACTGTGATTGCTTCCAGTATTATTGTGTGAAAACACATAATATATTCTCTCGGCACTCGAAGAAAGTCACGCATTTAAGTGAAAAAAATCACGTAATTTTCACTGAATTTATTGTTACACTGATAATATAATATATTTACAAAAAAAGAAAGTAAACCAACCTTTTGGATTTTAAAAGTTTGATAATGTTTTCGATCAACCTCTTCACAGAAGACTTCTCTATGTTTATATAAATAATAGTTCAATACATGCAGTACGCTTGTTTGTATTAGAAAAGAGATCAAGATCATCATTTGAACTATCATTCTTATATTGTATCACATAAGAATGTTTGTAATTCAAATCTTCTATTTTTTTTTTTTTTACTTATGTGATCATTAAGGCACTGTTTCTTGTTCCGCTTCGAATCCTTCTCAATCCCTTCCTTATTCTATTGTAGGCTAATTATGAAAATTACATTGATGTTCATTTAAATTTAAACAATCAGCTTTTGACCAGTTCAGTATATACTAAAACTTAAAATATATATAATTCATTTCAATATAGATCATTACAGACTGCTAAATCTTGTTTTGTCTGGATAAATTGGGTAAGAAAAATTATACATATTATTTTTGAGTCAAGCCCTAGGATTAAAAATCAACAAACACTTCTACATACTCTATATATAGTCCAAATTATTTTATACTTAAATTATGCTAGTGTAAATTCATATTGTGTGAGTAACAATATCTGATTATCTAGGATAACAAGGAACAGGCGTTTTATTCTTTTTTTACTGTAACAGATTAAACTGTGTTTTCGTCCATTTCAACATCTTTACTTTTCGTACTAAACCTATTGTTTCAAAAATACATATGTTGATATTATCCTATCAATTTCCTCATTATCATTTTACATGTTGATAGATGTTGACAACAACCAATTCAAAGTCACATAACGCAACAGTTACATATGTTGTACAGCGTACAATATTGTTTAGTACAACCTGGATTAATGTTTACCCGTTGAGTACTCGCAGAAAATGAATATATTATTTTACGATTACTCGATTACTGATATACTTCAACAGATTAATCAAGTGGTAATGCTTTCCATATTTTGTTCACATTCCTCCTCAAATACAAGCAAATTACATACAACATAGATTATGTTGCCAGCCCTTGTAATTTGGGGTGTCGTTTTTTGCAGAATCGACTTCCACCAGCTGGCTAAACCTGCGAACCTGTCTAACTCCGCTGTACTGCGGATGTTGGAGGAGGAAGAGGCACGCGGACACGGACAAGGTGAGTACTGCTTAGAAAATAATAAATAAAATTAAATTAAAACTGTATAATCTCCAAAATTCCAAGAATCGACAGTAGGCCTATATAAACCCCATATTTAAAGTAAATGGTTCCACATTTCTAAATTGCTTTCGGTATCATGCATACATATATCGAGCGTTTTAAAACAATTTAGTTTGATTAATGTATATTAAAAGGTTATGTGTTCGGGTTAGTAAAAGTGAAGATATGTGAGTGTATGTATAACTGTTAATTAGTAAATAAAAGTAGTAAGGAATGTTATAGCAACAAAACTACGCACAGGCAGTGTTATTATTTTGTCCTTCCTATCAAAATAATAAGGAACGTTTTAGCTTCAGTACTACGCACAGAGACGGTATTAATATTTTGCCTTGCCTAGCAAAATAATAAGGAACGTTTTAGCTACAGTACTAAACAGAGACGGTGTTAACATTTTGCCTTGCCTAGCAAAATAATAAGGAACGTTTTAGCTACAGTACTACGCACAGAGAGTATTATTATTTTGCCTTGCCTAGCAAAATAATAAGGAATGTTTTAGCTACAGTACTACACACAGGCGGTGTTAATATTTTGCCTTGCCTAGCAAAATAATAAGGAATATTTTAGCCACAATAATACACACAGACGGTGTTAACATTTTGCCTTGCCTGGCAAAATAATAAGTAACGTTTTAGCTACAGTACTACACACAGGCGGTGTTAATATTTTGCCTTGCCTAGCAAAATATTAAGGAACGTTTTAGCTCCAGTACTATGCACAGGGAGTATTATTATTTTGCCTTGCCTAGCAAAATAATATGGAACGTTTTAGCTCCAGTACTATGCACAGGGAGTATTATTATTTTGCCTTGCCTAGCAAAATAATAAGGAACGTTTTAGCTCCAGTACTATGCACAGGGAGTATTATTATTTTGCCTTGCCTAGCAAAATAATGAGGAACGTTTTAGCTCCAGTACTACGCAGGGGCAGTGTTACTATTTTGTCTTGCCTAGCAAAATAATAAGGAACGTTTTAACCACAGTATACATCAGGTGATAAATTTTGCCTTGCTAGCAAAATAATAAGGAACGTTATAGCCACATATACACACAGACAAGTGTTACATTTTGCTTGCCTGCAAATAATAAGGAACGTTTATAGAACATACTATACACAGAGCGTGTTTAATATTTTGCTTTGCCTGCAAAATAATAAGGAACGTTTTACCACAGTATAACACAGACAGTGTTATGTATTTTGTTTTGCATGCAAAATAATAAGGAACGTTTTAGCAACATACTAACACAGACACGTGTTAATATTTTGTCCTTGCCTAGGCAAAATAATAAGGAACGTTTTAGCATACCACAGAGTTATACCTTGCACAAAGGAACGTTTAGCTCAGTATAACGGTTAATTTTGCCTTGCCTAGCAAAATAATAAGGAACGTTTTAGCCACAGTACTACACACAGACGGTGTTAATATTTTGCCTAGCCTAGCAAAATAATAAGGAACGTTTTAGCCACAGTACTACACACAGACGTTGTTAACATTTTGCCTTGCCTGGCAAAATAATAAGGAACGTTTTAGCTACAGTACTATACACAGACCGTGTTAATATTTTGCCTTGCCTGGCAAAATAATAAGGAACGTTTTAGCCACAGTACTACACACAGACGTTGTTAACATTTTGCCTTGCCTGGCAAAATAATAAGGAACGTTTTAGCTACAGTACTATACACAGACCGTGTTAATATTTTGCCTAGCCTAGCAAAATAATAAGGAACGTTTTAGCTTCAGTACTACGCACAGGCCGTGTTAACATTTTGCCTTGCCTGGCAAAATAATAATGAACGTTTTAGCTACAGTCTTGCCTAGCAAAATAATAAGGAACGTTATAGGAACATTACTACACACAGGCAGTGTTACTATTTTGTCTTGCCTAGCAAAATAATAAGGAACGTTTTAACCACAGTATGACTCACAGGCAGTGATATTCGTATTTTGTTTTGCATAGCAAAATAATAAGGAACGTTATAGGAACATTACTACACACAGGCAGTGTTACTATTTTGTCTTGCCTAGCAAAATAATAAGGAACGTTATAGGAACATTACTACACACAGGCAGTGTTACTATTTTACCTTGCCTAGCAAAATAATAAGGAACGTTATAGGAACATTACTACACACAGGCAGTGTTACTATTTTGTCTTGCCTAGCAAAATAATAAGGAACGTTATAGGAACATTACTACACACAGGCAGTGTTACTATTTTGTCTTGCCTAGCAAAATAATAAGGAACGTTATAGGAACATTACTACACACAGGCAGTGTTAATATTTTGCCTTGCCTAGCAAAATAATAAGGAACGTTTTAGCTACAGTACTAAACACAGACGATGTTAACATTTTGTCTTGCCTAGCAAAATAATAAGGAACGTTTTAGCTTCAGTACTACGCAGGGGCAGTGTTACTATTTTGTCTTGCCTAGCAAAATAATAAGGAACGTTTTAGCTCCAGTACTACGCACGGGCAGTGTTATTATTTTGTCTTGCCTAGCAAAATAATAAGGAATCTTTTAACCACAGTATTACGCACAGACAGTGTTATTATTTTGTCTTGCCTAGCAAAATAATAAGGAACGTTTTAGCTCCAGTACTACGCACGGGCAGTGTTATTATTTTGCCTTGCCTAGCAAAATAATAAGGAATCTTTTAACCACAGTATTACGCACAGACAGTGTTACTATTTTGTCTTGCCTAGCAAAATAATAAGGAACGTTTTAGCTCCAGTATGACTCACAGGCAGTGATATTCGTATTTTGTTTTGCCTAGCAAAATAATAAGGAACGTTATAGGTACATTACTACACACAGGCAGTGTTACTATTTTACCTTGCCTAGCAAAAAATTACCGATGTCTTGGAAGCACTGTTCTACCATGTCTACTAAGGTGGAAGTCAATCTAATTAAATCAACACCTTATCATATAATTTTTTTTATTAAATTTAGTATATTTTGTAAATCTACTATAATTTGTTACATGAGTTTTATTTCTATATTCAACGTAGTAGAGAGTAACCAGTTATTTTGCATGTATTAGTATAGCTAGTACGAGCACTATAGTTTTGAATACTTAGGCCTAAATCTCAGAAGGATTTTTGGTAATGGTTATTAAATTAAATCACAAACAATTACTTTATATGCCTATCATATGCCATATCCAAAATTTTAATGTGTATAAAAGAGGTGCGAATTCATTGAATAAACGTGCATTTTCTTTCTCTTTGTTTGTTTACAGAGCATACCAACGCAAACATATTGGTTGATATTATATATATTTGTATGAACTATTTAATTAAAAGAGCTTCTCAGATCCAATATGTGATAATTGTTTTACAAAATATGAAAAATTGATGGCATTTAAAATTTGCTATTTCAACATTGAATGAAAATTGGCAAGCTGCAATTGAACATTTGTCCATTTGTTTACGACGTCCCCCAATGCACTGCAACCTTATCTAACCAATTATAATGTACGAGACAGACTTGAACATTTTTGAGGCTGTGGAATACAAATATTTGTTTTAACCTAGCTATTTAGCTATACTGTTTTTTTGTTTTAAACATAAAGAATACCTTGGCTAAACTCTACAAAGTAGAGATGCCAAGTATATTAAACGTTTTAATTCTAATTGAACCATTGGAAATGACCAATTATTCAATAATTAAATACAAATTGCCTGAATTTTCACGCCTAACAGGCCATCCTCAACCGCAGGTTTCAGGTTAAACCATACAATTTTAAACCTAAACAATGTATACACTTTGTATGATATCACGTCACTAGCCTAACCTAACCTGTGACAAACCAATTTAAAATAAATAACAAAGAATATTTGTGTCATGTCAGTTTTCACGTATTCTTATTGACAAGTTCCTGGAAATTGAGCCCTTTTAATGGACGATTTAAGTTCCTTATTAACGATACGTCAATACGCGTAGGCTGTAGGTGGGATGAACCTCTCTCGTAAGTAATGAACACTCGTGAATCGGTCCTTAACTGGCGTGGGAAGATGTAAGTACTGGAAATACAAATGGAGATTGACACTAGATTAGTCATGTGATTGCTGCGAGTATATCCAAACAATGGATCACATAACTAGAATCTATATTTTCTGGTGACAACCGTGCCAAGGTGCTATGTACATTATTTACAAAGTAAACAGACGTTTCGCCCATACTGTGATGTGGCATCCTCAGTGGTAACTCTGACACTGCCACATCACAGTGTGGGTGAAACATCTGGTTACTTTGTACATAATGTACATAACACCTTAACGTGGTTATCACTGGAAAATATAGATTCTAGTTATGACACCGGCCGCTTAAGCCTAAGTTCTAAGAATGGATTACATGATGCAGAGTGCCCCTGCGCTCTCTTACGGAGGGATTAGTCAACGTAAATAGAAACAGTGAGACAGGTCTTAAATGGCTTAATGGATTTAGCTTTCTGACAGGATATTACTTAATATTTATATTAATGTTACATACATTTTGGACTTTTTTCCAAGTGTGTATATATATATTTATATATATATATATATATATATATATATATATATATATATATATATATATATGCTTCTATATTTTTTTTAATTAATTAATGTTAGCTGACAAGAAACCATACGCTATATATATTGAAAAGTAGAATATGTTAAATGTTTAAAACATATTTTTGTATTTTGTAATACGTCATATACATTACAGTTTACCAATATATTTAACCATTAATGTTATGATATTATTTTTACTTAGGTCAAAACAAACCATACAACTCATATCCATTTGAGCTTAAAGGTAAGGGACTGCAAAGTGGACGAAGTGTAGCACATCCCTTAATGGTAAAGGGTTCTGGCATGTATAGTATGTTAGAGTAGTATAGCATAGTAACTGGCAGCCTGAATATAGAACTAGTACATCTCATCACAAAACAATATCATAAATACAGTATTTATTTCGATAATGATATTAAATTACAATTTTGATATAAATTAATTGAAATTTACAATTTTGATAGAATATTTTTTTTTTAATTGACATTTTTGACATTATAATGGAAAAGTGTTTGCATATGAACTTAAGAAGGGCTTAGAACAAATTTCACTTTGATACACTCTTCCATTAGAAATGGGATTAATTTTTTTTCCATTCTATTAATGAATACCACGTCGAAGATCCATGAGCATTTGAGAAAATATGTGTAGAGTGAGTATGCTTAAAAGAGCAACAATTCTTCTATTTCCCACAGGCAAATTAATTATATAATAGTAGTACACAAACAGGCCAACAAATAAAATAGGATGATAAATGATCAAAATAAAGAATAAGTAAGTGACAAGTCTTAAAATTAGCGCATGCCTGATAATTACCTGTAGAAAAACGAACAGAATAAAATCATAAAACAATCAATATAAATAAATTGAACAATATACAATAAAATCAGAAATGATACTACATAAACGGACCCTTCAATCATTAGCTAATAAATAAATAAAATGAGAAACTAACTTATGAGCTGTATAAATATTACCACAATTTAAAACCAATAAAAATAATAAAATATAAATAAAATTTAAGTATTACATAAGTAATAAAAAGCTAATACAGTATCAATAACAAGAACAGTTATTAAATAACAACTAACAATAATGAATGAGAAAGAATATTATTGTAACAAGAAAGAATAGAATGTGTCTCTATTTAGAGGCACATTTGCATTTAAAAATTATTAATAGCAATTCATGAAATTTCAAAGAAAATCCAATAATAAAGATAATACATTAATATTAATAATAAATAATAGTAAAGATAGTACTAAAGCCAGAAATTTGAAGGACAAATACCATGGGTTCAGTTAATAGTTATACCATTAATAGTTATGTAAATATATAATGTGGAGAAACAGTTAATTTATAGGTACTTAAGACTTAGCAAATTGATTTTAGAGAATATATTTTAATTTTATTTGTATTTCATTAAGTTTTAATTGACCTAATTTTAAGGACATACATTCGTCCCACCTTTGTAGCCCTGCCAAATCGCATTATCTGATATAATGGCGTGAGAGATCGTCATTGTACTACGCCTGGCCCGGTAAACAAACAGCCACACCGAGCCAAGCGTCCCGAATCCCGAAGCAGATTGTGGGTCACTTAATTAATCCCGAAAGTAAACACTTTCAGATAATGAAATGCAAGTTCTTGGAAAGTTGTAGAACTGCATTATTTATAAAACTGATTATTCACGCATTTTTTTCTTCAATACAAATTATATAATTTTTGTAACTCACTCGTGAGTCTATATAGGCCTGCAGGCCTGTGCGTTAAGACTGTTTAACGTGTTAATTACAACATTAGCTCAGTTGGGATTCGAACCTTAACCGCTCTCGTCGAGAAATCATTGAAGATAAATCTTAGCTGTAGATTCACTATACACGATCACGTTTCGACCTAGCCATCTTCTAGTCGGTGAAACAGTCTTCATATCACTGCCCGCCTATACATGCGTTTCGAGCTATGTTTATGGTTATTTTTGTGACTGAGTCATAACATATAAAATGAATGTTGGCTCTGTAATAATTTAACTGGATGAAATAGGTGTGTTCGAAGGAAAGAGGAAAAAGAATAATTTGGGCTATACAGTGGATAGTTAAAAGAGATATGTATTCTTAAAAGAGTCTTTATATGAACTGAAAGACAATTATCCAAATTACTTCGAAAAATATTTTATAGATTGACGAACGAGGAATTCAGTTTCTTGTTAAGAAAAATGTCCCTATTGATTTAAATAATAAAATTAATAAACTTAAAAATATTCAAACATGAGAACTTTGATTACCGCCAAAGATAGTCTTGCCATTTATTGTTCGTTAGTTTTTTCTGGTGTTGTCTTTGGCTATTTAGATTTCTTCAATATTACTGACAAGTGACATTTATTGAGATATAATTTTAATTTCACATGAGAAAAACACGCTCTCAAAATGTTTAGCTAATAAATATTAGCCATGAAAATATGTGACATTTATGATGAAACACGACTGACTCCCTTAGTGTGGGACTAGGTGCGAAAGGAAGTTCTCATTATTTCCTATCTCTAAATTTAGGGGCGCTGCAGTGGCAATCTCACAGTGCGCAAAATATTTCCAACTTGTTGGAAAGCCGAGCGCCCAGACAATTCTAGGTGTCGACTTGACTCGAGACCCGAGACGGGCTCGATGGACACCATTCACGATCGCTCCAAGCGTTGATCCACGCCGCACCTGACGATCGCGCCGGAGGCGATCGTGTTTTGAGCCACCGTGGGGTTTAAGGATTCTCAGTTCAGTTGCTCAGGCAATAACATTCATACTATTACAAACTTTATCAACATGAAAGTGGTGTTGCAGTATTTAATATTTCTTTATTGCTTTATAAATGTATCAATTAAAAATATTACTCAGTCTAATTATTACATACATGGTCCACTGGATTAATTTTAAAGGCAAACATTTAGTTTTGGCTTTTCTCAAGTCGATAATAACTGGGTGAGTGCGTTCAATGTATGCATTATATTTTATTAGTTTAGTAAAATTCAACAGTAAACGTGTAAAATATGTTCAACATTGACAATTACATCATATACTGTATTAATAATACATTAAATCATAGAATACACTATTTGAAGAAACTTCAAATAAATGTACTCTCATACGCAAAAAAAACTAAATATATAAGCTAGATAAAATATGTCAACAATTAAAACCAAAAAGTATTAAAAAATAATGTTTATTTCCAATCATAACAAGGGATCCTCTTGTTCGGTTCAGACCAAATTCACCTAAATTTATTCGGGTGCCGACAAGGTGAAGTGGAAATCGTGAAGAGGGCCATCGTTAGTCAATCAGATCGGATACTTTACGACATAGAGGTGGTACCAAACAAACTTTGCGCGTGGAAATAAACCAAAGTGGTCAGTGACCGGCGCGGCTCGTGGCAACTTCAAATAACCCGCATTCCCGCCTACTACGGACACGGAACTGCCCAGCCTTCTTGATCGCCACCCAAAGACTTTTACTTGTGAGAAAATAGCCATCTGAAATTAGATTAAAGGTCTTTGAGGAACCTTCACTTCAAGCCAAGTAAATTGTGACAGCTAATTAATTACGAGAAGGTGGAAATATGCTAGGAAATATGAAGCGGTTAAAACGTAACTTTTTGAGTAGACTATTCATTTTATTTTACGTTAAAAGATAGTTTCTAAGAACACTAAGAAAAGATAAAATAGCAATTAATAGCAAACTAATCACTTTTTGCAAGCAGTTTAGTTTACTAGCCTTACTAAATTAGACAATGTTGGTAAACTATTATCGGAATTAAATAAGCTTAAATTTGTCACACTAAAACCAAATACACTGAGGGATAAGAAATAAATGGTTCCATAGAATTGGCACAAACTTTCCCCTTTATTAAACACTAAAAAATAAAAACTTTGAAAATTACCAGTTTGATTCCCAAATTTTTTTCTATAACTCAAAGACTAGTCAAGTTAGAGACATACGGTTTTCACTAAATTATTTTAAATTGTAATTCATATATTTCCAGAAAATTTAATTCACATATTTCCAGAGCCGTTTTTGAGAAAATGTCATTTTTGTATGTTTTTTGGACACAAAAATAAAAACAACTAAAATTTCCAAAAGTGAAAAAAACGTTTGGAGATATTGGCTAAATACACATGTATACCAAATTTCATAAAAAGTGATCCATCCGTTTCGTCTACAGCGAACTGCACATACACACATAAGAGACAATTTTTTTCGAAAAAACACTTTTTTTGGGTTCAGGGTACCCTAAAATGGATTTTTAGACCAACTTATAAAAAGTTTTTTTAAGAGCACAATATTTTCTCCATGATAACGCATATGGGAGAAAGTAAAATGGACACAAAATTAAATTGTTATAGCGAAGTAAGAGTTTATTTTAGAAGAAACTTTTGGTGGTAGTTGCTTTATCTGTGGATAATTGCTGCACAAATTACTTCCTTTATTATCTGCATACAAGTGTCCTTGGATGCTTTGCCTACCTCGGTATGTGTATTTGTCCAGTACTGCAGGTTATTCATATCTTAGATAATAACCGAATATGACTATTAATCCGAGCCACTGCCCTAATTGAGCATGGCTTAAATTTACAAAAATTGGAAAATGCGACAAGTTTTTCCAGATCCAGTAGGGCCTATTAATAAAGCTATGATTCACTTTGTTTGTCGATATTGGTTACCTTTAATATTGAATTAATTTATTGATAACGAGGATAAACTCTAAATTTACTTTTATTCAATGTGTGTTCTACTAATGATGTATAATATACATTTTACAAAAATATTTAGTACTTAATTTGTAAATATTTATCAAAAAATTTAGTTTTGGACGTTTGAGTGTCCCAATACACATATTGAAATTAAATAAAAATCCAAGTCGATCCCGGCATTCCTTGACATTTGGTCATCTTATCCTACAAGCCTGCCTGTGGTGCTCCTCAAACATAATCAGTATTTCACATATTGTCTTCTCAGACGTAGCATCACTTAATCTGCATTCTGGTGGTAAAAATGTATACTAAAAATCAAATAAATGAACAAATCACGAGCTAACAAATTGTATTTTGGCATGTGTGCAGAAAGACCTGTTTGTAAATGCTACAGATGTAGCCTTATTCAACTTACTTTGAATGGACAATAGCGTACCATTCAATATGTCCATATCATATCGAATGGCACAATGTGTAAATACAGAATCGATTATTATATATAATTGATACATAATAATAATTTTAAAAACGCAATCTTGCTGCCCCCCCCCAACTTTGCTGTCAAGATCTAGTGGAAGATCTGGACCTGTGTGATATTGGAGTAGAACCTGGTATACGTCCAATTTAAATTAAAAAATACTTATTGTAGAAAGACAAATCGTACATTTGTATTTCAAACGTCATTATCTTAGTCTAATACTACTAAAAGTATTACAATCTAAAATTACTAGCATATAAGAAAAATAAAATATATGCATAGTATAATATTTTTACCGCCTCTTTGGATTAAATTTACTGCCCTGTTAAATAATCTTCAACAGAGTAAAAATCCCCCACCACTTAAAGTTTTTTATGAGAGTTTTTGAATGTATTAAATTTTCTCCTGCTTTTATGTAGTTCGGTAGTTTATTGTATACTTTTGGCCCGATATTTTGAGGAAGTGAAGCTGCCAGTTCTAACCTGTGAGGAGTCTCTCGGTGCTGGGTACTATGTCTTGTATAGTATGAGTGTGTATTTAAACCTGTTTGGAATATTGAAAATTTGAATTCATAAAATATTAACATTTCGTAAATAAAAATATATGATAGAGTTAAAAATTAAAATGATTTAAAAAAAGTTTACATGAAGTTAGTCTATTTACACCGGCTATTATTCTGGTGGTTTTTTTTTGCAGTCGAAATATTTGTAGAAGAGCAGTTTGTGGCGCTGAACCCCAAAGTACCCCACGTCTAGCTTGTGAGCGCCTCGTGGCCATAACACACAAATCAATAACAGTAATTCTGATATTATGATTTCAGTAAACATTTTATATTGTAATATAAATTATCCAATCGTGAGAATATTTTGAAAGTACTGTAAAATAATAAACTGATTCAAGCTTTAAGATCAAACTTCTGTCGGTGCAGAAATTATTTGTGCCCGGGTTTGAAGGTTGTTTACTAAGAAACTAAGAGCCCTGTGAAAAATCCAATCACACCATTGTTTTCTTGAATGTTTATTAATTCTTTAGTTTTAATAATTGTTATTCTAGTTATGAAATGTATAGATATGATACATTACTTTCATATGCGTAAGTAACTGCAGTGATTTTAAACTGATTGAAATCAATTTAATGTAATTTTAAATTGATCAATTTAAATTTATTTAAACCATTTTAAAAGCACGGCAGTTAATTATGCATATAAAACTAATACATAGTAACTATACATGTCGTAAGGATCACACTGTGATTAAGTAATTAAATGTACAATATCTAAAAGCCGATGTTTCAGAGAATTGATAAGAACTATTTTTTTTAATTTGATATTATTAAATTTATAAAACTTATAAAAATATTCCTGTCAAACCACATATTAAAATATGAATGCGATACATTATCCACATTTCTCAATAATAAAAGAGTAAAGTTGATAAAAAAAACTGTTAAAATTTCGGTACTTTTTTGTTTCTACTAGGATAAAAATTATTATAAGTAAAAACATAATTATGTAATGTATATGTTATAGCGTACAAATAAACGAGGAATATAATGGTATGATTGAATTTTTCAAAATCTTTTTGTTTCTTAGTAATTGACCTTCAAACTCAGGCACATATGATTTCTGCGCCCACAGTAGGTGTAGAAAAGTCTTCTGTTGTCAGTTCAACTTTTCTACAGTTCAACAGTTCACACTGTTGCCAATTCAAACAACTGGCATCAATGTGGCTCATTTGACCAACATACTTCAGAAGATGACAACACTAACCGTGGGACTGTTATCTCACTAGGAAGACTTTGAATTCCACTGAATTTTCGGATTGGCAATAAAACTACTAGTGAAATCTGCAAGATCAAGGAAAATACTCTTCGTCATGGTCACTTATGATTTCTGGTGTATTATTACAGAAAGAATTAAAATATTTAATAATTCATTTAGACAAAAAATTGAACTGAAATTGTCTTATCAACCAAAGACTAGTTCAAACTTATTCTCGCTTTTTTCGATTAGAGGGGACCACTTGCCAGTTTTGCTGGGAGAAAAACTTCAATAATAAACGCCTTTAAATCAATTGTTAATTTATTTATTACTTTGAAACTAAACAAAGCATTTTGATGTTTTGATAGCTAATCAACCTTTAATACTATAAATTAAATTTTTTTTCTGAATTGATACACTAAAACTGGCAAAGAATTGCATAGTTAAAAACAGTTTTAATTGTGTTTCATAATGAAGGTAAAATAAATTCTTATTTGGTATTAATTTAGACTAACTTCATAGCACTTTGATTTTTATTATACTTTTACTGTATTACATTTACGAGGTTTACTAGTCGTACATTTATGAAAACTTGGCAGCATTAAACATTCTGAAGTCAGATTTTTTTAGTTGTAAAGACAAATCAGCAAGTTTAAATCTGTTTCCACTGACATTCAATTACGTTCATTAAGCGAATGTGTACTGTAAAGAAATCAACGAAAACACCCATCCTGAATTGGAATTGTTGCCAGTAATTAAAGCGTATATTGGCTAGTTATAAAAAGGTGAAATTATTTACATTTATAGTTTTTTTTTTTAATTTTATCATTTACACTGGGGTTCCAAATCGATTTAATATTTTTTCATTAAACAAAAAAACAGAGCAGTTTGGCGTCACAAGAGCATTTTTGTAACGGGAAATTTACATTAAAAACTGGGACGTGTGGTAAACCAGATTTTGTACAATGCTAATAATTAAAATAATCCGTTAACCGTTGCTTTGTTATGTACAGAGTGGGGACGTCTGTATTAAATTCAAAATTATGAAGAATCGTAATTTCTCAGAACGGGTAGGCTGTGCGTTTAAGAAATAATTAGCTTTTTCATAATTGCTTTAATTATTATAGATGAGACGTAAGCCTACAACCATCCAACAAAAGTCCATATTACAAACGTATTTCAGTTAATTCATAATAAAAAAAAAAAAATAGCACAATTAACACGGAATAACCGAATGACAAAATCCTCAGCTACTAAGAAAATAACCAGATAAACTTGTAATAACAATAAATATACATCAACAAACTGTAATAATAAATAACAATAAATTCAAAAAATAAACAGCAATTAATAAATAAAAATTTTAACAAATAATATTGATCTGATCAAAATATATAAACTCAAACCTAAAAACCTAACAACAAGTAAGAATCCAGTAAAATCCAAACTCTAAACGTTAAATAACTAAAACTGTCAACATAGTTGACTAAGAAAAGGATTTTTGCACCCTAATCAACGATAAAATGTTAATGCTCAGTCACAAAAGTCTCTTTTATAGTTGTTAAAAATGTCGTAAATAACCAAATTTATTGCTTTGAAAAGCCTAATCGTAGTGCAGTATAATAGGTAAACAATTCCCCGTCGGAGCGGGAGAAGTGGGGGAAACAGCTGGTGGAATCGAGTTATGTCATTCACGAAAAAATGGGATTACAGATCATTTAAGAATTGTCGCCATTCGTCAAGTTCCCCCGGTCACTAGTCAGCACAGTTACAACATCGCCAGTCGCCACCTTACTACGTCTGGTACTTAAGAAAGTTATCAAATTCTAAAACATGCAGACGTTCGCTGGATGGTACCAACGGGCGTTCTGCAGTTCCCCCGGCGGTCAGGGTAAGCCCCCGGAGGGTACCTGCAGTTCCCCCGGAGCCCCTTCTAGGGTGTACTGCAATTCCCCCGGCGGTCACTTTCAGCCCTGCCTCCTGTCCTATTGGGGTTTTCCCAAAATCACCGGGGTGAGAGGGCAATGCTCTCTCTCCACACATGTCCAGGTAGGTATGACTCATCGCTGTTGACACCGGTGTAGATCCTCATTGTTGTATCTGCTTTCGAAGTGATCACAGTGTTGAGTGAATATGAATGAAACGGCATCTTGTAGTGTTCGGAACATGTTAAGTGAAAAAGGTCGGGTATTATTTGTGCATGAGGGGTTTAAATTTTATAAAAGTGACCTAACTAAACAAGGACAGAAGTGGAGGTTAGGTTAGGTTAGGTTAGGTCATTACAACTTGATAACCGTCGGAAGAAAGTTACCTATATAAAGGTTAAATATGAGTCAGGTGTGATGCGTGTTCAAGCGGAGTGCGCCGGAGTGACCACCGGGGGAACTGCAGACATTTTTGGGACAGAGGATTATCGACCCTAATTAGTCCCTTCGACCGCCGGGGGAACTGCATGGCAGCCGTACCAACACACTCATAATGGATCAAATCTTTGTAATGAGATATCTAAATAATTTTCACTGTGCCATTGTCTTCTTTATTAATATTGAATACTATCAAACCATGAAGGGTACTTAAAAATGGCTTAACTTTGGTTGATAAATTAATCACTGAACAGCGATGGAAATGTAAATGTAACTAAGTAACTTTGATACAACTAATAGTTTAACTTAGTTTATCTCCTACTTTCGGCGCAGAAATTATGTGCATCCGAGTTTAAAGGTCGTTTTCTAAGGACCTAAGAAACCTTCGAAAAATCCAATCACACCATTGTTTTCCTCATTTTATTGTTATTTCATATGAATTTTAAAATTGTAATACAAATTTTAGTAATTTTTATCCTTGTTGCAACGAAAAAAGTACAGGAATTTTAACTAGTTGTTACTAAAACATTCGTGAATGTATCGTATTTAAATTTTAATACCTAGTTGATAGGAATGTTTTCTATGTTTCAGAATTTTTATGATTTTAGCAGCTCAAGAAAAACAGTACTTTTCAATTCCCTGAAACATTATTTTCTTGACTTATAGAAGTTGTATAGTTAATTACTTGGTCTTGTTGTACTCCTTATGACATTTGTAGTTACGATACATTACTTACATTACTTTCATATGTATAAGTAAATTCAGTGATTTTATTTTGAAATAAATCAATTTAAATTGATCTAAATTGAAAATAACTGTTATTCTTGAGCTGATAAAATTCTAAAAAATAGAAAACATTCCTAATGGCTAGGTATTAAAATATAAATACGATAAATTTATGAGTTTTTGACTAATAAAGCTGTAAATTTGATGTATATAAACTAGTTGTTTCAAAATTCATATGAAATAACGTAAAATTAAATGAGTAAAACAATGTTGTGATAAGATTTTTCAAATGCCTCTTAGTTACTTAGAAAACGACCTTCAAACTCGGATGCTTATAATTTCTGCACCGACAGTAAGCTGTGTAAGGGAAATGAAAGCTTCTAACACTTGAACGAAACTGGGATTGTATTCACCGGAAAAAATTACAGAAACACGAGCCCTAATTGACAAAATGGTGTGAAGGCAAGAATAGTGGTGGAGGTTAATTATGGATAAATATAGAGTAAACTAGACCGCATAGATCGGGCTGATTAATATGGGGGGGGGGGAGCATGTGTGACCTGAATGTCTGATATAGAGTACACGAGAGACGGGGGTACGACCACAGAGAAAAAGTAACAGAGGTTGCTTTCTTATGGTTGCAGCAAACGCCTCAGTAGCAGTTATAGATTGCAACTAATGTACATAATTGTACATTTACATGCAGGCAATTACATGCATTAACATAGTCACAAAGTAGCCAAGAGCTTTGTCAGAGTTAACTAAATCACAAGATGAAACCGTAGGCTTCACAATGTTGTCCTTAATATTTGTGACAGAATTAATACAAAACTCATTGAATGCACCTGGAGAGATAAGACTTTCTTTAGTGTAACTAGTTGTCATGAGTAATACAATCTCACTTGCTGATTCTGTAACTTCAGTCAAATAGTTGTAACAGTGAAACTATAATTTTCATATGTGCTTGTACTAAGTTTTTGTATTAGTGAAAAAGGGATTAAAACCCAGCTACATGGGGACAAAGTGTTTGGGAGATTGTAGGCGATAGGTCGGATGCTCGGTCCTCTTAATACCGGCATGGCGTCCGCTTGATGGTTGCTATCGGCGCGGACACTACTAGAGAAGTCTGGGGTGTCCATGTTGGGTGGTAATCATTGTGCGGATGTTGTGTGGGGGAGATAACTGAGTATCAGGCTTGTCAATTAGCTGAAAATCAGACCAGCACTACGTGGTTCGGATTCCACGTAAAGCTGTAGGTCCCTTAGTTGCCCTGGCTGTTGGACTATTAATAAATTGCCCTTTCTGAGGAACAGTTGAACTCAGATAGTAACCAGACTACACTTATCCAACACTCATATAACCATTCATATTCGCCTTAAAATACCAACAACGTTGTGTCGGCGTCTCATATGTAAGAATTTAAGAATTTAAAAATACGAAAGAGCGTTGTTTTAATTATATTATGTTTTAACTGTTGAGTTGAACGATATCAAGTATTTATTATAGAGTAGAATTGCCACAAGTTTTGAAAAAATAAATATAATTATCTTTATTTTCTTTCATATTTAATATTTTTCTTTTATGTTATTATATATTTTATTTTTTCAAGTTTCTTTTCTTTACTTTTAAAAAAGGAAATACAAAATTTGGTTTTTCTTGTTTGATGCAATTTATGACGCAGTACCTAACATATAATTAAAGGAATTTATCATTACTAGTCCAATTGTTATTCTTACTATACACTGGACATAACATTGAATAAAATTTCTGCAATAACCTACCTCCAAAAAGTTTAAAAAGCTCTGCAAAACAGTAATGTTTTTCTCGGGTAACAAGAGCCAAAACTCTTCCATTGGGAGATCTGGTTCATCTGATAGACATGGTCACAACAGAGAGAGAGAAAACTGTGAGTTACACTAAACTACTCTTACAGGGATTAAATAAATCATAAATAAAATATTATAATATATTTCCTGTAATTTTTATGGCTTAGCATTATGAAACAGTGCAAAAAAGAGGTGCCTTTTCTGCTTATCCAAGTCGAATCCTCGTACTAAACCATATTTTGTGGAATGAGCAAGAAATGTATATCGATATATGTTTTGCTTTAACTTATTCTGGATTTTGAGAAAAAATTTTATTTTAAAATGTGACAATCTAACGCTAATAAAAATTAATGATATATACACATTTTTAGGAGTAAACAGAAATGTTCTTTTTGAGGTTTTCTAAATAAAAGCAAATGGACTTTAAAACCTAATTCTAGTCCACGCATGATGTTGAGCACATCTTTGGATCATGTACAAGTTTGAAGTCTTTGGATGATGACCACTTCAATTAATCCTGTGCTACACACAGAAGTACCAGTGGCCAACAATTCGGCCTCGATACAGAGTGCCAGAGGGAGACAGACTGAGGACTCCCTCACTACCGGCACCAATAACTGCCTGAGAGCACTGTGGCCAGTTTGTATAGGCCCGAGTTGTGTACAATCTCATGTCTTACACCCTGGATGGCTCTATGTCCCTTCAACGGTATCTTTGTTTCCCCCATTTAGAGGTTTGCAGAACTGTCCTAAATACACTGCAGTTTTAATTTACAAAACTCGTGTCCATGTAATCTGACACTTATAAAAAACCATGATTTTTATAAATTATTTGTATTTTTACTAATTTCTATTGCCTCTAGTATGAGTATTATTCTTTCTTAATAGCCAGTATCTTCCAAAGACCATGCATTTGTACACAGTAGTTTTGCCCATGGAAGCCTTTCCGGGATTGCTTTTGGATCATTCAGTACACACTGAATTGGTTTAGATTAAACGCAAGAAATAATAGTACAAATTTTTTAGAAAGACTGATGCAAAGTTTATTTGGTAGATGCAATTGTCCTTTTCCATCAAAATCACTAAGGATTGCCTTACTGTTTACTTCATGTCCCAAAATCTGTTTCTGGTAGTTCATCAAGTCATTTACTGGCAGAGCTTAACAAATTTAAAACCTTCAAACTCAATCAAAATTACAACATCGTTAATTTTACTCTTTTGTATATTAATAAGATGCTGATGTCAAGATTTGGAGAATAAGGGTTGCGAATGATCAATGTACTTATAACGGACTCATTATTAATAGCACAAAATCCACATCAACTAGGGCTCTACAGTTTAGCATGAAATCCAAACCATTTAGTTTTGGTCTTATTTTTTGGCAATCTGACAAACTTGATACTCAATTCTCTCCCTTCACAATACCTGATTCCTGGCACATCCCAGTCTTCTCTGGTGGTTATCACCTCAATACATACAATTAGGGAGTATAATTTTCTAGTTCATTAGTGGTTTGTTTCATCTAATCGTAATCATGTAAAAATGTATTAGACTACAGTAAAATTGAAAACAAACACAATAGGAGTTTAAAATAACAAAATAATATATATATATATATATATATATATATATATATATATATATATATATATATATATATGTGTTAGTGGATCAGCTAAACATGATAATGTTGATATGAAGGATTACAGGACAAGATCCAGAAGGCTATTAAGGATCTGGGCAAAAAACCTTTGAAGAATCCTCCCGAATGGCCTCCCTGCAGTTCCTTAGGGATGCCAGTTAAATGGGGTGTTCACGCCAAACTCAGGGCCTCTGAGACAGGTCTGCAATGTGGCTGAGTTTTCTGAATGCACTGATAGAGTGTAGGCTGATAGTTGGTAGTCTGCATTGTTACTTTACATGTCCTCAGCATGCTTTGAACGATTTGCATATCTCTCTCTGTAATAAATTGTATATTAAATTATAATAATAGTGGAAGATATATATTTATAAATGTAAATAAATAAGTTATACTTAACATGAAGGACTTTATTCTTGGTGAATAAGGTTGAAACAAGTTCCTCTTTCCTATATTATTTGGCTTTCAATGATGAAAAAAGTAAAAGTAGATAAACAAGAATGAAAAACATCTGAAGGAAATAAAATCTAAATTACAGAATACTTGTGTACAAATACTCTTTCCCATGAAAATTCTATAATAATTGGCCAGTAAAGAAACATTTAAAACCATGGTTTTAGGATAAAAGAAGAGGATATTGATTATGTACCAGGCTGGTTGTTTGGTTATTGGGACTGTGAGGCATTGTTTCCAGGTTTAAGTCATGAAGCACAGAGGTTATATCTTTGGGATACTAGTTCTAGATCTAGGAAATTTATAAACTCTGAAAAGAAAGGAGCATACTCATATGTGTAGTAGTTTGAATTATGAAAAAGTCTGGGCCATTGGCCTCTTCTTCTGTCGTAGAAAACGGATACATAGTAAAAGTTATAAGTACATTGACGAAATGCTGCCCGTTGTTGACAACTTAAGCATTAAAAAGCAATACTACAATTAAGAGAAACCACTGGTTTAGAGTCAGAGAATAAAACAAAATATAATTTTACTGGCATCATTGTCTGATGTAAAAACATTTTTTTTACGTGAAAAATTAGTATTTACTGAATTTTAAAGACTACTTTTACAATTAAATCAAATCATGTATAGGTATTTCATAAATAAGGAATTCAATAAGTTATGTTAAATGCACATTTCTTAACCCTTCAGAGCTGTTTAATGTGATACTACGTCATGGCCTATTAATGTGACTTAGTGATGTAGGGCTCACCTTACATAAACTGTGTCTAACAAGGGGATGGAAGTTGATGGGATCAGCGTTTATAAGTTTCTACTGTAGTTGTCTGAAAAAAACATGTTTTACAATTTTTAGAAATAAGAAGAGGGGGAGGACACTGTTTTACCTGTCTGTTTTATTTTTCTTTCTTTTTTATCTATTTAGACTTTACATAAGTGAAAAGGAGATATAAACAAACATTAAAATTAACTGGTCATGTAAAAAAACCATTAAAATTAAAAATATACAAATATAAATTTGGACATATAAAAATAGTTGTGGCTCTGAAGGGTTAGTGTTTATTTACTGTATTAAAATGACCTCTGGAATTAACAAGCAAAATTACAAATGTTCAAGACTACTTCACAAAATATTAAAAAGGTTGTTTCTATACAGTATTTTAGATGAAAGGTTTTTCAATGATCTTCAACTGCTAGACAAAACAATAAAATTTAATTGGTCAAAACAGTCTTTGAAGGCTGACCTGTATGATTTTGGTCAATTGTTCTCCTAAGGATAAAACTCTGATGACCTCATAGATATGTGTGATTGTAACCATAACAGGTTTTATTTTAGGAAATATTTAGACCAAAGGAAATTTTTAGTTTTTGTGAAATAACTATAAATAATATTATTAGCTTCATATAACCAATCAAAAATTGTCTCAATAATGAAAATATACATGAAAATTATAAGTTTAATTGAAATGTACTTTATTTGTTATGAGAATGGTTCATGTGTTTAGTATAGCCTATAGAATAGTTCATGTTTACTAAAAATTCTGTAAGGACATCAGCAAACTTACCTTAGAAGACAAGTTCACTAACACCAGAATAGTACTAACATACACAAAATTACACACATTTTCTGTGGCACTGGTAATTTCTTCAACTATTGCGTGATTTTGTGTTTCTTTTGTGTATGTTAGTACTATTCTGGTGTTAGTGAACTTGTCTTCTAAGGTAAGTTTGCTGATGTCCTATCACTCCAATATACTAATTCCTGGCCTATTGCCCTTAAACCTAAACTAAAAACTCTGTAAGTAATTTTAAAAGCAATGTTTGATTTGTAAATGTTTGTTTTCTATGTTTTCTCTTATTTTTTTAAGGCATTTGTTTCATTTAATGACTAAGATTTTCATATTTTGTACTTAAAATGTTTCACTGGAATAGAATGCATAATTTAATGGTTCATACTTAGTAATTTGTATTCAACATCTTATCAATGACAAACACTTTGTGGTTCGGATTCCACGTAAAGCTCTAGGTCTCATAGTTGCTATTAATAAATAGCTCTTTCTGAGGAACAGTCAACCTTAGTTAGTAACAATGACTACACTCGTTCATCTACACTCATCACACTCCCCCCTTTCTTATAGCCCATGACGATTGGCTAACTACTGAATAATGAATTTCAAGATCGTCAGCATACATTTCAACATTAGAGTATTAATAACAGTTATGATGTTATTTATTTGTGTAAATAGAAAACTCAGTAGCATGTCTCAGGTGACAGGCTTCCAGTAGGACTGTTTGTTGATGGATGCAACGCACACACAAACACCAATCAGACAGTAGCATGTCTCAGGTGACAGGCTTCCAGTAGGACTGTTTGTTGATGGATGCAACGCACACACAAACACCAATCAGACAGTAGCATGTCTCAGGTGACAGGCTTCCAGTAGGACTGTTTGTTGATGGATACAACGCACACACAAACACCAATCAGACAGTAGCATGTCTCAGGTGACAGGCTTCCAGTAGGACTGTTTGTTGATGGATGCAACGCACACACAAACACCAATCAGACAGTAGCATGTCTCAGATGACAGGCTTCCAGTAGGACTGTTTGTTGATGGATGCAACGCACACACAAACAGCAATCAGAGAGTTAAGACTTCATCCAGTCAATGTATTTAACACAGATTTGTGGAAGTTTTAAAAGAATAAGAGGATTGTAGGTACAATTAAATAATTTTAATGCTATAAACATTAAAAATACACAATACATCCTTACAAAGATATTGTATACATTATATTTTCTTGCTACTTGATTGTAAACAACATTGTTTATATGTAGTTGACTAAATTAAGTAAAACGATTTGGGAAATACAGCCTGCAGTTTCTATGCAGGCTTACTCGCTATGACTGAACTAAAGTTAATTTTCAGATGAATTGTGGTTGAATTATGATATCAGTAAGCTAAATCACAAACTTTAATTAAAAATAAATAAATAAGAAGGTTAAATATATATTTATCAGAACTAATTGATTTTGTTGGACAAGATAATCAGAGTAATAATACAAAACCAAAGAGGAGGGAATTTAATTTGTATTGTTTAATAGGCTGTAGTTTTTATTTAACTATACACAAGTACATGTATATAACTTGACATTCATTAAAATACATGTAACTAATGAATGTCAAGTGTCATGTATTGGAACTTATACATGTAAGGCAACTATATCAATAAGGCAAATAAAAACTAAATTAAAAATAAATAATTGTGAAGAGGAAGCTATTGTCAATAAAGTATTTGATAAATTTATAAAAACTCCATGTATTATAACAATAATTTAGACTATATTAGATAATATTTCACTTAAGTTAAAGACTTTTTTATGGTTTAAGTATTTTAGGTTTAATTTTAAGGATTAAAGCATAAAAATAGGAGTGTTTTCATGTTAAACAGTTCTTATATTTCTTGCTACTTGACCGAAAGTAGCAGAAAGACACAGAAAGTATATAAAAAGTAAAAAAAATAACTCCATTATTTCAGAATGTAATGGCTGGAGTATCGCAGGCGAAACTCACGCAAAATGTACGGTAGTCCCAGGATGTTTGCCAGGCCCAATGAAAAGGAAAATTAATGAAAGCCTAAGTACAATGTAGTTTGGGATGCTGCAAGGTTGACTCTTTGATGTAACTGGGTTACTGTGATGCATTGCCTGTGGTCACACATCAACGGTGCTCGGTGAGGCGAGAGAGAAAACACACGCAACTAAACAGACGAGCCTGTGAAATATATACACTAGAAATAACTTTAGGGGTCAGTCGTGAATCATTTACAGGCATAAATCTCTATGTAACCCTCGGTGACATAGTCGTAGGACCAGGGGCTGAGTCAGGACCTAGTCTTGCGAGGTGGGAGGTGCTCAGAATAGCTTGGATCTCCCTCTACTTTGCAATCACTGAATTTAATGCTCTTTTGGACTGTTCTCAAGGAAATCCGTTGTTGCGAACATTGAGGGGGGAATTAGAGCCAGTTGTCGAGTGATACTCGTTTTGTTCACATCACTGGATTACTATCAACCTTTTTAGGTAAATGCTTGTGCCGTTCATTTATCCTTATCATATTTTCTTCATTTGTTTTCATAAACGATTATAAACATTACTACGCCAAATTTTTTTTCTAATCACAAGTATTAGTATGTTTCTTATAGTAAATGATTTATAGACATAATGAAGGTAAAAATAAGTCAGTTCAAATGGTTAATCATTTATGACACTCTAGAAACAAATTTAAAACCTACTTTATACTTCAATAAAAGTAGTATGGTATTGAACTTTGATTTATATGTGTAAAAAGCTGTTTTTATAGTCCAAAAGTATGAAAAATACAACCAATAATTTCACACACTATAAATGAACTTATATTAAAACATTTGCTTAATTTTTTAAACCTCAATTTAATTATAATTTTACACAAATATTTTTAATAAAATAATATTAGAAGAAAAAATATGTTTTAGCTAAATATCTCTTGACAATAAGCTTTTTTTACCTCAGTTTTATATTTTAGTAGCTTAGTTGTAAAAAGGTTTCAAGGATAGTAGACTTTATTTATTTATTTTTTTTTTTTAATATCTGTTTTTCAATTTTACATCAATGCCCAATGCATTTAATTATATTACAAACTAGTGTTTTCTGTTGTCCATACATGTAAACCATAACGTACCACACTTTATCTTAAGTAAAAATTGAAAACTAACTAAATAAAATGTACCTTAGAAAGTTTATAAAATTTTTCTAATTAATAATGTA
This sequence comes from Stictocephala bisonia, assembly GCA_035578905.1. Classification (NCBI taxonomy): domain Eukaryota; kingdom Metazoa; phylum Arthropoda; class Insecta; order Hemiptera; family Membracidae; genus Stictocephala; species Stictocephala bisonia. The sequence goes on from JAQJVL010000029.1 coordinate 456,148, forward strand.
AATCATTTGAAAAATATATTTTTTTGCTAATATTAATACCTTTCAGTATTTTAGGAATTACATTTAAAAATATAACATGTAGAACGTTTGTTGTAAAAATACCAATGCATGTCCAGGTAGCTCAAATTCTGATTCCAACTTTGTTTTTAGCACCTAGGCTCTTCTATTAATAACACTAAAGAGTAAGAAGATATGACACCAAATTATGAGCGTGTGAACTGGGTTTTATGCTGTAAGTGGTTTGAAGAGTTGGTGATTGAGTAAAAATATTATTATTTTAATGCATACATTACTAATCTACTTTCACTGTCAACAGTCCTCATTGCCTTATATCTATCTGGAATCCTACTATGTTTTGGTTTAAATGTAATATTTCAGGAATGTGCATGTTTTACCTACCCTTCAAATGTATAAAATGGTTATTTGAACAAACACATTGTCAATAACATGTTAGAGTTCTTAAATCAGTGAAATAACACAAGGTAAAAACATTCTGCTTGAATGTTTTTACTTCAACTATTTTTACTATTTTTACTTTCAACTAAAACAGTTGAAAGTACAATAGTACGTGCAATGTCTGTGAAATAATTATTGCACTTTATTATTCTCTAGAGACAATTAGTTACTGACACAAATAAATAACTATAAAATAAATAGACAATAGACAAATGTCTTTAGTAATATATTCTTAGGGAACAGTTTTGGTTTCAACAATAAATCGTTTTGGATAACAAAATGTTCACTTTTTGTCCTCTAGATATAATTTTTGTGAGTTTTCGATTTCTTCAATGGTTCAATTGGTTCAGAAGGGTCTGTCCAAAATCCACTTAACCAGGTGTTATACCTGATGAGGTTCTTCTTCTGGTAATATGTTGGAGAGTCTTACCTTGTTGAAGGATGGTTGCTTCTCAAAAGGTGCCAATCTGTGTGAGGGTAGTTCATAGTTCCTGGCTCTCCTTGTGTTTTACATATGAATGTCACAGCCCCTTTTAGATTTTCCAGTCACTGTTATAATTTTTAAATCTCTGATGATTGGTCGACAGGAATATTGTCTGGCCAAGACTCTCTATTATTCGTATCGTCTTTTTCCAGATTGCGAGTTCTCTTTTCATGTTTTTCTGGAGTTGCCCCACACTATCAGTCCGTTTCTAATCTGTGGCTCGAACAGCAGTTCTTGTCACCTCTTCATTGCTGGTGCATTTCAGTTTCTTAAGGATGAGTGCTGAGCTCAGCTTTCCACATAGATCATCCATTTGGCTTCTCCAGGAGAGGGTGTCATCAATACATACTCCTAAGTATTTTACTACCTCTTCTCTGATAACTTCTTGGAACTCTTTAAAATCCTCTTTTATCTCTACCAAAAAAAAGAGAGAATGATACCAAGTTACAATATTAATTTGAAATAATTGGATGAACTGGAGTAATTAGTTTCAATAAATTAAGTACGGTAAGTATAAAAGTATGTTTGTTCTTATAACTAAATAAAGAATGAGTCAACCCACCCACCCATACAAGTACAGCCATCCATAAAGTAAGTGGACTTTTAATAAAAAAAAAATAAGTTACCTTTTGTTTTTGTGATTACTTCTATTGAACAAATATTCGAGCATATAATTCAATTAACAGTAAGATACATTTTTGTGTGATGGCAATTTTTTCAATATAAATAAATCGTAAAAATAACACCAATAGTGATTTTAATAAGCCCTTTTAATCTATAAAAAATTAATGTCACACATTGTGTTTTTTAAAAATTCATCATTGTTAAGGTAAATAGTTGTCGCCTTTACCTATTTTATTTTTAATAAAATTATAGTAAATAATGTTTTTACTATGAATTAAGAGTTTTGTTTGAACATTGCTTAAAATAGTGTACATTTTTAATATTCTCATATTTTGTATACCAGAGAATGCAAAACCAACCCTGTCTCAAATACTGTCAGCATAGACCTTCCGGTAACCCTAGTGTAATTGCTTTTGTATAGGAAAATTAGAGTATTGTTTTCAAAGATTTTTTTCATCGTTTTATATAGGAGTGAGAAGGTTATATATGCTTTTTTCAATATTTGGAACTCAGCCCCACCCCTAGGATTAGCAAATTAATGTTTTTTTATGGGCAATGTTTTGTTTTGATAATGTCAATCGTAGACTTTATTATAACCCTTAATATCCTGCGTTGTATCAATGTTACTTTCAGATAATTGATCATCATTACTGAGAGGCATTTCATTTCCTAGACAAACACAATGTAAATATTACTACGTTTTATTTTGATCCTGCAGGCGCTTTCCAATAAAAGTGTGTAGTATTTTATTAAACTATAGATTTTGATTTGGAATCATAATTTATCAATGAGATTAAATTAGTATTATTTCCTTCATTACGTAAAAATAAAATTAGGGATCATAACAGCCATTTTTCTGTCAATATAAAGTCGAGGGTCAGTAGCAAATGACTCTTATTGTTTTTAAACTAACAATAAAAAATATAGTTAATATAAAAATAGATATATAGTATAAAAATGAATGTAAAATGTAAATACAAAACTTTCAAGATTTGATGGTACGACATTCCAAAGCCTGATTCTGAATAGTCATGTAATGATATAAAAAGGTAAAAATAGTTATGTTAGATTGGTATCATTACATAATTAAAGTACAAAGTATTTTTGGCAGTATTTTAATATTTAATTAATCTAGGCAGTTTGTATTAGATATGTTATTTGATTTTAAGGTAACAATACAGAAAGTTTTCTAAGATGCATGTAAATTATATTGTCAAGATAAATAAAACTTATGAATTAATTAGTTAGCACCCTTTATTTAATATTATTTTATTTATTATTATATTTGTTTCTTTACCAGTTAGGATTATTCTTTAGTAGTGATAATAGTGTTTATTTTATCATCATTGTATTATGTTATAAATAATGCTTTTCTTTTACAAGAATAGAACTCCTAACAAAAATTTGTTGTTCTATTATTCTTAGTTAACATGGTTTGTTTACAATTACAATGTATGATAATTTTATTATTTTAGTTATTTGTATTTTGATTATGTGTTAATATTGTATAATATTTCAAGGTTATATGGAAGAGTGGACTTTTAGAACACAGAACTAAAGATTATTGTTCTATAGACTTTTATAGTATGATTATTTAAGTGTGATGCCTATACAAACAAATTTATATACAGTATTGATTTGGTCTACTTTAATCCCTGAAAGTTATTTACGAGTCACTGAAGGATGGCCATTTAATTGTGAAAGACGAGCTAGTAGCTGATTCTCACTTTTAGTTACATCAATGATCCACGCCCATCTGTTCTCTCATACTCGTTTTAACCCACGTTAACGTACTAAGGCTTAAAACATATAATGAATAATTCTCAAAAATAATTTATCTGAGTAACAATTAATTGAATACTGTTAATTTACTGATGTATTGTTTTTTTAATAATGTAATGCTCTATTTTACATGTCTTTTTTATTTTTTACATTTTTTCACATAAATATTTAATTTAGTTATTTTTACCTTATTGACATGTCTTTTTTCATGTGACCTTTTTTTATTTCATTCAATAAAACAAAAAAAAAAAATATGTTCTACTTTACTTATCATATGTAAATAGTAGCAAAACAGGTGCTGTTAAATGGTACTGTAATATTCATTATTAATTAGTAAGACGCAGTTCGTCAAGATATGAGCAAATATGAGGGGGTGAAGAGTGTGATTTATTCTTATTAATAAAATAGAAATACTGATCCTGTCAACTTCCACTCCTGACAACATCCATGTAAGGTGGGCCCTACATTCCTTTGCCACAGACCAGTGCCTCTACACAGTTGCACAGAAAAAGTACAGGCCCAAGCTAGATTTAAATTGATGATGTTCTGTACTGTCCTTGACTATAATGCCTACACTACTTTTTCATTCCAACAACGATAGTTTGGTGATGGGCTCATTATTTAACGTAATATTTAGTTAGGCTAATGCGGGTTTAATTGATATGTCGGATTGGAGAAATGCCCATAAAGAAGAGTTTTTATGTATATTATTTAAGGGGTCTGTAAATTATGTAACCCTAAAATCAGCCTTTTCAGACACTTCCTCCCACCTTGTAACAGTAATACTAAATCCCTCAAAAATTATGAAACGCTGTTATCAACCCCCCTCCATTTCTTTTCATTCACTTTCATGCATATTTTGATTTATGAAGGTCATTGTTTGAACTTTGTTCTATTTGTTCTCTACTGGGGAAGAAAACATTACTAACTTTAAAATCTGTTTTAAAATTGTAGTATTCTGGGGGAAAACAGTCAAATTTTGTGAATGAATTCAAACAAATTGTAGAGATTTAATAGTTATACAATGCTGTATAGAACATTTCCCACTCCACCGTAATGGTGCATAACGCTGCTAAAAACCCCCTTGCCGCCCTTCAGGTATTACGTAATTTAAGGACGGCCCCTAATTACTTAGAGCAAGATGAACATTCAAAATAAATAATCTTAGGAGTGAAACACACAGGTTAAACTACTCCCCTAAAAGCTTTGATTTATTCTTGTCACTAAGATACTGTGAGTAAATTAACAGTAAGTTGAAATCTAGTGCATAGTATCTTCTATCTGCCAAGCCACAATTACAGTTCTCACTCGAGACATCACTGGGGCTCTGCCAATCAGACAAATAGTTTTAGTAGTTTCACTGAAGAAGGAGACCTTTATATTACAATTAGCGTTAGTCTACAACTTAGTAAGAGTGGAGAGAGAGATATTGCAGGAATTAACATGAACTTGCGGGACTGAAATGCCTGGCATGGCAGGAGAACACAAGCCACATTCACAGACAACGACATTTGGCTTGGTGCCCCTGCAGGTCTCGGCACAACTTGCGGTAAATTAAGCTGCTCACTGTCAATTCATTATGTTTCTAATTCTGTCATTTACTTTTAGAGATCCTTTAGATTTAACTAACTTGGGAATGCTTAGAATGGTTGCCAAATAAATTATCAATTTATTGTATGAGGCTACCTTGTTTGTAATTTTTACCAATACAAAATATGTTAATAAGAGACTATATTAATTTAACGAACACTCAAAATTATTTCTTTTAGGTTTCTTACTAAGCTGAGGGCATTAGAGATAAATTTGATCATTAACTAATTTTCAATATATTAAATATTGTACCTATACTTAGTTATTTCAGACATATCTTTTATATAACAATTAATTGTTAACAGTTTGTTATGAAACTATTTTATCTGCTATCATATGGTTCGTGGTTTGTTAATAAACCAAAAAATCATGTTTAAAATGGAATATTCATACAGTAGAGTCCCTCAAAGCTGAACATCTTGAACAAATAGACAGGGCAAAAGCACCCTCACAAAAAGGCAACAATAGAAGCACACATTGAACTTGTGAAAAAGTTCCTTTAATTTTCCAATTAGTTTTGTTTTTGGTCAGTTGGAGTTTTATTTTTAAAATTATGTATTACTAAACAAGAAATATAAGTTTTGTAAATTAACAATGTCAAAACAATCTTACCCTTTCTGGTTTTTACTTCTTTCTAGATTGACTTAAACATTTCAAAAATCCAAAACATGACATCCACATTAGTACAGATTCGTAGGACTCTTCTGTATTGTTCTTTAAATACTCTAGTCTGTTTAGGGCCTAAATTGTGTACTTCGAGACATATCCAGCTATTGGCTTACAGCATTTATTATTACATCATTCTTATTGTTAAGAATTTATACATTTTTCACATTAGGGCAAGTACATGAATTATTTATGTTTTTATCTGATACTTTGAAAGTGGCAGATTCACAAAAAAGTAAAACATAAAATAAAATGTAATAAAAAAATATATTAAAAAAAATGGAGATGATTCAAAGCCATCTCAAAAGAGCGTTAATAGAAGACTGGTTATTAACCCTCTTCTATGATGGACAGTGACCTTGAATTATCTACATGTATGCTTTATTATTTTTCATTTTATCGTATGTTTTACTTTTTCGTTTATGTCACTTTCAAAGGATTTACCAAATGAATTTTTAGAAAGATAAGCCTGCTTTCCTGTTCCAAATAAAACCTAATTAAATCTTTATATAGATAGGAAACCTAAAAATTCTTAATATATAAATTTTGTAATAAAAAATAATCCAAAAATTATTTTTAAATACTTAAATAGTTGAACAGACGTCAATCTGTAATCAAGTCCTGTCAGATTCACCTCACGTTTCACTTAGCACTCTGTTCATTTGGTGTGTCAAATTAGCAAAATAATTTGTTAATGTCAGATGGGGTCTGAAAATACTCACCTCTGGCTTTGGTCCAGGGGGGCTAGTTTAATCTGGCTGGTATTTCTTCCACATGTCCCTATGAATCCCTCCGGATAATTCATTCCAGATGAAATCATTTAGCGGATGATAAATGCTTTTATGATAAAACACAGACGGTAGATAATTATTAGGCAACTTATTGTTTTTACTTTTAAATTTATTCAATATAAAGAAGTGGCTTAGATTATTAAGAAACCATTTCAATCTTGTACAAAATCCTCACCCCTTCCTTTCACCCTTCACATTATTGATTAAAATTTTTTTTAATCTCAGTTACTGCTTCTAAACATATAGATTTGCAGTTAAGAATATAATGAATCTTTATTGCTGACCTTTTAAGATAAACAATGTTTGTTTGGAAATCACGCTATGAATAGTTGTTTTTATTGTATACAAATTTTAAATTTAGTCTAGTTAGTCATTTTTAAAAGTCACCTAAAAATATATATTTATTTTCGTAATCGTAATCGAAAATTAACAATAAGTTTGTTATTGTCTTAAAATTTTATCATGCCCACACCCAATTTTTGTTGCCCCTGTCTGGGCTACAACTACTTAATTTATTTAATCATAAAGTACAATAGATGAGTAACAAGGTTCAATATATTTTCTCTTTTTATAAAACACGTAACTAGGTACAATGGCAAATTGTTACCAGTTACTTAAACTTAAACTCAACGTGCATAAGAGATTAAGTAGAATATGTTGTTGTAACAACAAAATAGAATTTAAAAAAAACACTCTTTTACCCTAAAACTTGAAAAGTGCGTTTGCAACAAGTGAAAAATAAAAATGAAGTTTTTAAATTAGCTAATTTTAATATGATGTAAATCGTTTTCACTTTCACCATTAAATCTCCTCGTTTGTCCATTTTTTAATTGTATATTCAAAGGCTATTAAAACAAAATGCATTCACTCTCTTGAAACAATTTTTTAACAGTAGTTTTTTGATGTATGTCAACTTGCTCTAACTTAGCTTATATGACTGTCAAGATAACCTTTAATTGAGATTATAGTTTTGTACTATTTAATAATTCAATTATTGAGTTTTGTTATGACTTGTTTACAATAATAATCCAATTTTAATATATGTACCATGTATAGTATTTACTGATAGTAAATAAATTATTATTATAAAGTGATCCACAACAATATAAGCAAGGTGGGCTATGAAATATTAAACTAAATTCAACATCAGTAATAGTTCAGCTTATATCTTAATAATTGAATCTGGAAAGTACAAACAATGTTATCTGGAAACAATTGAAATTATGTGATTAGTGCCCTTCAAGAAGTTTGTGTTCGGTTGAATAAGGGTGTTCGTTAAGACATTATGTTTGTAGGGCAATAAACACTGACGATGGAAAAGCATACGATGTCCCAAAACCTATTTGGGTCTGATATATTTGTATTCAAATAATTAATACAGTTTTTAACACAGGTGATTTTGTTTTCAGGACTAAAAAGGGTAGCGTGGCCACCTCCTCCTGAAGACGCTGAGATTATAGTCGAGGAGCAGCAGCCGGTATATCCTCAGGTAAGCTGGTCTTATAATATTTCCATAAATAATTAAGAAGAAAAGAATTATTGTTTATGTTTTATTAATTATATAGGTTCCAAACCTGTAAATCGTGGAGTGGACAAAGCATCTTGGAATGACACTAGATGACCGACTTTCTTGGAATATTCACATTGACAATCTGTGTAACCACCTAAGCAAAGCTTTTTTTGCCTTAAAAGAGTGAAGACAATCAGTACCTTTGAGGCAACTAGGATGACGTATCATGCTTTATTTGAATCTCAAGTAAGATATGGGATAATCCTCTGGGGAAGCTCCTCTTGTGAGAACCTCCAACGGATTATGGTCTTCCAAAAGAAGGCTGTAAGAATTATGGCCAACCTACAGACTAGAGACAGTTGCCGTGAAGCATTTAAAACCCTCAACATATTGACAGTTGCATCTCTTTACATTCTTGAAGTAATCTTGCATGCCGCTAAGCTTGACCTACCACGAAACAAAGACATTCATGGACGACAAACACGACATGATAATGACTTCAGCATACCAACACACAGAACAGCCCTATTTGAAAAAAAGCCATCTTACTCTGGGGCGAGACTGTTTAATGCACTTCCAGAAGACCTGAAGACTGAAGATGCTAAAAAACTGAAAACTTCACTACGAAGCTGGCTAATGGCAAGATCCATCTACTTAAAGTTATGGAAATTATTAAGTTTAATAGTATTGAAGCTTAATTCAATATAAACTATTAAGTTTATATTGAATTAAGTTTAAACACGAGATCTGTACTTTGATTCTCGTAGCCCCAAATTTCAATGCCATAACTAAGATGAGGATAAATTAAACCATAAAATACGGCTAATAGGGCAGATGTGTCCAGAGTTGAAGAGAAACCTTTTAACACAAATACACCAGAACTTAGTTATTATCTATGTAACTATGTAATAGAAACCGGTGCGTGTTTGCGTTTGATTGTCTTTGACCTTGGACGAACCGAATGGAACGTTTGGTTTTGATGGTGGCGAAGGCTCCTGCGGTACAACATCACTGTAAGTATAGGAGCGGGTGGGTTGGTGTAGAAAGTTTTAAAGTACATGTAGGGCCCACCGGTGCGTGTTTGCGTTTGAATGTCTTTGACCTTGGACGAACCGAATGGAACGTTTGGTTTTGATGGTGGCGAAGGCTCCTGCGGTACAACGTCATTGCAAGTGTAGGAGCGGGTGGGTTAGTGTTCATTCCATTTTCCCAAGCTAAGCAACCTTGGGCTGTCATTGTACTGTATAACAATCTGAGTACTGTTAATGCCCAACTATCCAACTAGTACGTTTTTTCATCCAAACACGTATGGTGGTATTGACCCACCCACTCAAAAATACACGTACGGTAGTATTGACCCAACCGTCCACTTATACACCTACAGTGGTATTAACGGACGTATAAGTGGTGTATAATGTTATAGGTTTTGATTATACCCACCTGCCCACCCATACACATTCATTGGTATCGACTCACCCGCCCACCCATACACATACATTGGTATCGACTTGTATTGACGAGTACCTAAAGTGTACAAGCCAACTATTGACAACTTTCAGTGATTTAAGACTCTGTGCTTGTATACTGAACATTGTTATTCAGTTTAGTTATGATTTGTTCTATGACCATACTGTATTATCAATACTTCTAACTCTTACGTTTAACTGACACCATTCTGTTCTTGATGAATATGAATAAAGTTTTCTGTATTCTGTATTTTCTGCTAAACTGTCAAGTCTATTTGTAACAGAATTTAAAATGTTAATTTTTTGTAGATTGCAAATCAATTTTTTGGTGTTATGTGACTCATGTTATTTAAAAGTTCAAACCTCACTCTACAATACTTCAATCCATTGTGAGCCTTGGATTCCAGCTCTCTTAATAAAAATTAAAAATGTTCTTAAATCTTTCTCAACTTTGTGCTCTCAACGTCTTATCAACTTTTCTCTTCTTCTCATACTTTCAATGAGTCACCTAATATAATTGTTGAACTCTTGGATTTAACACCAGTCATCTTGTTGGGTCAGCTTTAAGTGTTTTTCTATATTTATTAATTTTTCCATCTCCCTGTTGTTACAAATTCATATTTAATATTATATTGCTAGAACGCCTAAAATCTTCATTTTAACAAGTATTGGTGGTTTGTTGAAAGGAATACTAATGACAAAAATAAAAAAAACTATTTTCAAATTTTAATATAATTGGCACCTTCATAAGGTTAGTAGGGACTGACTTAATACAACTGTCTTTTTTTAAAATATTATTGGTGGTGAGTGCATGTTCACATAGCATAACAAAGTTTTCTATCAGAACATTCTTTTATATTATTCTACAGCTTTATTTTAAATAGCTTTCGTCGTTATTTTTAACTGATGATACCTTAAATGGCAAATTGCTATTAAAAAAAGTGTCACAATGTCTTCTAATAAAAATATAATGCCTTACACCAAGTATTTACAGCAGATAACACAGTTAATGTGTGTAAAAGTTTGATTATAGTTGAGGAGTGTGAAGTGTACTTATATCTATCAGGTAGGATGGTGACGGTTTTTGTTATCCCTTGGTGATTCCAGTCTTGTAATATTGCCATGGAGTGGAAGGGATCTGAATACTCTAGTGATGGTCAATATTTTGGTCATGGAGGAGGTTATATGTCAAGAACTGTTTATTTTCATCCCACATTTATATGCACTGACAAAGTCAGATCAAGTTTACAGTTCAGTACACTTCTCTAGAGGAATACATGGGGGTCCATGTTGGATGGTAGTCAAGGTTTAGATGTTGAGTAGTGAAGAGAACTATGTTAGGCTTGTCAGTTAGCTTAAAATCAGACCAACACTACGTGGTTCTATATGGTGATAGTAAATATTATATCTTCTCTCGGAACTTAAAAACCACTAAAAAGGTTGTAGCATTCATCAGCAATTCTAAGGAGGTTTCTGGCATTATTTGATCAGATTATTTAATTTGGATCAGGCACTTAAAGGGCTAAACCAAAAATATATGAACTATGAGTCAGGTGTTTATTATTTAAAATTTGACTTTTTGCTTAAAGAAGTTTTCTCCACCTGTGTAATTTAATCTTCAATAAACATTACTATTTCCTATTTCAATAAAATAAATATTGAATTTATATTGAATTGTGCTATTTGCATTGAATAGTAATATTTTTATTCATACATAATACGTGCATTGCTTAGAATAGCGTACATTTTGCATATTTACACATTTCTTATATCAGAGAATTTTAAATTTGGCTGTCTGCCTCTTGATGACACTTTTTTGTTTGGTTTTCACGCAAAACAAGTTTTCATGAAACTTTGTATCATAATTCTATACACACGTTTAAGACTCATTGGTCTCCTTGGTTATTCTAATACGCAAACACACCAGATATGGCCAATTGGCTATAACGGTCATTAGTATTTTATTTTTATGCTTACTATCAGATGATTGTGTTTTGGCATACTTTACTCATAATATTCTTCAAAATAAGAGTCTTTCTTTTCTATCCAAACCTTTTTTAATGGTACACACGTGTGTTAGGCAAGTCAGATATCTCGTTTATCAGTTTGTCAAAGCTGATTGATTTTTCACTAAAACTATCACGAGAATATGAAATCATGAACTGAAATTTGATATCACATATTGCCCTTGCATTCCTTCATAATTTCTCCTGTGACAGTTGTAAATATAATATCTTATTTGTTTGTTTTACACATATGTCAGAATTCTATAGAATATTCTGTAAAAAATATCCAATCTGATATTATGTACACATCTTCTTAATAGTTTAAGTAAACAACCTAGTCTGAAAACAATTCACTCCCCCAAAACTCGAAATGAAATGTAAAGAAAACATTCTGAAGAAAACTATTATTATATCCATGAATTCTATTCCAACTAGGACTGTTTGCTAAGGCTTTAGTGTTATTAATTAATAACAATTATTTATGTTACTTTCCTTCCTGTGTTTTTTTGGATTTGTTTGGTTTCCGTATGACCAATTGTGCTCTATTTCTAATATTGACATAGAAACTGCTGGAAAGTTGTTGCTCATGAGAGCTATAAATTAAATTTTTATTAATTGTTTCTTTTGAAAACTATTTGAAATTTGCAAATTTGAGGTTATGTCATAGGGTGCTAGGTATGGAAGTAATATAATAGGAGAAATAGGCCATCATCAAATTTACCAGGGTAGATAAGTCCACAATCACAAGTAACATATAAGGAACAACAAAAGAGAACATTTTCAGTGCCAATGGCAACTTCCTCAGGTTTGTGGAGATTCAAACATTGAGGAAGGTGTCAGTAGGACAAAAAAGATACAAAAAATTGTATTTTTAGTTGTGACATCTATTTTTCTTATGTTTGTGGACTTATCTTCATTGGTAAGCTTGCTGATGTCCTATACCTCCCATTAAATTAATTCATGATTAAAAATAAATCCCTATGATATTGCATACAAATTATAATCTAAAAATGTCTTGTTACCAACATTAAATGATATGACAATGTTGCAGGCACCGGCAGGCCGACCAGTCAGTACAGTTCTACGACCAAGTCCCTCACCAGTGCCTTTCAACCCACCTCCTGCAACCATCACACTGCGCCCTTCACCTCCCATCAATCAGATTTCAGCCCCAGTGTACTCAAGCCAACCCATCACGGCGACCGTCAAGGGTGGAGTGCGCAGCCGTGGGGATCAGAAATGGCCCCCGGAGAATGTCAAGCAGCAAGTTGAGGCAGAGAATGAGGCAAGGATAGCCCTCGCCAAAGGACCTGCCTTCAGGCCTCGTAAAGTTCGTAAAGACTACTCATCCTTTTTTGCTCAACATGCATTGAACAGTACCTACCCTGGATACAAACCCCCTCCCGGCACGCAACATTACATTGAAGAAGGCACATCAAATCTTTAATGAGACTTCGATTAAAGTACACGGTTACGTTTATTTTAACTGTATATATGCTTAATTATATAATATTCAATGTTGAAATTAAATTTAAAATATGACGAGACTCAAACGATTTAAAAAAAACTAGATTCACGAAGTATAGATTATGAGTAGTTGTATTTTACAATTTTGCTTCCAAGTACCTAGTATTATTTTTGCAATTGCTTTACACAATACATAATGCAGCAGCTTCAACAGGACTTAAGTTTTCACAGAAAATATATATTAATTAGTAATCAATACGATTAGAATTAGCTTTTATTGAATTTTTAAAAACCTTAAATTGAATAACAAAGGATAACAAAGACATGAATAGCAATTTTGTTATTTAATGCTATATGCTGCCAAAAACTAAGAAAACTTAGTCCTTACAAAGTTACTAAGTGAGATGTTCACATTTATAATTAATTATAGTGTACATTTTGAGGTGATATTTTTGTACTTAAAACTTTTGTATAATAGATTTAGACAGCCACCCTGTCAGCAAAGCTCAGTTGGTGTTCCTGGTCTAATTTATCCTAGTTTTCATTTATTTATACCCTGATAAAAGCATTCAATTTATTTTTAAGCTTTCGTTAAGGTTGTGGTTGTTTTGTAGCCTCTATTGTGTTATTATTGTTACTACCATGTGCAATTTTTAATTATTGTTTAATAAATTCAATTTAGTTTATTTGTACATTTCAATCTATCCAATTCTGAACCGTTATTAAAATTTTATTTTAAAATTGAAGTAGAATATTTCAACTATAGTTACTCTATTAAAAGAACATATCTACAATTAAAAGAACAAAAGAGCCGGTGTGGTGGCTCAGTGGCTAAGGCTTCGGACTGCGGAGGGCAAGGTCCAAGGTTCGAATCCCCACTGAGCCAACGGTCGGTACTTCACTCATTGAATAAAGTTGACACACAGGCCTGTAGGCCCATGTCAACTGGCGAGTGAAGTTGTTAAAAAAAAAAAAAAAAAAAAAAAAACAATGAAATCAATCATCTATGAAAGTCAATGGTAGGGAGGGTATAGAAATCATTATAAAAATAGTTTTTACTCTCTAAATTTCTCGAATAGAGCTGGGAAGCCAAGAGGCATGTGTGTACTGAAGTTAGTTTTGGAAAAATCATAGTTTTAAGTTTTATTGTTATATTCCTATCCGGCGAGCCGGTGGCCGAGCGGTCTAAGGTATCAAGACTTTGAGCTTAGGTTAGAGATAACGCTGGTTTGAATCCAGCCTAGACTGGAAGATTTATCAGTAATCTACCATACTGGTTGGCTCCCTTACTCTATCTGAATAAGTTCCTTGCACAGAACAATAGTCTATGAGGAATGGGCAGAGTAAGGTTAAGAAGAGGATCTCGGCCTCTTCTTTTTTAAATAAAAAAAATCATATCCAAGCAAAAACATAATCAAATCAAATAAAATTTACTGTCGTAAAACAATATTTGCATGACAATGGTCCCATTTACAGTGATAATACAAAATTAATATATAAAATAGTTGTATTTAAAATTTTAATAGCAATTATGAACTAAAATCAAAGACAAGCCAGGTCATCATTCATAAGTAAAACTAAAAGATATAGATCAATACAGTTTTCATCATCTAATTCAGAAATCATCCAATATTTGATAAAGGTTGTCACTTGTACCCTTTGCTTTTAACAGGAATTAGAGGTTAAGTAAAAATGAAGAATAAGTAGATCCCAAAAATGTATTTTACTATTTTGGATGACTGAGTACACTAATCGTTTGACTAGCAGAAATATTCTGATTAGTTTCTATAAGAAATGTATTGTTTTAGAGCCCCCCGTCCTTATCCTGGCTCTGTTGTCCCCTTCCAACTGACTTTTTCTTTCTGAATATTCTGTCTGATGTATACAAAACAGTTTTCCTCCATAATCTGAATTTTGAGGTTATAGAGTCTGCAATTTCAGTTCACACAGGCCAGTTTTCTACTATCAGATGTTGAGTGCTGGGATGTGAGCAGAAGGATACGCTTAGTTTAGTAACCTCCAACAGCAAATACTTAAAGTCAACTTGAACTAAGTACTTGGAAGTCAAGAGAAGAATACAAAAATTTAGTACCCCACTTGGGTGCAGTAGTTTAACACACATTTTTTAGGGGCTGAGCCCATAAACGTTGTCCCTTCATTCATCAAACCTGTAGTTTGATATTCCACTTGGGTGGTTTGTTTTAGTATTGCCCTTTAATTTTTTTTGTGTTCAGTGAAACATTTTTGTTTTTAGGGCAGTGACCCCATAATATTTGCTTTTTCCTAAATCTGATTATATATTCGGATTCAGGAAAAAATACCTTTAACTTGTTACCCTACTTTAGTAGTTGTTTTTAAAAATTTACATTTTCGAAAATGTTGGTTTTTGGGCAAATGATACTTAAAAGTTTTCATATTTTAAACTGATATTCAAATACAAAGTGTGCATTTGTTACATGTATGCACATGTCAAGTTTTGATAATTTTACTCAAGTACTTTCCGAGCTAGGTCAAAAAAACTATTTAAAAAAATTTCCCATAAGAAATAAATGTCGGGCCAAAAAGGTCACCATCTTGTTTATGAGTGAGAAAAGTCGACTTTATGAATTTCCCTGGAGGGTTCAAACCGAAAGCTTCAAATAATGTATGGACATTGAGGGGGCTAGGAAGTACCTCAACATTTAGTGTCATTGAGTCAGTCACTGTTGTGCTTTATAGGATATAAATATAAAATAGAAGATACCCCTAAACACTTCGTGTGCAAACTGTGAAACTCACTACGTTCATATGTGGAAGCTCGGCCTGGCCAGGAAACACTGCATTAACCCCTTTGTGGATCTCAACAATTAATTTCAATCAGTCACTACTTTGATTCCCTGCCACCTACTTTCAGCTGCCATCAGTGACAAGTCATTTACAATATTGAGTTAGTTCCATATGTTTGATTGAACTATTTACAGTCAATCTTTATTGCATAGAAAGCACACAATCATACTTGTCTATACTTGTTTGTGGGTGCCAAATGCATTATTTGATCTGTGTATAAGAAAAGGAAACAGTATTTACCTCCGAAATCAGCAAAGATAATGAATTTTGCACTGCAGGAAAGGCAACAAAACATTATAAGGTTTTGTAACCTTTTTTATTTTGAACAATGTATTGTTGTCAGCGGCTATAATTGAGAATATAAAACTCACAAATAGCTGAAAAAAAATTGTATTCTGGTTCCGATTGACAACATTTTAGTAATGATTCTCAATTCCAAATTTATTTCAATTCACGCTTTTCTTATAATTAGGACATAGTTTAAAATATTTATTTAATCTTATATATGCTTCTAGCAAAAACCATTGGTTATAGCAAACACCAAGATTATAGAACTATACTACATTTCAACTTTTACATGTTCATACAAAGTCTTTCCTTAACAGTTAACAGATTAAAGAAAAAATTTATTTTACGGACTTAAAATCTGCTTTGTGATATTGATGAAATTAGGTATTTTTTGTGTTGATGTAAAAAGATGAAAAGGAATTTTCTCACCCCTCTAAATATGTTTGTTGCAAAATTTACATTTTTTGTTTCACAGATGTGTAAATTGATTTAACACGTTAGCTGCCATCCTTAAAATGAGTATTTTTGCTCTAAATTGCCAAAAACTTTTATGCAAATATTTAAAACAATGATATTTACTATGCCACCATTTCTGAGTATAGAAATAGTATGAACATAGGCATTATATGTATATAAATATGTTGGAAGTATTGGCCCGACACAGTTTTTTTAGTAGCGTATACGGCACATAACAAACTCTGTCGGGCATATCGGCCTGACACAGTTTGAGGTAAATTTGTTTTCATTGTTTGGCTACACTGACTGCATGAAGAAATTAATCCAGTATTCAATATGTATTATGTTATTTTAATACCAACATTCAATAAATAAGTCTATTGAGCCTATACTCCCGACAACTTGCCCGTAGAACATGCCAAAATTTATAAAGTTTTATGAACAACTTTGTACACAACCAACACTTAGAAATTCACTCTGTAAATAGTATGATGCTTGCAGTACAATAAAGTGAGATCGGTTTCTTTAAGAAAGCAGAACCAGTCGAGTAAAAATAAAATAACCAAAAGGTTACTGAACAAGAATGTCGGGCGTAGTGGCCCGACAGCATCTAGCCAAGACAAAGAGCCGTCGGGTGAACTGGACTGACACAGCAGCTAAAGTGTTAATATACTGTTACAGACACTTATTTTGTCGTAACACCCTTATTGTAAGGACATAAAAAAATAATAGGTCACGCATTTTTTTCTCATACAAACTTGCTACATCAACAATTTACTTTATTTTTTCTTGTAGAAAACAAGAACAAACCCAATAAAATATTATGTTTTGTTTACTAGAAAGGTGAGCCTAGCTATTAATAGGGAAGTTTGCTAACATACAACTAGAATTAATCGCCACTGTAGTTCTTACCTTAACTATCTAGCTATCAATATCAATCAATATTTAATGTACGTATAAACAAGTCAAATTGAAATCACTTATTCACACAATAACAAAGTATATTTTGGATTAACACTGGTTATGAAATCATAATCAGTTGGTTAAGTCTATCTGAGTTTACCCACTTTAGCACCACATCAAGTCACATGATATATGACTAACGACAATATCACACGGTCCAGTAGAGGTCGTGTCAGTCATATATGACTGAGAATAGTGTGTGTAAAAAAATGACTGACACCAGCTGGTCTTATAATCAAACTGTTCAAGTTACAATGAGCAATTGAATGTAAAATCGATTTATTTGGTCAA
Organism: Stictocephala bisonia; assembly: GCA_035578905.1. Taxonomy (NCBI): domain Eukaryota; kingdom Metazoa; phylum Arthropoda; class Insecta; order Hemiptera; family Membracidae; genus Stictocephala; species Stictocephala bisonia. The sequence goes on from JAQJVL010000029.1 coordinate 473,814, forward strand.
GTATAAACTAAGAAATCGAGGGTAGCGTGTGCGGAAAAACCTATGTTTTGATGCGGCTCATAAGGAAATAGAGTGTCAGTCAAATGAGTTACATAGCGTAACTAGTAACGTTGTGGTCGAGGTTGCATACAGGGCCAGGCAAATGTTCACATTGGAGCCAGTCACTGAGAACCAGGTGGACCGGTGTGTCACCGAGATGTGCAGCAACTCTGCCCCAGAAATTGATGCATTCTCTCCCAGTGTTGAAAAATTATATAAAACATATAATCACACCATTAACCCACATTATCAATATTAGTTTAACTTCCTGTGTATTTCCAAATTCATTTAAAATTGCTAAAGTCATTCCACTTTATAAATCTGGTAAAAAATCAACATATAATAATTTTAGTCGCATCTCCTTGCTCAATACACTGTCCAAAGTATTGGAGAAGTGTGTAAAAAAACAATTACAAGCGTAACTGGAGTCAAAAGATTTACTTTCAAGTCAACAATTTGGTTTTAGAAGTGGTAAGAACTCTGCTGACGCTTCATTTATGTTAAATAAAATTATAATGAATAACATTAATAAAGGCCAAAAGAGTTTGCTTACCTTTATTGATGTAGCTATGGCTTTTTATTCAATCGACCGGAAAAAATTTTTTCCAAAAATGACTGAGCTAGGAATAGTTGGATTACCTTTGAATTTGTTCATAAGTTATTTAAGTGACCGATGCCAAAAGATTTCGATAAATTAAGTGAAAAGTAACACTAAGAGTTACAACAACGGAGTAGTTCAGGGAAGCAACCTCGGTCCATTGTTATTTTAAATGTACATAAATAATAAAGATAAAATAAATCTGGAGATCTGTTTTTGTTTGCAGACGATACAGCTGTGCTGTTCCATGCTGAAACCTGGACCGATGTTTTCAAAATGGTGTCACATAAATTAACAATAATTAAGCAGTGGTTTGATCAAAATGTCCTCACAATTAATATTAAGAAAACAAAATGTTTACCCATAGCTCTTCGCAAAGGGTCAGAACCTGCCACGGAGCTGAGAGTGGTGGTGCACTCTTGCGATAACCCCGCTAAAGAACACTGTGACTGTCAAGTTGTAGAGAGAGTCGACCACTACAAGTACCTGGGTGTCATTATTGATAACCAGCTACAGTGGGACAAACGTATAGATATGTTAAAGTCTAAACTAAGAAAGTTCATAAATGTTTTTAAACAATTAAGTACATTTTTAAAAACTGATGAAATTAAAACTGTATATTTTGCATACGTTTAATCCATTTTAGAATACGGTAGTATTTTTTGGGGAGGGTCTTTTAAATCTATAATAGAATCGTTATCTGTTATCCAAAAATCTATTTTGAAGGCAGACTTCCGTAAGATAAAAACGTTTTCATCTGACTTACTTTTTCAAGTTACAGGTGTTCTCATCATAAGATATTGTATTCATAAAAAATCTTCTAAATTTCATTTTTCATCATTCTGATTTAATAACAAAAAGCGTGTCTGTTAGGGACCAACTGTGTTTACGCGGAGGACCTTCTCAAGTCAATCTACACCTGACAACACGGTTACTTGACTTATTACTTTACTTTGACTCCAGTACTTCTATGCTTTACTTCCGTAACTAATACTAAATTTGACTTCATCCAATAGCATCAAACCCTCATAAGTAACTTATATTTTAAAATTAAAAACTCATCGTACTCACTTACTTTCTTTATTTTATTAATCTATTTTTATTTTCCACTGTTATAGGAATATGTCATTTTTTAATGATTTTTTTCTATGTAATAGTCAGTATCTAACGAATTATTCTTTTTTTAGTATAGGATATACATTTTTGTTATTTTTTTATTCAAACAATTAATTATTTTACACATTTATATGTAAGTACCTTTTTTAAGTTTATCATTGTAATATAATGTTTATTTGATTAGTTTTACGCACAGGCAAAAAGTCTATGTAAAACTTTTTTTCCTGCTATATTAAATTGTTAACTTGAACCTATGCAAACTTAAAGGGAAATAAATTGATTTTCTTTCTTTAGTAACATAGTTGTCAGTCAATCCTGACTAACATGGCAACAATGGAAAGTGTTAAAACAACCAGCTGCTAATACAAATGAGATGTGTTCCCTGCAAAAACCAAAAATTCTTCATATTTTTAGCACATGGTTGCCTATTAAAGAGGTCAACAGTCATATGATTAATTGTAATGTCATAGGAATTTAAGTGGTGCATTACAAGCGCCTTCACCAACGCCATATTAAATGATAAAGAAACAAGCTTATCTAAACTGCCAGAAGAAACTCAACTGCATGTTCAAAGAACAAGGTACGTCCAGTCCGATAATAAAGGATAGGCTGTACCAAGTTTTAAATCTTGTCTCCGTTGTAGAGTTAAGTATTGTTCAGTTCAATTGTGATCCAGTGATAAGATCAAAACTACTCATGAGTATTGGATTCCCATTTTAAAAGAATGAGTTCTGTTTTCATTACTATTGACTTGATTTGTAAAAAGGTCTAGGGTGTCCATGTTGGATAGTATTTCAACTATATGGATATTAGTATATTAGAGAGATAGGACATCAGCAAACTTACCTTAAAAGACAAGTTCACTAACATCAGAGTAGTAGTCAAAAACACAAAATAAACACAATCTCACACCACTGAAATAAAATTTTCAACACCACTGACTCTCTCTCTCTCTCTCTCTACTCACTTGAAGAAAATGCCAGTGGTGTTGAAAATTTGTGAGATTGTGTTTATTTTGTGTTTGTGACTACTACTCTAATGTTAGTGAATTTGTCTTTTAAGGTAAGTTTGCTGATGTCCTATCTCTCTAATATACTAATTTCTGGCCTAGTGCCCTTTAACCTAACCTACAACTATATGGATAGTAGTATTTAACATGGTATAACTATAGAGTAAATATATTTAAATAAAAATGTTGGCTTTTTTGATTAGGGAAAGATAGATTATATTAATAAAACAAAACCAAAACTTGTTCTTAAATTCTTTACGTATTTATTTACATGTTATATTAAATATTCATTTATTAACAACTTAAAACTATAATTAAAATTGTACATAATATATAAAAGTTATATTTGTTCATTAAAATGCTGTTGAGTATTCATTAATTCAATTTAAATTTGGCTCACAAATTATGTATAAGAACATTAATTTGGCACCAATTAAAATATAAAAGTCCTACAGTAGTTCTAATATTATACAAAGATATAAACATATATACAAAAGTCATAAATAGACCTCTTGCACTTAAATGACTAACATTTCTAAAAATATATATACAGATACAATATGACAATAAATACACAACCATTACTAAATACAATGTACAAAATTGATAAAAAAATACTGACAAGACAAAAATATAGTTGTAAATATATAAACAATCATTAACTTGAGCACGTGATTAAAACTGGCAATAATTTAACACAGTATTAATTATTTCTAATTACAGTTTTTGACAGTATAATGACACACAAAGATCAAATCCTTGTTATTTGATTAATAAATAATATAATTAATTCAATTATTGTAACCTTGTTACTTAATATTGTATATGACAAAAACTTAATAAGCCAAAAACAAGTTACACATAAGGTATACTTTATATAATTGCAGTAAACACAAAAAATGTCAAAAATATTTTGTTTCATACGCACATTTAAACCAAATTTAAGCTTAAGAGGGAAATACTGATTTAATTTCAAAGATTAATTCTTTTGAAAACTTGTGTGATTTAATTATTTAATACACTAGAACCCCTTCAAACAAGCTTGTAGGAAGACTGTTTTGGACTGTAACATTAGCAGTTATAAATAATATCTAGATTGTGAAATAATATATGTGTTGTTTAACACTGTTAACGTACAAGTGCTTTAGACACAAAAGCAGAACGGGTAAATGTGTCTCATAATTGCAATTGTTAGTTTGGATGTAAATACATTGACGTTTGTTTCCCCCAAAAAGATAGGTAACATCGCGTGGACATCTGACTGATGAGAGCATAGTAATGCGGAATCTGTAATTTTCAGAAACAACTGAAAATAAAATTGACGTTAATATAGTTAATAATGACTAGCTTATTTCACAAAAAGACAACAGCAAAATCTGAACTAACCCTTCTATACTTTTAGTAAATAGTCCAACTTGTCCCTAGAGGATGTAAAGTTAATTAGGTGATGGAAGTCTAGGGTGTAATCACACAATTTTCTACCTTTCGCAAAAAAGGTGAAGAGTTTTTCAATTCAAGAAGGCCTATCAATAACTAAATTTGGTAATTAGAAGCTATGAATGTATTTGTTATGGACATACAGTAATTTATTTAAATAAATTAATTTTTATTTTAAATCTCATTTTTTCTCACTTTGGGCTTTCAGGTAATAATATTTAGTTTTCTAATTACCTTCAGTTCAAATTGACAATTTTTTGTGCATTTATTTGTTGATCTTATAAAATTAACATTAAAAATAAAATATTGCCAGCATGACTAATATATAATTTTAATTCAATTTAAATGTTATTTGCCTCATTATAAATTTGCATTTTTATTTGTTTTAATACATTTGCTGCGGCTGACAACTATCGTTGCCAGGAGTAAGCAGAGATGGGTGAGTACTGCATAGTTTTATTGCAACAAAATTATTTTAAATCTTAAGAAAGAGCTTGCTTAAGTGTGCTTGGAAAATTGTTTTCCACAACTTCAACAATATGTGTCTTACACCTAGCACATTTTACTTTTTTCCATCACAGATACCATGAAGGCAATTTCATTATGTTTTTCCAGAAACAAATGTCTTGAACTGTCAGGCTATTTTTAAAATTGCTAACATTTGATTAAAAAAAGAAGTAAATTTGCACATTCCATAATACTTTTATAGAATTATCACAGAGTCTACCTTCAGTAAAGTTTTAAATGGTCTAAAACTGAAATTCAATATTTAATACCACCAAACCCATCATTAACCCCAGGCTGAAAACATGTTTCCCCTACCCTTTGTTCTTAGTTCCCACATGTTTCAGCCAAGTAATAGATATTGCACAGTATTTAGTTTAAATAATTTGATTCGTCTTACACCATAAGGCACATATCAAAATTGAGAGATTAATTGATAATTCTTAAGTAATAATCAAGGCATCTATTGAACACAGTATTCTGCTAGCATTTGAACTGCAAGAACATTCAGTCTTCTGATCAATCGATGTTTTGATCGTTGCACTAAACACATTTCTTATACTGTTACAACAATCAAATAAGTTCTGACACGAATTCCGGCTGTCCATCCTTATTCACTCGCAGTTCAGACCTACCTCGGAACAACTCTGTGTTATCGGGAACTTGGAACGTAGAGCCTTGAAACCCCAAGGCTGCCTCAAACATCTGTAAAATTTCCAAATATTATGTTTTGTCTTTAAATCATAAAATAAGTGGATACAGCATTATTCAACAACAAAGAAATAAATCTCTTTGATTTATGAAAACACACATACAAATAACTCAGAACCATATTATTTAAAGATAAAACACATCTTTTAGGGTTGTGTGTTACTTTAATAACAGAGATAAGTCAATATGTAACTTTTAAAGGTTTTTAATCGACAGTCATATTTATTATGTGTGAACCCTATTAGATGGCCCAAAGTAATAAGTTTTTCAACAACAATTTTGCTTTTCAGTGTTATATTCTCTTATAGAATGGGCACTTTTTGTGTATATTCTGTCCATGTGTATCTATGACTGAATAAATCTTTTTTTGTACATACAACTTATAAAGAATGTTGACTTAAAATGTTACCAGTTCACATGAGCCACAACCTTCTGTGTGAACTTTATTCAGAGCGTTGGCTCAGTTTTGGATTTGAACCTTAGTCATATCTGAAGCCTTAATAACTAAGGCACTATATAGGCAACACAGCTCTCCCTATAAGATTCTATATTGATTTAGGTAATCAACATAGAATTATAATTATCACATTTTTATGAAAAAAAGGGCATGATGAAAACAGGTAAAACAGACTTTCATTTATAACAGTTTGTTAGATAAGATTAACAGGCACTAGGCCAGGATTGTATTATAAAAATTAACAAATATCATAAGAATATCTTCCTAAAAGTATTTTCTTAATACATTCTTAAATTAGATAAATTCATAAATAAGTGAGAAATGCTACCAGGCCTTTTATTAGAAACTAATAACTGACGAATGCATAATTTTGAAGATGAAATGTAGTGCGTAGAAATTACATACAAAAACCAATAGTTTCATGAAAATTGCAGAACTTCAGGAAGAACATAATGCTATGAATAAAAGTATAACTGGAGAGTGAAGAAGGAGAAGAGTTTGGTTGAGTGAACTATGTAATGCATATACAGTAGTGCCATTGACAAACAAAAAGGAGAAGTGATTTTAAAAGTTATATTTACGTGTAAGAGGTCTACACAACTTTTGCAAGCATTCAGAGCAATATAACTATTTTATAAACAAACTGATTTATAAAGGGTGTTCAAAGAAAACCATTCAATACTTTGGGATATGGTAAGCATAAATACGAACACTAAGAGAAAAGTTCCTATAAATATATGGCCTAAAACGCTTCGCCAGTCTAAATACGTGTCAGTCTAAATGTGTATTTTACATCATTTATCATATCTTTATAACAATAACACTCAAGATATTATCTTCAAACCCCTTACATGTATGAGGAATAATAAGACCTAATTCAGTTTAGAGTATCAAGTTTCTACTTTATACCATTTAAAAATGGTGGCTATTTTTAGTTTTCAAAGCTTAATATTATAAAAAGTATAATTTTTCAAAAAAAACTACAAAACCCAAAAAATTCCAAAATTTTATTTCCTAAAAGACGGTACAAAAATTGTTAAGATCGAATAATTAATAACTGATGAGGCATAATTTTTGTAATACAGTACATACTAATGTTGTGGAAATGTTATCGAATTAACTTTTACTGAATAACAAACATTACAACTTATCAGTTATTAATCATCGAATCCAAACAATCTTTGTACTCCTTTTAGTAAATAAAATTTTGCAATTTTTGTATTTTGTAATTTTTTTAAAAAATGTATACTTTTTAAGATACTAAACTTTGAAAATTAAAAATAGCCACCATTTTGAAATGGTACAAAGTAGGGACTTAATACTCTATATTAAATGAAGTCTCATGATTCCTAATACATGTACCGCGTTCGAAGATAATATCTTGAGGGGTTATTAAGATATGATAAATTATGTAAAATACACATTTAGACTGACAGATGGAAAAAGAAGTGTTTTAGGCCATATATTTATATGAAAGTTTTTCTTGGTTTTCATGTAAGTAATCATATCCTGAAGTCTTGAAGGGTCTTTATAAACACCCTGTATACTACTAATTAATTATTGTGTAGTATTAGTAGCAATTAGTATGTTTGAATTTCACTTAATTATTGAAATATTCCTTTAGTTTGGGAATAACATTTGTTTTGTTCATATTAATCAATTTTCCGCAGTTACTCCTGTTTAGGTAACACAGTGTTGGAAATGGGTGTTTGTAACAGTGCTATTTTCCTTATTTTAAACAATACACTTTAGATCATTTACTGCATTTCACAAAATTGGTAAAATTGGTGTTTAAAATCGTAAAAAATTGGGTGTACCTGCTGACTATGAGAACTGGCATTGTCTAAGGGTAAAACAGAGCCACCCAATGTGGCATAGTCCCCCACAGACAGGGACAGCATGGTGTTGAGGGACCCTCGACGGCTGGGTTGTTGAATAGTGGCATAAGTATTATCCACCTGTCAAATATAATTGGATCAGAATCAACTAGTCATTAACATTTAAAGATATTTTTGGTTATAAATAAAAACTAGCCTTTGCTAAATCAGGGGTTTTAAGCAAATACTAGATTTAAAGTTAGTAACTTAGCTAGAATTTGCTAGAAGTACTAAGTGTTAAATTTTACGGAACACTCAATTAATGCTTGAAAACTGATTTGCAAAATAACACTGCCTTTGTAAGCTGGCCTAAAGATTGCTAGACTTCTTCCTATCATAATGTTTCTTGTTTGAAATGTATTATAGATTATACCTTTTAATTAAGTCTTGAAAGTCTATATTTTTCCCCTGTGACTTTTACATCCATCTTCATCTTCACTGTAGTTGGACAGTTGGACAACAAATAATCAATGATCAAAATCAGATGGAACTAATCATCCTGAATTTTCATTAAATTCACTCAAAGAATAAGTCCATAAGAGTGTGTTATGTTTATTCACTAGATATTATAACAGATTTATTTATTTGCTGAACATAAACTCGACACTTTCAATCACTTTGTAAGTGGCAGGCTCTTTAGGCCATATATTACACCAAAAATTTACAACATCAATTGTATCGCTATAATTACTTAAAGATGTCAAATATACTTACAAGAAAGTTGTAAATTTAAAAATTTGCACCTTAAAAAAATTATAAATTTGTTTTTGCTATGGATAGCAAGTCAATTTTATGAATTACACTAAATCGCTATGAGTCATTAAAACTAAATCTTGTAGACTGACTAATGTTTTAGTGTAATTTATATGATTTTCAATTATGTACGAATATCAAATGTCTTTCATAAACTGTTTATCAATAGGGATCAAACTTTCTATCTGCTAATAAATAAATTAAGGAATAGAACAAGGTTAGTTTTCACGTACATGATTAAAACTTTTAAAGTAAGAAAATTATATAAACTAACATAAAATAAAATAAAAACAAAAATACATTATGTTGTATAGAAGCAACATTATTAATATGATAATTTGATTCAGTACTGGAAGAAATTGTGTATATCCTTAAACCAATGTACTTATGATTTATCTATAAAAATATTACATTCACCCTGTTTCGCACCTTTGCATCCTACAATATGCCCATCATGAAAATTAGTCACTCCAAATAATGAGTAAAAAATATTCAATATACAAAAAGGGTTCAATTATTAATTTCAAATATGATATACCTAATGATCTTAAATTATTTGTTTTATTATAACAATGTTATATTTATATTAGAATAATGATGAAATGCTTATCAAATATATATTTATAAATGCAAGATGACATAAGTAACAGTTAAAAAAATTACATTGTAAATACCTGTAATAAATGAGGCCCAAGGATGTTTTACTAATCAAAGATTGGTTTATATTTTTCATTAATATATACCCATCATCCTATATTTTCATTAATTTAGCTCAATGAGCAATTCCATAAGTGGTTGATTTACTCACCATAGACATGTCGGCTGAGTCCCTTCGCTCATGGCCCGGCTGATTAACGCCTTCTGGTTCACAAAATACTTGCATCGTCAACTCCTGCTCCTCATATAATTTCAACTTCCTACAAATATTAGTTTAATGTACTGACTATATTTCAGGATTGTATTACTTATAACAATAAGAATTCATAATTTATAGCCCCTGAAATTTTATATATTTAAAATGATTTTTTGTATTCACCTGAATATGATATTTTTATATTGAAACATTTGTGAGAAAATAAAACTTCACATCAATTTGAACTGGTGACAAGTTTGTCTAAATATTTTAACTTGAACATCAGTTACGTTGCAAAACAAAACACTAATAGTAAATATATATGACTGATAAATTTTAAATCTACACTGTTAGCTGATAATTATCATTTTTAATTTTAATAATAAAGACAAAAAACAATAATTATTATTCAATTCCACCAATGAAAGTTAAAAATCAATTACTTATTTTTACATGAAAAATTATTTGAATGTTTAATTAATTTTGATGATGAGACATTTACATGTGCAACACATTATTTACAATTGCAGTTTTAACTGGCAAGAAAAATATGTTGGCCAGTAAAGAAAGCTACTCAACTTTATTATTAAAATATTTAGTTTATTCTTAAGGTAAAAAACCATTGGTAGCTTACAACATTTTTCAAACTTTGCTCAACTTGACATATTCCAGGAGTATACCTCTAGATTTTGTATTTATTGTTTCAGTTTTTGAACTATGAACTCTGACTTTTTTTTTTGAAAGATAAAAGTTAATTAATTACTGGCTGTATTCCATAAAATATCCATCATCTGAATATTAGTCATCAGGAGAATCTTCATATGATGCTAAAGTTAAAGAATATTTTATTTTACCAACTGGAGTTAGGGCTAAGGAGCCCTCTTAACTAACCAATGGCTGAACGTGACTTCCGAACCACAGGAGCAATAGGGCAAAAACTGTTATGATCCTATCGGGAATCGGACCCGGATCGGCTGAGTGGTAAGCCACTGCCTTAGCCCCTTAGCTACAACCTCTCTAAGATGTTACCTTGTAAATAAATATTTCCAAACTTTATTTAATGCAACTTTCATGACAAAGATAGCTTCAGTAAAATATGTTGGTGATGCATCATATCTCTATGTAGAATTACATTAACACGTTGAATGCGACCTAATGTAGTTAATTAACATAGCTCGGCAGTGACACACCTGGTGGCCTAGGTTGAAATACCTGGCACTCCAGCTTCAAATGCATTGGTTTAGTCTGAGTTTGGTGATTACCGGGGAACGGTGTGTCACTCACCGCTTGTTGTGCTAGTTTTTGTGTTCATTTCCGTTCGTGCTATTTTTGTAGGAGGGTGCTATTTTGTTGTACTAAGTGATAGTACTTTCGTGGTTAGTCATTAAGGTGCCCAATTATGTAGTGTTTTAGGATTCAACATGTTAAAAAGTCACACCAAGAATGATACAAATAGTCCCTTTTAAACCTAAATATTCGCTTTGACAAAGCTGTCTAATCTTTCATATTAATGACACTAATTTATACTTGTTCATAAAAAATCTGAAATAATTCATATGCTACAATTTTAACCAATATGATTCACATTATATTTAAATATGAATACAATGGCCACATTTCATTTGTGCCCATTTAAAAAGGTCACAGGTTATTTTAATCAACCTTATTCCTGCACTTCAAAGCAAGTACACAAATTGCATGTTTGTACATATTTTCATGCAATTTAATTCAGTTTAGTTCAAAGACAAAAATGCCTTGAACTGCAAACTCACGGTTAAGTACATGAACAACACCAGTGTCAAAACTATGAGTGAAATCACCCCTAATCCACTGTTTTTTATCTATTATAGATAACAGGGTAAAATTTACTGGGCTGTTAAATTACTAAAATCAGAGACAGTGTAGTGTTTACAAATATAACATGAGATAAACAGTGTCATAACCATGAAATAAATCACCCATAATCTTAAGAAAAGATACAAGCTACACTGACACACTTTGTCTGAACAAACTTCAAGCTAATCAGATCAGTTAAGGATAGATTTTTTTAGTGGACGCTGTACGAAAATAGTGTTGGGCTGTCTACATTTTTTTTTAACAAACTTCCATCTTTCATGAGCACAAAACTATCTAATTCAAGTTTTTTATGGTGAATAGTGCTAAAATGAATCCAATACTAACTGTTCAATCCAAAGAGGGTTCTCTGTTGTGTTTAAGTCATCTAGGATAGCCTTTTTAATCAGCATGTCAGACGACTTCATGTCGATTGGTTCTGCAATTACCCTGTAAGAAGTGAGGTTATTTTAGTTTACAAATTAAGAAGAAAGGAACTGTTGACATATGTAAAAACACAAAGACTTGTATATATTTCAATATTTGCTCAATATTTATTTAGCAACCTTTACCCTATTTTTTCTGACACTGAAAAAATGTGTATTTTACAATTTAGAAGTGTATGAGTCAATATGATTGAACAAATCTATATGAGCCATTACATTTCAACAAGACTGTACTTTCCCCATTAGTGGAACAACCTATGACCTTGAGTTCATCAGTTGTTTCAGTAGACTGGGAAGTACAGTAACATGTACCTGTGAAATCAGTGCTTTATAGTGCTCCTTTATTTTGTGTTGTGATTCACGGATAGCAGAAAAGTGAAAATATGTTGTGCCAGGGCTTGAAAATAAACATGAAATTTTAAAATGTTTGGAGAAGGGCAAAACTGTTATAGGTATTAGTTTTGATTTACAGTACTGAAAGAACAATTGTTAATGACAAAGAAAGGAACTCAAAAGACTGAGCAACATATGCCCAAAATACAAAATTACTGTTGTAGATGTAAAGATTCATAAAATTATAAAACCCTGAAAAATATGATTGATTAACAATACTGTGGATCAATTCGAGCCCAAAGTCAAAGAATTCCACTGTCAGGGTCCATTAAAATGACAAAATACTTGATTAAACTAACAAGTTTCATGAGGATTCAAACTAAAACAAGCATGTGGACTTGAAAAATAAATTTTGTCACAGCATTTGACAACAAGACATAAGTTTCTCAGAAATACGGATTAAATAATACAGGTTAATTTTAGGGCACTAGGTCTACGATTTTAGGAAAATAGGAGCATACGGTAAATGGTAAACTGAAAACGAATACATAGACTACACAAACAGATCAAGTTTGTGAAATATTCCAGTGGTCCCTTTTCAGTCAAAGGGCCTCTTCTGTTTGACTAAAACACAGTTCAAATAACGAAATGTTACATAAATTAAAAAAAGAAAACAAATAAAATGAAATATAACTGATTGTAAACTTATTAGAGAACAAGAATATAGTTGAAAAACACCAGTCAGTTGGTAACATATCTTTAATGCAAATTAGGACTCATCATGTCAAAATGAACATGCCTCAGGTTGTATTGAAGCAAAAATGGAAAATGTTTGGATTAGGCAAAATAATATATAGTAACATCATTGATGAGGATAGGGTTCAAAGAAACAGAAGGAGGGGATGGAATATTTTGAGTTATTAAAGTTAATATAAACAAGATTATAAATAAAATACGTATTAACATATCTGCATAGAGAATTCTGTATGACCCTTTTTGCAATGTTAATTACGGTATTATTAATATTCTGAATAAAATAATATGTATTACTCACTAGTACTAATATGTGGTCAAACTTCTCCATAAAATCATTGAAATTTAGTTATATATAATAGCATTTTTGCAGTCAATTTATTCAATTAACCGTCAAAGACCTGCTTCCAAGGGTGGCAGAAATCAGAGACTCCAGTGTAGTACAATTGTATATGAACACTATTACATACTTTTTAGTCAAATAAATAAAAGCTGTTTAAGAAATATGGCTGTAATGTTTAGTTAATTTTTTGTTTTTCTGTTACTTCCGATGATGAATCTTCAAATTGTAACATGTATTGCAATTCTAGAGGGGATGATGACTCTACTTTAAATATTTATCCCTTACCGAGTTTGACTGTAACATGTAAAAAAATTACTTAATTCAAAATTTTGATAAACAAATTAAATATATCACAAACAACTAAAACAAATCAGATTATGTCTTTGGTAATGAAAGGTCTTATTTAATAAAAATTTAATTATTGGAATTGTGAAGTTTGTTTTTTCAAATTATAATATTTTCAATAAGAGCTTTTGTAAATTAAATTAAATGTAGTAAAAGAACTAAATAAACATAACTATACTATAAATCGTGTTATTAAAACATACCAGTGTCTGAAGCAGCAGCAAACTACAATAACAGAGACACATCCAACAAACAGAACTATAAGAAGGGCGATGAGTGCTGCCAAGGCAGGTTCGAACGTGTCTTCCCGCAGCCCCACATAGGCAGGCTACAACATGTTACAATATTATATTAAGATTTTGGAGGTGTGATATGTACTTAGAGTACTCAAAGAAGGTGGAAATTAGAAGAAACTTAAAAAGGGCTGGGAAATGGGACTATCAAAGTAATTACATTTGACGGATGAAATAAATACAATTCATAAACTACTCACTTGCATTATATGCATTCTGTAATTCATTAAAGTTCAAAAAATTAACTTGTAACAAAAATAATTGTATTTTCACTTTTATATAAATGTAACTAATTGTATCACAATGACTTAGGCTAAAGGGTTTAATTGAAATTTTGCTTCTTAATCATTATTGTAAATCATTACAAAAGAATTGTAAGCCTACAGTATTATGTTTATTTTCTGATTACTATTCGATTAAAAAAAGGTTCTTTCAAGATTTTGCAGTATCTAATAAGTTAGGGAAAGTGGTTTATATTATCTTAAAACATTTTCTTTTTAAATTTTACAAACATTTTATTTATAGACAACTTAGAATTATTTGATTCAATACAACTACACCTTAAATTGTGTACAACTAAATTTACTTACAATAACATTCTCTATGGCAAAACCAGCGTAGCAGTCTTTAAGGTAGTCATATTTGGCATCAATAATCTTGAGGACATCTGGAATGGTGGCAATAGATTGGGTTTTGGGGTCTACAACATGAATGTACATGTCACACCTACAACAGCACAGACAGTACATTGGTAGCATAAAACATAAACAACAAAAACCAATTGCAAATAAACAACTACAGTGTGATCGTGCTAGTCCGACTGCCTGGTGGGCACCACTTACAAGTTGGTAATACAGCTGATTTGTAAAATACAGTACTGTAGTTCACAGGTTGTCTTCTGGTTTATAAATTGTGATACAACAATTTTATGTGAGTCAGCACTTGATTGTTTTTTATACATACTTTTGAGTTACGTTTTGCATTTATTTTGTAGGTCTAAATATTATGTGTCTTTTTATGTTATTTTCCATAACTTCTGGATCTAATTTATATAACGTATAACGAATATTTATTTATTTATTTTTTAATACAGTGTTAATTCTATTAAAAATAGTTCTCTTTTTGATGAGTCCTTGATATTCTGTCCTTTTTAGAAATCTGATTACCTCAGACAAATATTCAGATTTTCTTTATCTTACTGTAATATCAGAGTATAACGATTGAAATCACACAATCGAAGTATATACAAAATCATGTGTACTATATTTGGCTTTCGAAACTCATTAACAATATACTATGAAATACAAATATTACAAGCTAACTTTAATTTCTAATTAATATGTTAAGATATCATACAAGGTTGCCTTACCAGCTTGCATTAGCATTTCTTTCCTCTTTAAGTTTGTTGAAGTTTTTAAATGCATACCATTAATCTGGATGCATTAGCAATTATTTACCAAGTTTGCGTTATTTAATACTGTCTTCTAGGCTCAAATTTAATTTACCGAAATTTCTTTGAGCTCGAATAGCTCGTTTTGATTACAAATTTCAAGCCTTTACCTCTGAAAGAAGGGATCCAAATTATTTCTGTATGATATAGCTAAGAAAATAGTGGTTTAATACTTCATACTTTTTCAAGTCATGTAATAGATCTTTTATAATTCAGAAGCGAAGAATAATACGGTAGAAATAATAGGGAAACAGCAAATTTAATCCATAATCGTCTATACTAACCAGTCTGTCTGTTTATGGCCTAGAGGATCTCGGTGGTAACGGATGTCATCCACAACTACAAGGTTTTGAGTAGCATTGGACAGTTCTGCTACAATGCTCTCTCGCTGTCGATTTACTTCCTCCGGGGGACGAGACAGAATCACCCTGATCAGCTGTTGTTGCTCATAAACCCATACCTAGAAAAAAAATCGTATTTAACATATTTAAGGTAATGAATAGTAAAAGTAAATATTCTACCAAGTTTGGTTGTTCCAACTGATGAAATATCAAGAGTAACCTACAAGCTAAAAATAATTTTTACTTTATTATATAATTTTTGATTGAGAGGGAGTCACACCCATCTTTATGCCCCACTGGCGAGTAACACAAGCCAACTGCAAGGGTCCAAAACAACTCGACGACCAAACACTTCAGAAATGGGCTAAACTAGCTGTGTCTAAACTAGAGTGTTAGTTGAGTCACAAAGTCGAGAATTATATGCTACTTTCAGCATTATCAGAAACCTGCAATTCTCACAATTGAATGAAAATCAAAATTTTTAAGCCTGTTTGCAAAGACAGCACATCTTATCACCAGATGACAAAGTATGAGGGAAGGTTAAGGGGAACTAGGCCAGGAATTAGTATATTGGAGAGATGGAACATCAGCAAACTTACCTAAGAAGACGAGTTCACTAACACTAGAGTAATAGTAACATACACAAAAGAATCACATAATCACACAAATGTTCAGTACCACTGGCACTTTCTTCAGGTGAATAGAGAGAAAGAGAGAGAGAGACTCAAGTCACCTGAAGTCAAGTCATTCGAGTTGAGTCTCTCTGTCTACTCACCTGAAGAAAGTGCCAGTGGTACTGAAAATTCGTGTGATTATCTGATTCTTTTGTGTATGTTACTACTACTCTGGAGTTTGTGAACTTGTCTTCTAAGGTAAGTTTGATGATGTCCTATCTCTCCAATATACTACAGTATGAGGGATAAAATGGATATTTTGAGCGCAAAGTATATCCTAGAATTCTTAGAGCAATAATCTCTACTGTACTGATCCAAAGTGGCTATGAAGCGCTCTGCATAGACAAAAAAAAAAAAAAAAAAAAAAAAAAAAAAAACGAGCTAACAAAGCTAATAAGTTTAGTTGTACATGCGCTTCCACTTCACCGAACTATTCATGAAAGAAATTTGCTCATGACGGCACCGAAAGATGCATGTATGAACCAATTACCTGAACAGCATTAAACAAGTGTGCTTGACATTTAAATATCTGGCGATTCAAATAACAAGACCCAAGTTCCTCCTTGGTTTGGATAAAACACGGTTTACATAATCAGATAAAATTGACTTGGAGCCTATAGGAACACCGAAATCTCACACAGCACACTCTCTTTTCATTTAACAGCCACTAATGCCATAAAGTCAAAGATGTCTTTATTTATAAACAAGTGCAGAAGTATACATTGAATAGTGTCAATATCATTATAATTACTTAAACTAAACAAGTAATATTTCCCAGTTTTTTAATGAGGTTTGGCTGATTCCTCTTGCTATTATTTCCGGTTTTTATGAGGTATGGCTGATTCCTTGAACTTGCTGTTTGTCAAATGTTTGTAAACAATGTAAAAATTAAAACTGAAATTAATCTGGTGTCAAAAATATAAATGATCATTATACTACAGTATTAACAAGATATTACAAGCATAAAAAATATTATCTTGTCATAATTAATAAAATTCATCAATAAAATTCATTAAGAGAGTATAGCACCATATTTGCAAGATATTTCCTTAATTTATTTTTAGAACTGGACAAAGTATTTTCAGATTTTATGTAATTAGGCATTTTTCTCAAAAATTTGTTATCAATATATGAAGTTTTTTTGTGTAAAAGTGTAGTCTATGGTGTTTATTAACTACAAGGCTTCTATTTCTAGTATTATACCTATAGACATTAGTAATTTCATCAGAAATAATTAGGTGCTCTTTACAAAAATTACGCACTGATATACATATAAACCGTAAACAGTTAGTATTTCCGGGCTCTTAAAATACTCCCTTGTAGAATCATAATTTGTCAGTTTTGCCATTATTCTTATAGCTTTTTTTTTTTTTTGTAATATAAGAATTTGATCCAAGTAGCACTTATTTGTTGCTCCATACAAACTTAATCCATTACTAATATGTGACTGAATATGTGAGAAATAAATAATTCTTAAAGTAGAAATATCACATAAAAAAGACATTCTTTTCAGTGCATACATTCATGAATTAATTTTACATATTATTTTAGTTGCATGTAAATTCCAACTAAGATTTTCATCTATTACCATACTCAAAAATTTAGTACATCCCAGTCTCTCAATGTACTCAGCCCCTATTTGAATGTTTAAATCTCTTTTCTTTTTGTTCTGCAAAGTACTAAAATACATATAACTTGTTTTTCCTATATTAAGTTTTAAGTCATGTTTGGAAAAAAATTTATTTAAATTGGCCAACTCTATTAAAGAGAGATACTCAACTTCCTCCTGAGTTTTTCCACTGATTTTTAGACTTGCATCATCAGCATACAAGCATAAACTATTATGTGTTATATTCGTGGAGATTGAGAAATATATTTTAAGTAACATATAAAAAGCAGTGGTCCTAAAATTGACACCTGAGATACTCCTTTATGCACATCAGAATGTATTTTGAAAATTGTATTGGAAGGAGTAACATTAGTTATTTCTACAAATTGAGATTTTTTTGATAAGTAAGATTTAAACCACTTGAGTGCCGTTCCTTTAACACCAAAGTTTTCAAGTTTTGTCAAGAGAATAAAATGGTCAACACAATCAAATGCTTTTGTCAAGTCCTTAAAAATACCTATTGCACAGTCACTATTATCAACAGAGTCTATTATAGATTCAACAAAAACTGCTGCTGCCAATGTTGCTGATTTACCTGCTCTGAAACCATATTGGAAATCATCAATAAGACAATTATCTTCCAAGAAAGTTATTAATCTAAAATGGACTGCTCTTTCATATATTTTTGATAAGCATGGTAAAACAGACACTGGCCTATACTTTGATGCTAGTTTTACATCAGCTTTTTTTATGAATCAGTACAACTTTGGCTACTTTTAATTGTTCTGGGAAATGGCTAATTATAAAAGAAGAATTTATAAGGTGAGTCAATACATGTGATATTTCACTATTTACATTTTTTAAGACTGACATTGGTATCTCATCATACCCACTAGAAAATTTGTTTTCAAAGGAGTTGATTATCTTTTCTAATTCCTTTACATATACTGGAAGAAAACGAAAGTTTGATTGAAATGGAGTAAAATTTGTATCAAACCTATTAAGATTATAAAATGAATCAAATTCATTGTCAAGCTTTGTACTTTCTTTAATAAAACTATTGTTTATAATATTAGCAACAGTTTTTGGATGAATATGAAGCTTACCTCCATAATTTACTATTATATTATGATGTTTTACCTTTTTATTACCTACCTCTGAATTTATTATAGACCAAATTGTTTTGATAACATTTTTAGAATTTTTTATTTTATTTTCAAAGAAAGATCTTTTACATTTTGAAACATTATTTTTGTAATTTGCCCATCTTAACTTTAAATTACTTGTTAATAAATTTGAATTCATTTTTCTCTTTTGTGAGAAACAAGAAGAATGACAGATAAGTTTTATGAGTGAAATAAACTACCATTGTTTTGCTAAGGTTCAATAGCATGTGTTTGTCTTTGGCTCACCTTACAGCCAAATAATACTTGATTGAAGAAACAGGGATGATCTCATGCATTAGCGATCTGTAGAAATATTTTGAACCTTGAGGTACTCCAGACTTCACTATGAAGTTTTCTGAACACACACCACTAACCAAGTGCACTTTGAAACCCAAAGATAAGATTTTTTCTCTAAATAAGCCCAGAGTAAATTCAAAGCTTCTTTAAAACATGGTGAGGAAGCTTGTTGAAAGTCTTCTGGAAATAAAAATCCT